>CM061532.1:113018289-113191921 GCA_030545055.2 Neoaliturus tenellus
ATTGTTTTCAATGAAGTCATGTACTTTCTTAACGTAGTCCTGTCGATTGAGGATGACGATACAGTTGCCCTTATCGGCCTTGGTGATAACGGCGTCGTTCTGTTGCAACTTGTACCTAATGCTAGCCGCAACCTGTTTTAAAGATCTGTATTTAGACAAATACTTGTTTCTGGGGATTGGATTATTCAAAGTCTTGTTTAATTTATTTGAAATGACCACCCTAGTTGAATCTCGTGCGTCATATGACTTTAATTGTTTAACAGCTGTTTCAGCATTGAACAGTTCGGAAACTAGGCTGTTTTTCTTATCATTGGGAAAATTAAAATTGAGACCTTTATTCAGTAAACTCATTTCCTGGTCAGAAAACCCTATACCTGTTTTGTTTACTACTCTTGGATGGAAAACATGTTTACAATTAATATTTTCTGTGATAATTTGTTGTTCAAGTAACTTGTCAATCTTTTTAGTTTGAGATTTCTTTTTCATCATAATTTTCTTGTTGATCTGGGAATGTAATTCCATAATGACGCCATTTTGTTGGGACGGATGTAAGTTGCATAATAGATTCAAGTGTTTGTGTAAGAGTAGTTTATTCAACATTGATTTCTTGGCATACATTGACTTGATTTCATTTTTTATCCAAGCTTTCTCAGCAATATTTTTAGCTTTTATAGCGGCTTTTGACTGGGATGTTATTTTCACAAACACGTATTTAGGAACAATTCCCAGCTCAAGGCATTTCTTGTTGAACTTTATGTTCTCAATTGTTTTAAAGAGTTTTAATTTTGTGTTCTTGTAATCGAAGGCTATTTTAACTTGGCTGAGTTCCAATTTCATGATGGATAGCCTCTGGATCATAAAAATTAGCAAAAAATGGTTTATGTTACCTGCCTATAAATGATCCAATTTAGTTGCAATATCACAACAGCTGTTTCGTGCCCTTCATGAGCACATCTTCAAGGTGAAGAACACAAATTAACACATTTCACTCGCGGAAGAGCTCGTCAAAAAACATAAAAAGTACATAAAGTTCACAAAAAGCAACTTCATTATTAAAAGTACACTTGGCCAAGTAAACGCGGTCAACGTACGCGATGCGGCGCCGGTGGTCGGTATGTCATGACTGACGCGTGTTGATAACGGAGGTATTCACCCCCTCTCCATCACCTGTTGTCTTGTCAGGGCCTTTCTTTTGATTGGTTGTGTTCATTATGCGGATGGCGGTGTTGTATATTATATTAGATTTGAATGACAGCTGTTCGTTTAAGATGTGGTCAGGATGTTCTTTAGCTGCTCTATAGATCTCAAACTCTTCAATAGTATCCATGCGTCTCTTGTTGTTGCAAAAATGCATAACTTCCAAATTTGTTTCTATGTTTGTATAGTTATGGTTGTGGTTTGTGAGATGGTCAGCGAAAGCAGATTTGTTATATCTTTTCGGTAAATGTTCATTAAATCTGGCTTTAAACGAGCGAGCAGTTTGTCCGATGTAGAAACTCGGACAGTTGTCACATTTTATTTTGTAAACACCTGTACCATTTATTTTACTATGGGGTTTGTTTTTGGGCTGTTGGAGGAGGTTGAATAGTTTATTAGATGTTCTGTAGGCTATTGTGACATTATTTTGAGCCATCTGTTTTGATAGGGTATTATTTAAGACTACACCATATTCAGCGCTAACATATTGTTTATCGGTTGATTCGTTTTGTCTTATCTTATTTTTGTGTTTTCTTATCAGCTTGTCAATCAAGGAGCTATTGTAACCATTAGCTACTGCAATATGTTTTAAGGTGTCAACTTCATTTCTATAGTTTTCTGTATTTAATGGTACGGAAAGTAATCTGTGTACGTAACTGTTAAAAGCTGCTGTTTTGTGGTTGTGGGGATGGTGTGAGGATGAATGAATAGTCTGATCTGTCGTTGTCGGCTTCCTGTAAATATTAAAATCAAATCCTTTATCTGTTCTGGTAATCGATACATCTAAAAAGTTGATGGATTTATTGTTCTCAGTTTCCAGGGTGAATGTTATGTTACGGTGGATGGTTTTCAAATAATTTGTTAAGCTTATACCACTAAGAGTCTATAAAAAGGTCTTCAAAAAGAAGAAGAAGAAGAAACAAGACTTGAAGAACCAGAAATAAATGTTGAAAAAGAAGAAGAACAAGAACAACATATACCTGAAACATCAATAAATTGATTTCATCTAGCACTGATCTTTTATCACCAGAGGAAATAAAACAAGTTAAAGTTACAAACCCCCAGGCTCCCGTTTTAAGAGGACTACCAAAGATCCATAAGCCCAAAGTACCAATAAGACCCCTCGTTAATTTTAAGTCTTCTCCCGCATACAAAATTTCACAGAAACTGGATAAAATAATCAGAAGTGAAATAGTTCTTGAAAACGATAATAGTGTGAAAAATACAGTCGACCTAGTTAATAAGATAGCAAACATCGAATTAAAAAGATCATACATGCTCGCATCCTTTGATGTCGTAAATTTGTTTACGAACGTGCCTGTTAAAGAGACCATCCATATTCTAGAAAATAACTTACACAAAAATTCTTCTTTGTCGACTACTGCTAAAAACGAATTAATCAAATTAACAGAATGCATCTTAAGTCAGAATTATTTCACATTCAATGGTGAATTTTACAAACAAAACGAAGGATTAACCATGGGCTGCCCCCTTTCAAGCATTCTCTCCGAGTTATTTATGAATCACATAGAAAATGAATTTTTATGGTCTAATTTGAACCGACACAAGAACAAAATCATACATTATAGTCGATATGTTGATGATACACTAGTTCTATTTAATGGAAACGAAAGACAGATCAGTTTGCTAACAAATTATTTGAACACCATCCACCGTAACATAACATTCACCCTGGAAACTGAGAACAATAAATCCATCAACTTTTTAGATGTATCGATTACCAGAACAGATAAAGGATTTGATTTTAATATTTACAGGAAGCCGACAACGACAGATCAGACTATTCATTCATCCTCACGCCATCCCCACAACCACAAAACAGCAGCTTTTAACAGTTACGTACACAGATTACTTTCCGTACCATTAAATACAGAAAACTATAGAAATGAAGTTGACACCTTAAAACATATTGCAGTAGCTAATGGTTACAATAGCTCCTTGATTGACAAGCTGATAAGAAAACACAAAAATAAGATAAGACAAAACGAATCAACCGATAAACAATATGTTAGCGCTGAATATGGTGTAGTCTTAAATAATACCCTATCAAAACAGATGGCTCAAAATAATGTCACAATAGCCTACAGAACATCTAATAAACTATTCAACCTCCTCCAACAGCCCAAAAACAAACCCCATAGTAAAATAAATGGTACAGGTGTTTACAAAATAAAATGTGACAACTGTCCGAGTTTCTACATCGGACAAACTGCTCGCTCGTTTAAAGCCAGATTTAATGAACATTTACCGAAAAGATATAACAAATCTGCTTTCGCTGACCATCTCACAAACCACAACCATAACTATACAAACATAGAAACAAATTTGGAAGTTATGCATTTTTGCAACAACAAGAGACGCATGGATACTATTGAAGAGTTTGAGATCTATAGAGCAGCTAAAGAACATCCTGACCACATCTTAAACGAACAGCTGTCATTCAAATCTAATATAATATACAACACCGCCATCCGCATAATGAACACAACCAATCAAAAGAAAGGCCCTGACAAGACAACAGGTGATGGAGAGGGGGTGAATACCTCCGTTATCAACACGCGTCAGTCATGACATACCGACCACCGGCGCCGCATCGCGTACGTTGACCGCGTTTACTTGGCCAAGTGTACTTTTAATAATGAAGTTGCTTTTTGTGAACTTTATGTACTTTTTATGTTTTTTGACGAGCTCTTCCGCGAGTGAAATGTGTTAATTTGTGTTCTTCACCTTGAAGATGTGCTCATGAAGGGCACGAAACAGCTGTTGTGATATTGCAACTAAATTGGATCATTTATAGGCAGGTAACATAAACCATTTTTTGCTAATTTTTATGATCCAGAGGCTATCCATCATGAAATTGGAACTCAGCCAAGTTAAAATAGCCTTCGATTACAAGAACACAAAATTAAAACTCTTTAAAACAATTGAGAACATAAAGTTCAACAAGAAATGCCTTGAGCTGGGAATTGTTCCTAAATACGTGTTTGTGAAAATAACATCCCAGTCAAAAGCCGCTATAAAAGCTAAAAATATTGCTGAGAAAGCTTGGATAAAAAATGAAATCAAGTCAATGTATGCCAAGAAATCAATGTTGAATAAACTACTCTTACACAAACACTTGAATCTATTATGCAACTTACATCCGTCCCAACAAAATGGCGTCATTATGGAATTACATTCCCAGATCAACAAGAAAATTATGATGAAAAAGAAATCTCAAACTAAAAAGATTGACAAGTTACTTGAACAACAAATTATCACAGAAAATATTAATTGTAAACATGTTTTCCATCCAAGAGTAGTAAACAAAACAGGTATAGGGTTTTCTGACCAGGAAATGAGTTTACTGAATAAAGGTCTCAATTTTAATTTTCCCAATGATAAGAAAAACAGCCTAGTTTCCGAACTGTTCAATGCTGAAACAGCTGTTAAACAATTAAAGTCATATGACGCACGAGATTCAACTAGGGTGGTCATTTCAAATAAATTAAACAAGACTTTGAATAATCCAATCCCCAGAAACAAGTATTTGTCTAAATACAGATCTTTAAAACAGGTTGCGGCTAGCATTAGGTACAAGTTGCAACAGAACGACGCCGTTATCACCAAGGCCGATAAGGGCAACTGTATCGTCATCCTCAATCGACAGGACTACGTTAAGAAAGTACATGACTTCATTGAAAACAATAACATTGACACCCTCACTCAGGACCCGACGACGTCATTTTCCAAAAACATCAATAAATTGATTTCATCTAGCACTGATCTTTTATCACCAGAGGAAATAAAACAAGTTAAAGTTACAAACCCCCAGGCTCCCGTTTTAAGAGGACTACCAAAGATCCATAAGCCCAAAGTACCAATAAGACCCCTCGTTAATTTTAAGTCTTCTCCCGCATACAAAATTTCACAGAAACTGGATAAAATAATCAGAAGTGAAATAGTTCTTGAAAACGATAATAGTGTGAAAAATACAGTCGACCTAGTTAATAAGATAGCAAACATCGAATTAAAAAGATCATACATGCTCGCATCCTTTGATGTCGTAAATTTGTTTACGAACGTGCCTGTTAAAGAGACCATCCATATTCTAGAAAATAACTTACACAAAAATTCTTCTTTGTCGACTACTGCTAAAAACGAATTAATCAAATTAACAGAATGCATCTTAAGTCAGAATTATTTCACATTCAATGGTGAATTTTACAAACAAAACGAAGGATTAACCATGGGCTGCCCCCTTTCAAGCATTCTCTCCGAGTTATTTATGAATCACATAGAAAATGAATTTTTATGGTCTAATTTGAACCGACACAAGAACAAAATCATACATTATAGTCGATATGTTGATGATACACTAGTTCTATTTAATGGAAACGAAAGACAGATCAGTTTGCTAACAAATTATTTGAACACCATCCACCGTAACATAACATTCACCCTGGAAACTGAGAACAATAAATCCATCAACTTTTTAGATGTATCGATTACCAGAACAGATAAAGGATTTGATTTTAATATTTACAGGAAGCCGACAACGACAGATCAGACTATTCATTCATCCTCACACCATCCCCACAACCACAAAACAGCAGCTTTTAACAGTTACGTACACAGATTACTTTCCGTACCATTAAATACAGAAAACTATAGAAATGAAGTTGACACCTTAAAACATATTGCAGTAGCTAATGGTTACAATAGCTCCTTGATTGACAAGCTGATAAGAAAACACAAAAATAAGATAAGACAAAACGAATCAACCGATAAACAATATGTTAGCGCTGAATATGGTGTAGTCTTAAATAATACCCTATCAAAACAGATGGCTCAAAATAATGTCACAATACCCTACAGAACATCTAATAAACTATTCAACCTCCTCCAACAGCCCAAAAACAAACCCCATAGTAAAATAAATGGTACAGGTGTTTACAAAATAAAATGTGACAACTGTCCGAGTTTCTACATCGGACAAACTGCTCGCTCGTTTAAAGCCAGATTTAATGAACATTTACCGAAAAGATATAACAAATCTGCTTTCGCTGACCATCTCACAAACCACAACCATAACTATACAAACATAGAAACAAATTTGGAAGTTATGCATTTTTGCAACAACAAGAGACGCATGGATACTATTGAAGAGTTTGAGATCTATAGAGCAGCTAAAGAACATCCTGACCACATCTTAAACGAACAGCTGTCATTCAAATCTAATATAATATACAACACCGCCATCCGCATAATGAACACAACCAATCAAAAGAAAGGCCCTGACAAGACAACAGGTGATGGAGAGGGGGTGAATACCTCCGTTATCAACACGCGTCAGTCATGACATACCGACCACCGGCGCCGCATCGCGTACGTTGACCGCGTTTACTTGGCCAAGTGTACTTTTAATAATGAAGTTGCTTTTTGTGAACTTTATGTACTTTTTATGTTTTTTGACGAGCTCTTCCGCGAGTGAAATGTGTTAATTTGTGTTCTTCACCTTGAAGATGTGCTCATGAAGGGCACGAAACAGCTGTTGTGATATTGCAACTAAATTGGATCATTTATAGGCAGGTAACATAAACCATTTTTTGCTAATTTTTATCATCATTATGTAAGTGTAACTGTTGATTACACTTGATATTTTTAAAGTTTTATATATTTTTCTTTTACATTATCAATTAAAACTTTTCTAGAATTTTTATATTTTAAAATATTACAAATATCTTTTACTTTAAACCAAGGATTATTTTGTTTACTAAATACAATTAATTTATTATTAAATATAAAATTATTGTAATTAAATCAATTGTTTTATTATTTATGTAGACAAATTTTATATTACAAATTTTGTTTTAATCTTAAATATATAATACTTTTAATATTTTCATTATTTATTAGATTTCCATCACTATCTTGAATAGATATTATAATATTTTGAATTTTATTTATATTTTTTAAAGGAATATAATCAATTTCATTTGGTTTTTCACTAATTTTTTATCCATATTCAACATTTGGATAAAATGAATATAAAATTTCTGATTCTTTATGTAAATGTGAATAATCTTTATGATTTTCAAAACTAGGATCAACTAAATTACAATGAATTTCAATAACATCAAAAGGTCTAATTTTTGGTAGTTTTATTCCTTTTGTTAATACATTTGGTTCAATCATTTTATCATCTAACCCTAATAAATCAATTATAATTGTTGTTACTATAATTTTAACTGGAGATTTTATTATAATATATGGTCCATCATTTTTCAATATAAAATCATTTTCATCAAATTTATTAAATTTCTTTTTAAATTCTTTTAAACTATTAATAAAAATATTTTTTATTTCTTCAATTGTATAATTTCCTTTATTTATATCAAAATATTGATCTATAATTTTATCATCTTCATCTTTAATAGAATATCCATAACAGTTTTTATAATCATTTGGTATATTTGATATAAAATTATCTGAATAAAATCCACTTAAACCAATACTATATTTTCCATCTAAATGTATTGGATGTTCTAATCTTAATTCTAGTTTGGATGAATGACCAATTAATTTAAATAATTTCATCTTATTTAAATGGAGAAATTTTTAGAAAAAAAAGATAATATAAAATTAGAATCATATGATAAATTAATAAATATGATCAACCTATTAGATTATTAATTATAGGAACAAGTGGATCTGGTAAAACTACATTATTATTAAATTTTATTTACAAAAGATTAATTCCATATTCAAATTTATATATTTTTAGTAAATCATTAGAACAACCATCTTATAAATTATTACAAAAAAGATTTAAAAATATAGAATCAAATATTAATAAACAAATTTCTTATTTTTCATGTGATGATATGATTCCACTAAATAAATGTAAACCAAATTCATTAGTAGTTTTTGATGATTGTATTTTAGAAAAACAAGATAAAATTAAAGAATATTTTATAATGGGTAGACATAAAAATATATCATGTATTTATTTATCACAATGTTATTCAAAAGTTGATATGCAATTAATTAGAAATAATTTAAATATGTTATGCATTTTTAAACAAAATGAACATTATATGAAAAAAATATATAATAATTTTGTTGGATCAGATATGAAATTTAATAAATTTAAAACTATTTGTAATGATTGTTGGAAAGAAGACTATGGATTTTTAACTATTAATTTATTAAAAAAATCAAATAATGGAAAATATATGAAAAATTTTTCTGATATTAAATAATGATAATGGCTTGTTGTATGTTTGATTCAATAATTGATAGAATATTTATTTTATTAGTATTATTTATTTCATTAGTATTTATATATTTAATGAAAATTACAGAAATAAAGTAAAATGAATTGTGTTTAACATAATTAGTGTTTATGTTAACATGATTTGTATTTGTGTTAACATGATTTGTTTTTTTGTGTTAACATGATTTGTTTTTATGTTAACATAATTTGTGTTTGTGTTAACATGATTTGTGTTTTGTGTTAACATGATTTGTTTTTATGTTAACATAATTTGTGTTTGTGTTAACATGATTTGTGTTTTGTGTTAACATGATTTGTTTTTATGTTCACATGATTTGTGTTTATGTTAACATGATTTGTTTTGAACCTAAATTTTTCTTTGTAATAAATGGATAAAATATCTGTTAATGAAGCTAAAAAAATAGATGATATTGAGAAAAAATTAATAAAAGAATTTAAAAATCAAATTAAAATTGAAGATAATTATGAAAAAATTAAACAAAAAGCATATGAACCTATAACATCAGCAATTGGTAAAGTTGAAAATAAAATTGGTGAAGTCTTAAATGAAAATAAAAACCTAATGGAATTGGTACCTGTTGTTAATAATTTTGCTAATATGTCAATACCAGAAACTGAAGAATTAAATTTACCTTCAAGTACTCCATTTAGACCAATCAGACAACCAATAATTCAAGAAGAATCGACATTTATTGACCCAAATTTAATTTCACCTCAAACATTAGATAAAATTATTGGTCCATTAGCACAAAAATATTTACCAAGAACAAAAGATGATAAATTTGGTTTATATTGGAATAAACATAAAAAATCATTTATGATTGGAGATAAAATAACTGTAATTGATAATGATGATTTAATAATTGATGATAAAAAATATAATGGAACACATGGATTATGGAGATTGTTAACTTATGAAAAGAAACCAGATAATAATTTATATACACAAGATGATTTAAATAATTATTCAAAGATTTTATGGGAAACTAATTCAATTTATAAAAATAATGATCCAAATAGTAAGAAACCAAAATCTAGTAAAGGTGATAAATATATTAATTTAATTAAACATATTTGGGAATTAAATGGTGAAATTGAAGGTTCAGGAATCAGACAATATACAGAAAATAAAATTGAATATAGATTTATAGATGATTTAAACAAATTAGATAATATTATTAATTATATATATGCACAAGAAAAAGCTGGTAATAATAATTTTTTAAATGAAAAGAGAGCAATTAAAGACTTTATATCAAATAAATTAGATGAATTAATTGAAAAACCTGAAGGAATTAAGTATTTAAAAAGAATTTTGGCAAATATTTCATCACCATTATTAAAAGATGGATCAGGTATTTTAAATTATGTTATAAATAATTTACCTTTTGAATTACATGTACCTGGTTATCAATATCTAGGGCCTGGAACTAAATTAAATAAAAGAGTAAAAAGAGGTGATCCTGGAATAAATGATTTAGATAAAGCTGCTAAAGAACATGATTTATTTTATAGAGATCATAAAGATACAAAATCTAGAAATGAAATAGCTGATAAAATTTTACAAGATAAAGCATGGGATATAGTAACATCAAATGATCATGGAATTGGTGAAAGATTAATTGCATTACCAACATCAGGTGCTATGTGGATGAAAAGAAAATTTGGTATGGGTTTAGAAGTAGGATTAAAATTTTAATAAAAATTTTTATGTTAATCTATATTATAAAAAACTATAAATTTTTTTCTTAATAAATGGAAAAAATAAATATAAACTTGACAGATAATCAAAAATCAAAAATAAAATTAGCATTTAAAAATAAAAGATCAGTTATAATTCAATTTAATATTGATCAATTTAATGAAAATGGAAAAGATATTATATTATTATCTAAAAGACAAATTAATAAACTAAATAAACATAAAAAATTAAATAAAGGATTAAGATTTGAATTTTCATATAATCAATTAAAAGAAATAAAAAATGGTGGATTACTAAAAGAAATTTTAGATTTTGCTGATAATATACCTATAGTTAAAAATTATACACCAAATGTAAGAAAGGGAGCAAAAGTAGTAAAAGAATCTATAATTCCTAAATTTAGAAATTTTGTTGATTGGTTAGATCATGAATTAAAAAATGTAGAAGGATCTGGTTTAGATAAAAAACATTAAAATATATGAAACAAAATTATAAAAAAATTTTGAACCACTAACATTAGGTGAATTAGAAAAATTGTGTAAAAATATAAAATATTTTAGAGGTGTATTTATGAGAGATATATTACCTAATAAAGTTAATAAATTTGAATGTGGAATTATAAATTTAGATTCATTTGATTGAAATGGAACTCATTGGGTTTGTTATTATAAAAAAGATAAAATTAAATATTATTTTGATTCATATGGAAATATAGTTAATAAACCACCAATAGAATTAGTAAAATATCTAGGAAAAGATAATATATTTTACAATGATAATCAAATTCAAAATTATAATGATCCACCAATTTGTGGTCATTTATGTATTTTTATATTAAATGAATTAAATAATAATAAAAAATTTGATAATATAATAAATAAATTAATCCTTAATAAATATGGATTCACAAAATATATTTGATCTGTTTGGAAGACAGAAAAAACATCCAATTAATATTAAAGAAGATTATATAAATTCTAAATTAAATATATTTTTTAATAATTTTAGTAAAAGTTTTAAGAGTCATGTAAAAAAGACTGAAAATCTAGTAAATGCTATTGGTTTATCAAAAAATTATATAAGTATTAATGGTAAAAGAATTGTTAATGTTAAACCAAGTATAAATAAATATGATGTTGTAATAAAATCAGAATTAGATGAAGTTTTAGATTCAATTATTAAAATTGGTAATGATCATTCAGAAACTAAAAAGGATTTAAATAAAATTACAGACTTTTTAATTAATATTGGAAAATATGTTGAAAATTTAGAAGAAAAATTAGAAAAAGAACTAAAATTTCTATTTGATGGAGTCAATGAATCCATAAAAGAATTAAATGATGAAATAATACTAATTAAAGATGATATAGATAAATTACAATAATTATTTTATATAAATGGAGTTGATTTATTGTCTTAAATGTAAACAAAAAACTAATTCTAAAGATATTCAGATAATAAAATTGAAAAATATAAATGTAATTAAATCAAAATGTTGTATTTGTAATTCAAAGAAAAGTTGTTTTACAAAATTTTCTCCCTAATAAATGGCTCTATACAGTTCATTTGATTTATTCATTATCAGAAACCAAAATCAATTAAACAAAGATGATTGGGATGATATTTCTGAAAAATATGAGTTGAGTATTAATATGATGAGATTGTTTCAAAATAAATTAAATTGGCAAAAAATTGCTCAACATCAAAATTTAACTATAGATTTTATTACTGAATTCATAAATTATCAATTAAAAGATTATATTGATTTGATTTGTAAATATCAAGATTTAACTGAATATTTCATTCATGATTATGCATTTACATTAAATTGGGAATTAATTTTAGAACATCAAAAAATATCAGCAAAATTTATACTTGATCATGCTACTGAAATTGAATATTTTAAAAGTAAAAATGAAATTGATACATAAATAAAATTTGACATCATAAAATTATAAAAATTTTACTTGTTTTAAAAAAGCTTTTGATTTAAAAAATTTATCCTTAATAAATGGCTGATTACAAAAAATATGTAAATGATATTGAAAGAGCTGAATACAAAAATTTCTATCCATTATCTAAATTACATTTAAATGAACCTAATAAAAAAACTGAATTTAATATAGATTTTGGAGATGGATTTTGTACTTCTAAATTTCAATTTTATATATCTGGTAAATTGACTAAATCTGATGGAAATGCATATGATAATGGTGCTAATATAAAATTAATTGATAATTTTGTTCCATTTTTATTTTCAAAAATTGAAGTTAGAAAACATAATAAATTGATTGATGAAATTAAATACCCTGGTCTATTAAGTACAATTAAAGGTACTATAACTTATTCAAAATCAGAAATAAATCAAATAAATAATGGTTTTGAATCAAATTTTAAAAATAAATTTGAAGCAATTGGTAATTTATCTCATTTTGGATTAGGATTTTTTGAAAATGTAAATATTCCAATATATAAAGGTGGTTTTAATATAGCATTTATTAGATCAGAAGATAATGATGCAATTTTTAGATGGAAAACTAAAAAGGCTGATGGATCTTATGATAATGCTACATTACCAACTGAAGGTAAAATAACAATTGATGAATTTTTTATTAGAGTTCCTATAATTGAATACAAAACAACAAGTAAAATTCAATTAATTAATGAACTAAGCCAATTTGAAAAAGTAAATTTTCATTTTAATCATTGGCAATGCATTGAACAAAAAAATATTACAGGAAAGAATTTAAGTTTTGATATAACAAATATCTATAGAAATATTTATAATCCAAAATTTATTATAATTGGATTTCAAAAATCAAGAACAAATGATCAGTTATATGATACTTCTAAATTTGATAGTATGTATGTAAAAAATATAAGAGTAAAACTAAATGGTCATTATTACCCTGATGAATTGGAAAATTTTGATATAAATAATGAAAAATTTAGAATTATGTATGAAATGTATCAAGATTACAAAAAAGTTTATTATATTAGTAGTAAAATGTATTATAGTCCAACAGAATTTCTAGAAAATAGACCAATTTATGTAATTGATACTACAAAAAATCCAACAAATATTTCAAGTTCAAAAAATAATATTATTATTAATGCAGATTTTGATTATGATATAGTAGCTACTAGTAAAACAAATTGTTATATTATTATTGTATCTGAAAAATTACTTGAATATAATATAATCAAAAATGATATTACTGAAATTAATTAGAATATATTATTACTATTTTAGTAAATTTTATTGAAAAAATACTACAGAAAACTTAAATTACCTTATGAAAAGTCGACTATTGAAAAAATACTAACTTATAAAATGTGATAATTTTACTTGTTTTTAAAAAAATTTTATTTTGTAGAAAATTCAGGCATATTTGTTAAAAATTTCATTAAAATTGCATATTTTTTCTGACAATTTGACAAAAGCTAAAAATTGGCCAAAAATGGCAAAAATATTGCTTAGTTGTATTAAAAAACTGTGAAATTTGTTTGATTTTTGATTGTCTCCAAAAGTGAGCCAGAACCAACATGATACTATCTACTTATATATATATATATATATATATATATATATATATATATATATATATTATACAACCAACCAGAGTGTCCCGGAACTCTCTGGAACCCTTTTGTGTATTTTGTTCCTTACATCGAGAGGTCTAACATGCTTCGTTAGGGCACTAGCCACCATACATTTAATAGTAGTAGTAGTAATAGTTTTTATTCCCTTAAAGGATAGTTATATTAAGTTCACATTTGGTAGGGCCTTTTATCTCAAGATTAAATACCTGACAAGGTCGGAAGACAGTTCAGGGACACCATGTATGCAGGGGTGTATTTACATATGGGCTAAAAGGGCTATAGCCCAGGGCAGCAGAATTCGGGGGGCGGCAAATTTTAAAACACGGCATTTTTTAGGCTTCAAATGAAGGAAAAAACTCAATTTATTGGAGACGGAAATTTTTTGGAAGAATTGTACAGAAAACTTTTAGAACCGAGAGTGACTATTTTCTAAGCGAGATCATAATATCTTAGCGCAAGGGGTCATTAAAAAGCTTTAAAAAGGAGCTGGGAGAAATGAGCACTACGTTGATTTGTCACGGTAGCGATCCTCGCGTCGCGTCGTCAGCGCAAAGGAACCATCCGCCATCTAGCCGCCCCCTCCCTCTCCCCGCGTATATACATCCGCCACCGCCAAGCTGGAGCTGCACCAGTGCATTCGGGATGGGTGATTTGAGGTTATGTCAGGTTATGTGGCAGTGATACTTGATACTGCCATTGACACTATTGTTACTTCGAAATTTAACGGGAAAACACACAAATAGTCGTAATTTACACTGGCGCCGACTCCATGGGGCCCGAGGGGCTCGAGCCCCCCCAACATTTCCTACGGGGGGGGGGGGGGGGGGGCTCAGCCCCTCCAGACCAAAAGAAGTCAAGTTAAAATTTCCGTTCGGCTGCCGTGATTTAGTGTAAAGGTTTTTGTAAAACTGGCATTTTTATAAATTATAACACCTCTTTGTATTTTAATACATTTTAGAAAATTAAATAGTATATCCCCACTAAATAAAAATCCCCTTTGAAGTACAATAATTAAAACACCCATGGATATTACGGTATTTCCTTTGTATTGTTCGAGAACAAGTAGCTGCCCGAGCGTTTTTTCTTATTCAATTTCTTTATTCCAAGTTTTGTTTTCACGGAATTCTCTATGTCCAGATTATCATTGTTTGGCAGAAATTTCAAACTTTATCCTGCTGTTTCGGGGCTTCACTTCGGGCTTGCTTATCAATGCTACTAAATGTGGCAATCAGTAAATGACATGTAAAGCGCCGTTACCTAAAAGTACTAGTTTTTTAGAGTTGTAAAACGCATGGCAAGGCATTTTAGTTCGATTCAAGGAATCTATAAGAATAAGCCTACTGCCTACGATTCGACAATCGTATTCGGTTACCTGATTTTGTCCTCATGTAAAAATTGGTCGCATTCACGCACACTAATTGGTGTGATCGGGGTTTACCCATCGATAACCGATACCTTTTTAAAGGCTTTTTGCACGCCATTTACTCCTTGACGACGACCACGGTAGTCGTAAATTGAGATGCACCAACCAGTGGACCGAATTCCGATCATAATTACCTCCGATTATTGCTAGTGAACGTGACCGTTAATTGAATAAGGCTAAGAAAGTCAAATTAATATTGTAAATTGTTTTTAACTAAGGTTATTTTATAAAATTTTAAGGGTGAACAAAATGAAGACTGCAAGATATAGGCCTACTTTAAGTTCTCTCATTGACTATAAATACTGTACAAAATCTTTATATACAAACTTTATATACAAAATCAATGGTTCCATCGTCCATGTTTTATGTCAATCTTTTCTTTTTTATTAATTATTTTATTTATAAGTTCTGTACCTTTAAAAATGCCAGAAATAATGTAACAGCGTTAACTTAATAAATGTAGCTAGAGTTGTTTATAGAAACAAAGGTTTCAATATTAGTACTGAAAGGAAAACTTCATAACATACTATACCAAATAAAAAAAAAAACAAATAAATAAATTAAACTGATTTTAAAAATTCTCAACATTTTCTAATAAAGTTTACCTCAGGCTTAGGAAGTTTTAGAAGTAATTTTCCCCAGATCTTAAAAAAGCCAACTGGGGACAGATTTCGTATTTTGATTTATCATGTAGAGGTTTTAATTGTTTAAAAAAATGATATTTATAAGTAACGTCATTTTAGTTTTTTTCTAAAGTATCTTTGCGTAAGAATGCTTTGTAGTATTATGAGTAATAAATAGTATTATGACCTAAATTATACCAAAAACCTTTTTGTTGGACGATTTTATTCAGCCATGTGATAGCTTTTTGCTAAGCATGAAACTTTGAGTCAATTTCTTTTATAAATCAAATTGTTCCAAAATGGACTAATGCTGCAAGTCTACCAGACACCAATTTGAGTTTTATCATCTAATTACTTAATTTCTTGTCTACCCTTAGAACTTACAACTCAAAACATAATATTTGAGGTTAACCTACAAGGCAAACCCATTGACTATGTCGGCCTACACTAAAACGGCATTCGGTGGACAAAGTTACAAATAAAAGAATTTGATTTTGGATGTAATGACGTACTATAGGGTTATTATTAGCAAACGATAGTTCGTTGTTTTTAATACATAAAACACTGTTATAATATAAGTTAAAACAAAGTTTATATGAATTAAAATTATGTGGTATCAATTATTAAGAAAATTTTAATAGGGGGATTATCAAATTTCTCCTAGTTTCTTCGAGCCCCCCCCCCCCAATAATTTTTGAAAGTCGGCGCCCATGGAATTTAGCTATTGCACTTTATATAATGCTTCATTTTAAGTACTGTAGTAGGCCTAAATGGTTTTGTATCTAAAATAATATTGAAATCATTATGCCAATTTATTATTGCTACACTCAGACGTGTCTAACAAACCTCAAAAATCTACCGGGACTGGGAACGAAGGTCACAGTATTAAGCCCTATTCCACCGGCCGTGAACTATGCATGCGCACAAATGCTAGTTTTTGACTGTTTGCAACGGCACTTGTAATTGTGTCTCAGATTGGTCAAAGAACCAGTCAAACGCTAACAGCCATGCTTTGAGCCACATTTTAGTAGTTCTTGCATCTCAAAGCAAAATGTTTGATTTCAAGTTTTTAAATTTTAAATTCTGTATAATCACTATTCTCAGCTTTTTATGTCCCCTCCTGTCGAAATAGCATAGGAATTGGGACAATAATTGTAGATATAAATTACAAATTTATGGCTGGGGGAGGGGGCGGCACTTTTTGAGTAGCCCAGGGGCGGCAAATTTCCAAATCCGCCTCTGCATGTATGAATATCCTACGGAAAGACAGGCAGGGCTACTCCTGCATTAATCAGTTATGAAATGGTTGTTATAGAAAATAGTTAAACAAAAGATAGTAATTTTTTAGCCAAATTATTTTTAAATAAGAAAATATTACACAGTCTTAGTAAAATCAATACGAAGCAATTAATCGTAATAGCGAAATTAATCGTTATTAGCGAATCTTAGTAATACGAAGCATATCAGTGATCTTGTTTAGGATGATTTGTGTAATCACAACTGCAGAAATATATTAAATAATCAGAGCCTCAACCAAAAACCATAAAATCTAAGTTAAATACATCATATCCGTAAATCTATAGAAAATATTACTTTTGATTTTGAACAAATAATAGGTAGAGTAAAATTTTAAACTATAAATGATTAATTTTAGTGTGTGTGCAGAATGAGGCTATGCTTTTTAAAAGGTTTCTAAAATGTTAAGTAAATTACTGTTAGTAAAGTTTTACGACGTCCTTCTTAGAATACCGGAACTGTTGGTTTTATTTCTTCCAGTATCTCTAGCCATTCCTGCCTCGAGCCAACTCCCGGCGTACTAATGCAATTGGTCACATTTCAACAAATGGCATGGGAGGAATTATAACGAAGGCAAATAATGAAATAATAAATGTAATTTGTGTTTTGTCTGTTTATAAAAATTTTTATTATGCTACATGTATAAAAGATATATTTTCCCAGGTTTTGGTTTAAAGGTTCGTATTACTCAAACAACAATAACCAATTTAAATCATTATTCATTATTAATTTACATTTTTATATCAAACAAAAACTGAGCCATAAAATCTCCAATCATACTATTTTTTATATATTTCAGACTATTGATTTTGATATAGGCCTATTGGAAACAAATCATTGCTCAGTGTAATAAGGTCACTGATTATTTAGCAGCATGGAAGAAATTGAGACTTTACTACATTATATTCCAAATGTCGGCATTGTGAACAAAATTTAGCTCTAAAAATCATTTTACAATAATCAACCAATATCAATGAATATATGTACCGGCTGTCCCGAAAGTTCGTCCACCTGGTATTTAATTGTTCTAACAGCTGCAGATAACAATTTTATCTTCTGGTGATGTATTACTGACCAAGAGAGAAAACTTAGAGTGTGTAAAATTTTTAACCCCCTCCCCAAAATTAATTGTTTTTTTTTTAAGTTTAGTTTAGTTCAGTTTTTTTTTTTTTTTTTTTTTTTTTTTTTTTTTTTTTTTGTGTAAGCCGAAATTTTTAAATATTAAACTCCCATTTTTATCAACTTAAGATTTTATCCAGATTTTAAAGACCTCATTCTTCAACATTTTTACCTAAACTTAATAGGCTAGTTAAGGAGTTTTGGACAACTAAAGTTCATTTTATAAGAATAAAATTGGACTAACTTTAATTTCCTGTATTTCCGAAACAATTTACTATAATAACATACAATCATGGATAAAATGTCCTTAAAACCCATTTAAATAAGCATTTATTTCATAATAACATAAAAAAATTATAAATTTTATTCATTTGTAAGCTATATTGGAAAATGAGTGTCTTGATGTGTAATGATAATTTACGCGAGGAAAATGTTCATATAATGGCATTTTAAGACATTTTTGTTCTAGATTATGTTTAATTTTACTAAGTGGTTTCTAATATATAGGCAATGGAAGTTTGCCCAATGTTATTCTTAAGGGACGAAAAATAAACTTTCATTGCCCAAAACTCCATAATAATTATTTTTATTGTATGAATAAAAAGGCCTTTAAACTATGCATAAAATCTGAAATTTACATAAAATGGGGGGTTGAAAATTTTAACACACCAAAAGGTATACTATTTTTAGTCACTAAGACACCCTCGAAGATAATCTTGTTATCAGCAGAAATTAGAAAATAGCAAGGTCGGACTTTTGGGACACGCGGTATTTGTCGAATTCCACTCACTCACGTATCAGAGAATCTCCAAAAGTTAAGAGTACACAGGGTTGTAACTTATCATGGACGTTCCACCTTGCTCATATTCAATAAAACGGTTTGTGCAAAATTCCGTTAAGGGCTCCACCGCACAGGGCTTTAACATGTCGGTATAGTGTTATTATGGACAATTTTTAATACAAATAAAAAACAACAAATTAAAAAAAAAAAACTATAAGGTACTAAAACTTTAAGGTATTACGTAGTTTAAATTTTTCATGGACGCCTCACTTTGCTCATAAGTGCTCACTAAGAAACGGTTTTGCAAAACCTCTTCAGGGATCCACCCCACAGAACTTAAAAATTTCGATAAAATGTTTTTCCTATGAACATATTTTACGAACATTTTTATAAATAATTGACTGTTCACTTACCTCAGGCGCTGACGCAACATTATTTTAACGGAAGTTTAAGGAAAAGTAGCAAAGTATATTTGAGCCTCATTTATATGGCACTTTAAGTGAATAAATAGAGGTGTTAGGAATGGTTCCTATATACTAACATCATGAGTTGTTTTAAGGTGGAAGGGTTCTAGATTGCTAAGTGAATGTAATGGTCAGAGGGTTGATGTTCTGTAGTATTCTGTTTAGGTTCTTTATGTATTTTTACTATGGACACATATTAAAATCTTTTCATACAGTGCTTTTCCTAACTATTTAGTACAATAGCTATGAATAATTCGACTTCATTTGTCAAATACGACTAATTTTTTTGATAGTTTATTTATTTAGTTTGAAACACGATTAATTAGTTAGTTATGAAAAATATAACTACATTATAATCAAATATAAATCAAGGAAATTTTAAGTACAAGTCATGTTTGATTAAAAAAAGTCAAACAGTTTTATTATCTACTTAATAAAATCACTATCACGGGCGAAGCGGTGACGTTTAATAGCTAGTTTAAAAATAAATAAGGAGTATTTTCAAAAGTGTGTTGTTATGTTTATAGCTCTTATATACTTCATAATCATATTTCACACTTCATATACTAAAGGGTTTCCCTATTATTTGAGTAGAAAACACAATTCTGTCATTGTTTAAAGGAACTCCAAACCTCATATTACAGTCAGATGATATTGTTTGACATAAAAGGAAATGTTATCATAATCTCCTCTCTGTTATGTGATCTTGCGTGTTATGTTCTCAATTTTGTTTTGCAACGTACACCATCTACATAAGGTCTCTACGGTATATTGTTATATTATTGAGTTGCCAATAACCACACAGTTAACATTTGTTGTTACCGTATCTAAAGTTTCAAAAAAAAAAAAAAAAAAAAAAAAACGAAGGGAAAGGTTCTCATTATTTTAGTGACTCTTATTTTCAGTTTTAACAAGTGACTTATTAAGTTTTTTACAGCTTTGCAAAAACTCAATACACTTCTATGTGTGCGCTTTGGGTTACCTTTAATCTCCTAGGTGACTTTTAGTAAATTTTTTTATTGACAAAGATTTTTCGGTTTTAGTTAACATTTTCTGAGTAATGGGCGTCTTTACTTTTAATATTTTCTCTTTTAGGGTTTCTAAACTAAAAACTGGGGGAAGAATAAACCAAATCTTTAACAAATCAGAAAACAGAAAGAAATCCAGAGAGGTCTAGCGTGGTGAACGAGGTGGCAATTTAGTCTAGTCATTACGATTTGTTTTTTGTATTTCATTATAAATAATTAACTCTACATTGTTGTCAATTAGCTGAGTTGAGGTGTTAACAAATAAATGAGAAAAAAAACTAAATTAAATTTCCTTGAAAACAAGAAATGTGAGATGCGTGTAGCTATAGGGGAGAGCGGGGTAATACCGTGCACTTAAGCTATATTATTTTTTACCTTTAATTTGGAAACTTCAGTGAATGTGGCAAACATCTCATTTTGAAGGAAATTTGATTTGCCACCAATTTTGTATTTCATATTTGGAATTTCTCACTAACTTTGAGTGCTAAGCCCATTTTACAAAACCTTTACACTGTACGGTATTGCCCCAAGTGCCGGGGCAATACCGTGCACAAGTTAAAAATAGTGTAAAAGAATAAATTTAATTTTATTTTTTTTTTTAAATATTGAATTAACAAAGAAAAAGAAAACATAAGCTTACACTATAATCCAAACAATACATAATACATTTTTAATTTCTAAATTTAAAGTAATGTAAAAAAAAGAAAATTTTATTAAATTTTTTTGTTTTTTAATATGGAATTAATAAAAAAAGAAAACATAAGTTTACACTATAATTAAAATACCACGTAATACATTTTTAATTTGTAATAAACACCTTGCACCCTGCACGGCATTGCCCCATGCAAGAAGTACGATATTGCCCCAAAACGACATGACGTAGCATTTCCAACCATAACCTAAAATAAGAAAACTTTATTGCTTGTGTTTGATATTTAAAAATAGCGCAAGATATGAGCTATTCAAAACCATTAGTTTGAATACAGTAAGTAATAGCATGTTTCACTTACATCAGCTTAAGTAAGTCACTAAATTTAGAAGGAAAGTTGACTGAACAATAAAAATTTTCGTCACACACGCATTTATCAAGATGGACGCTCCCCGACTGTCTCTATCTGTTTCGCATATCCTCCGCTAGATAGCAGCATGTCCTAGCGCTCACTGCACCCTTCAGCTTGTCTGAAAATAGGGTGTACGGTATTGCCCCGCCGTCCGGTATTGCCCCGCTCTCCCCTAATAGTGTCCGTACAACAAAGCTGTAAAATCAGGACAAGACTTTGTGGACAGTCGGTGTATTGTTACAATAATAAGCTCTTTACTTATTACACAATTTATAAAATTAAGTTTTTAAATTAGAACCAGTCACATTTAAAGAGAATGTTTTATTTTTTTAAGTTAAATTAAAAATAATATTCCTACAGGATTTCAATATATTGCAAAATATGTGTGATAAATTATGTTAGAATAAGGTACGTTATAAATACAAAATACTTTTAATAATAAAATAGTACCTACTATTACATAATATTATGTAATACATCTACTAATGTAATTATTACATAACTGTCATTAAAATAAAGCAACAAATGTTTTCTAGATAGGTGGATAGGTTGGTCTGTGAAATTAGATAGGTTTGATTTTTATTGTAATTGGTAATTTGTTCTCTTTAGTTTCAAAGAAGTTTAAAAGGACTTCTTACAAAAGTTGACCTAGTTTAAGCATTGTTAGTTAAGATTTGTTTTTCATGTTTAATAGAATACTTCACCCCAGTACGTAAGCATGTAAGTTTAGAATAGCTTTTTCCTATTAAAAGTTTTATCGTAACATAATTTTTGAATTGTACACAGTGTTTAACACATTAAGTTATACACCATTGTTAAGGATTGTATTTGTGATATCAAAAACTACCGAACTACCTATAGTGAAATTTGCCGATTACAAACGCCTAACATAAAAATCACATTTTTTTAAGATCTTAAAAAGTCCTCACTATGATTAAAACTGATCTTTAGTTCAATGTATTAACTTAAGACTTAGTACAAACTTAGGCCTAAGTCTCTGACTGCAAGTTTGGCAATCGAAAGAGAATTATTTAGCGGTATTAAATAATCTTATGTACTGTCTTTTATAAAGACCAAAAAAGTATTTGTGGTTTAGAACGATCCCTTTGAAAATCGTATAATTTCGCTACCCATCAGTTATCATTATGTTCATCTGTACTCAACTAAATTTACATTCCTACGAAGTGTACTGAAAAGGAATGCCTTGTTGCATGGGGAACTGTAACTATTTGTGACAGGAGTGCCAATACAAAGCAACAGAGACAAATATGTCTGCAGATCCGGTTCGTTCGACTTATCGGTATTCCTTTTCTGTTTTTCAAGAAGGCCAAATTTTTTAATTTCTGTTACAACGTGATATAAAACTAATCACATTGAAAGAAAAGTTATTGTGAAAAATCATAAAAAGCGATAAAACCCATATTGTACGTCTCTTAGTAGACTAACCTTATGGAGAATCGTGCACAGCTATTCTAAGTTTTTTATACAGTACACCTTGCACAACTTGTTCTTGACTTAAAGTAATAATCCAATTGAGCTTAATAAAGCTTTGCAGTAAAGGGGGGGATGAGGTATTTTTATTTTATTTTATTGTGAAGGAGAGTCAGGAAAAATGCATTACGCACACAGCGGGCCAGCCTGTATTGTGGGTCTCCCCTAAAAACACGTATACCCACTAAAAAAGCCTCTACTCTTTAGGAATCTAGCCTGGAACTGTTTGTCACATTGCATCAAGCTAGATCTAAACTAGCCTAAGCCCATTAGGCTCACTCCTTGACCAGCCACACGGTCAGGGGGCTTCATAGAGGTTAAGATCAGTCTTTTTTTCTAAGGAGGATGCCCCGGACACACTGTGACAAACAATCCCAGCAGCCCTCATCCTCCAAAACCTTTTGGCAGACCGAGTCCACCTAAAATGCTCTAAAAATTTGTGTGGCCTCTAGGCGGCCCTTCCCAACGGGGGTAGCAGAAGAAGAAGTGCTCTGCATCGTCGGGAACGCCCGGGCAATAAATGCAGTCCAGGGAACTGGTCTTGCCCATCCGGTTCATGTACGACCGAAAATACCGGCTCAGTCCGGTACCTGACCCATTGATAGTCAGGAATTGGGCCAGGTAGTAGTCCACCTCCCCATGCCGCCGTTCCACCCATGGTTGGACCTGCTTGATAAGTCGCGCAGTCCATCATCCTCGGCTGTCGTGCTCCCCAGCTGTGTTGCTAGTCGCTAGTTGCTAGTGTCTTGTCGAGTCGCACGCAACCTGTATAATTAATTCTTTATTTAGGGGGGCCCACGCCTCTGCTCCATAAAGAAGCACGGACTGGACCCCGGACATCAATCTGCTGGATCAGGGACCCCCGAAATTGGCAATCAGCCTACTAACGCAAGTGACTACCTTAGCAGCCTTGTCTGCCTTACGGTAAATCTGATTCCTCCAGCTTAACTTGGTGTCCACCTTAACCACGAGGTACTTGGCAGTACGGGTTGATTGGACCACCTCCTTCCCCACTCGGAACGGGACGTTGGTGTCGATCCTCTTCTTCGTGAGGATCACGATCTCCGTTTTACTGAGAACAAGCGAGAGACCGTGATCGGACATCCAGGTGTTTACCACACGCATGACTTGGTTCAACTTTGGTTGGGCCAGCTCAACGTTGCGTGCAGCAATGATAGCTGCGACGTCATCGGATTACCCAACCAAAGTGGTTTCCTCAGGCATCTCGGACCTCAGGAGGCTGCGGTATTAGGGTTAGCTCCAGTCATAGTAATGGGGGACAGTGATAGAAGCATAACATTAAACATGACTGTGCACTAATAGATAAATCATTATTACATACAAATAGATTTCAATCTTCCTCTAAAACATATTTACAAAATAGATAAATATAAAATAGAATTATATATTTATTTATTCCTCTAAAATCATCAGCAACACTCTTAGGATAACAAAGAGAATCGTGGTGATGTAGGTTACATGTTGTTATTTATGACATCACAACTGAGCTTGTTATCAAACTGGCCTGCAACTATTCATTGATGAACTGTCAAATCAATAATTTGAAATATTATGTTTTTACAAAGTAATAGCATGTTACCCATCAACTGATGGCAATGGGAGCTTGTTTTAGCATCGTTACCTTGATAAACTTATTTTGATCAGCCTATAAAATTTAACACGAATGAACTGTTTCTCTCAAAACATTCTGTGGATAAATGCTATTAGTTCTTAAAACTAATAAGTTTAAGCATATAAAAAGGGTGTTGACCTATATATTTTAACTAATTACAAGTATAATATTCCACAAATGGTACATTTTTTAAAATTTTGATCTTGATGTTTTTTCTATCTTTAGTTTCTTAGCTAAAAATGTTAACATAAATATTGAGTCTGGGTTAAATGGTATTTCATTTAGTTTTTATGTGAGTGGTGAAATTTGATTTTTTAAGATATAAAATTGCGTAGAATGAAAACTAGGTAGGCATACATATAAGTTGTTATCCGAGCAGAGGAATGCGCGCAGGGGCAAGTACTGGGATATAAATTTTATGATGTTTAGTTTTCGATTCTTGTATGATTTATTTTTTGTCCCCACTTTTATTATGTCCTATTACTGTACTTCCGTTGTGTTTTATAATGTCATTAAATTTCCTATCGTTGTTGTATAGGTGGTTACAACCATCGACATTACAAATTCAGAGTAATCATATTGCTCGTGGAACTATCAGATTTTTTAATCAGTTCATCATCATTGTATTTTTTCCAATTAAAATAAGGTTTAACGAGGTGGCCCGTGCGCAAATTGCGCATTTTATGATTCTGTATGAGTGAAACTCATCTACAGTACGTGAATGTTAATTATGAAGTGACAGAGATCTATTTTTGTTTACTAACTGGCTTTTAAAATGCATCTGAAGGTAATCAGCTGTTAAATTACTATTCACATTAAAGAACCTGCAATAAAAGTTGGTCAACATTTTGAAGCGCCCTCTAGAAATAAATCAAAGGCGAGGGAGGCGAAGTCCGAAACAATATGACCTTTTTAATTACGATTCGTCACTGCGGTATAACCTAAGCTTTAAAATGACACCTCAATCTTAAAAATCGGTTCAGTAGGTCGAGAGGAAAAGGGACGTAACAGACGAAACCCTTATAGAAATAAGAAGATAGATTTCGTTAAGCGGTTTATTTCAAAGACCCTATGCAGACTGTAATTATAAATTACAATAATATTGTACTTAATTTCTATCACATATTCTAAATTTATTTGTTGAAACAACATATCAAGGAACTTTGAATCAAGGACAATTAATTATATTTAATGCATGTATATTTATACTTTGCAGTGTACTATTTATTTTTCTGCAATAAATTTTTCATTCACTCATTTATTGTAAAATGTTAAATATTCTAAATTTAATATAAATATAACACTAGAACATTATGTAATGTAAATTAGTATTTTACAGCTTAATATAAAGTTTATTCGTTTCCAATATCTTTTGCATTGGATGCATTTTTCCTCAAGCAGGCTTATTATTAATATTTTGATATTTTCTATAAACATTTCATTAATGTGGAATATTAAAAGTAATATCAATATTGTCTATAAATAAATGAATTTCAATAATATTAATAGTAATAAGTTTGAATTGGTTTCTGTTATTGGAAGTTTACGTAGCTAAATAGCATGTGTTCTACAGATTGTGCGGTTTACTGGCAATATCGTAAAAATCAGGAGAGTTCAAACATAACTTTGCAAAAACTACCTGATCTCATGGTTGGTAAAATACTGTAAATTTGAAATAAGAATTTATACAATTATATAATTGATTCACAACTATATGGTTAAAATACATGAAGTGATTTTTAGTTAGTAGAATATGTAACCTACCAATTACATGCAATGACATGAAAAGTAGGAGAAATAAACATGTTGGCGTATAAACATTTCACGGCAGGACATGATGCGGTAGGTACACATGTCAGGAGCGCGCTTCGGTATTCCACCGTGAGACGATGCCAATACACCAATACACGAATACAGTAATACAGCACAACAGAGACAAACGTTCCGGCCATCCCCGCTCGTTTGTCTTCTTTGTATTGGTTTCCGCTTTCGTCGGTTCGTAGGTTCTCATCCTTTGTATTACATATATGAAGGCACAGTGACATTTATTTTCATCGTTAAAACAAAAAGTGGATGAAAATGAAGGGAAACGACTCTTAATAGAGAAAAACTCGTAAAATACCTGTTTCAGTAATATAAGGTAAAACCTAAAACAAAACAAATCTAGTTGTGAATTTAAGGTTTTACAGATAGATATTTTGTAACAGCTATTCCAATTAATCCCGTGAATAAAGAGGTGTTAGCTTACAAACGGTCCGGCGGTTTTAAATTTTTGATATGTTGTCTAGGATGGTTAGTAGTTGTTTAAAATGCAAAATGCACAAATTCCCACCCTCCGATCCAGCCACCACATTAGAAAAACCCCCAAAAATTGGTACTTTCTTCTTATTTTCGGTTTTATCCTCCCTGCGGTGTATTTTAGCTGGAAGGGAGTTTTATAATGGGTTAGAGAGAAAATTCCTATAACTTAAGTAATTAACTTGTTTATCTACGACTTATTGTTACTGAGTTATTTACTTTGTATAAAATAAAAAGTTAAAATTGAAAAAAGCACAAAAGTAAAAAAAAAAAAAAAAAATGTCTGCATGGCGTTCTGATAGCGGCCATTTAGCCCCCTTAAGGGTGCTACAAAGACGATATCTCGGTTTTTCTCAACCTTTATACTATTAGTTTACCGAAGATTGCAAAAAACCTTCAGGCAAGTGATTGTAGAGTAACATGTAATGTACAATTCTTAGTCTAAAACTCAGTTGACAGCCCATCAATATGTAATCAAACGACAAATAGGCAGGCTGTTAGTGTTATTTTCCGTGTGAAGTAGAAACTAGATATGTTATTTTAAGATGTTGGTAAAAGAAAAACATTCGTTTATTAAAAATGAAAATATATTCCATTTGAAATATTTATTTAATAAAAACATTTCATTGCTTAAAATATTATTATATTTTTCAAACAAAACGTGAATATTAAGTTTATTAGTAGGCTAAATAAAGGAAATCGCAATGTTTCAACATTTTTTAAAATATCAATATGGTATGCCAAATTATTGTTTGTTATTAGAAAAATTAAACTTTTACAAATTAAATTGATAAGGTGTATATTCAAATCCATTCCCAACTTACTAATTTTGTTCGCCATTACTTGTATTATTAAACTTTTCAAGTATTAAGGGATTTCAACAAATGTTATTTCGAAGATTTGCACTGTATTTACATTATAAGCACACAGGAAGATAACTTCTTCAAGGCAAAAAATGAATAGATAGTGGAATTCGTGTACAGTAGACCTAGTCATATTAATACCACTGATCTTTTATACTGTTTTTTACAAAGCCGTTAATATACTTATAAATAATATGTCATTTTATTTTCTCAGTTTCTTTCCTGGTTTTACAGTAGCTTCTTTAAAAACACATTTTTTAAGGAACTGATTTGGGTTATATTTTCCCACAGTCCCTTATAAATGAGTTTAGCCACTTAAACTAATAATAAGCGGATTAATTTTAATAGAAAAATAGTGCCACTTGAGTGAAAAAAACTTTGCGTATAATGAGTAATAGTTGTTTTTATGATATCTTTTAGACATTTTTTACTTGGAGTGTGTTCTTTGGATGAAAGTACGGCGAAAAAGTGGCATTTATAAATACAAAGTGGTACGGTATTTAAAATGTTGCACTTAAAAAAATGTTAAAATTGGTTGGATTTATAAGCCGATATGGATTTAATTGCCTCACCTTAAAGTGAAAAACGTTGAGCGTGGACAAGAGGTGAATTCTTCTTAACATTTCTAACATATTGTCTTGGTTCATAACACATAGAGAATGCCATGAATGGTTCTCCTTCTTCTAGAGATAAACTGAAAAACAATGCTTTTGGCATGCGCGTTAGTATTTTAGCTATATGGCTAAATTAAGAGAGACAAAAAAGATACATATCGGAAAACATCCATATATTTTTCGTTTGAAAATAAATATTTGTATGATATATTTTTTAATTTTTACCTAACAGTTGGATGCACAAGTATTTTCTTTTTATATAACCAAATGGGTTAAGATATTTAAATAGATAGTTTTATTTCTTCTTAACATAGAACTATAGTGGTGCCAACTTTTACCAAATTAAGCAATGAAAAATATTAACTTGTAATATAATAATAAAAAATAACGTATTGCTGAGCAGAACATAAAATTTAAAGTATATTTTTGGTTTCATGTCAATGTTCCATGTTTTAATATTTTGTGTCTAAAAATACTTTCAAGGCAACTAAAACCGATTTTTTTCTTTGTTTTACACTCAATTATTTTATTTTATTTATTTCAATAATTTACATAACAGCTACAGGCATAAACATAAAACAGCTGTCTTGACTAACATAAAACAACAAAAATACAAGAATTTAGAGTATAGAAAATATACACATAATTAAAGTAAAACCAATGACAGTCCTGCAAAAAAATTAACATTTACAAACTAAAAGAAAAATTAAAATAAAATACAACTAACTCCACATTTTGAATGGTGTAAAAATACATATAATTGTAACCAAAATATAAAAAAATGAATAATAACTATCGTGAATCACACTGTTCTTATAAATATTAATAACTAGCTGTTTCCCGTCACGGCTTCGCCCGTGATTGAATTTATTTTTTAAGTAATAAAATCATTAAAAGAGCAACAAAATCTTTTTCCTTAAGAATGACATTAAAACTTACTGTGTGTTGAGCTCTGAAGGAATTTCGCAAAACATTTTCTTAATGAGAACCATTGAGCAAGAAAGAACAACCATGTCAAATTTCAACCCCATAGGCCTACAATCATTTTAAAATCATGTAGGGTGGAGCCCTAAAGAACATAAAAAAACTATATTTCTTAGTAAAACTGTTTCTTAGTAAACACCTATTAGCAAAACGGAACATAAACGTTAAATTTCAACACTGTAGGATTTGTGGTAATTTTGAGGATTTGTGGGGGGAAGCCCCTGGAATAATTTTGAAGTCCTATGAGGCGGAGCCCTAAAGAACTTCGAAAACTATATTTGCAAGACCGTTTATAAGTGAGCCTATTTGCGAAACGGAGCATCCACGTTAAATCCCTTAGCATATATGGTAATTTTGATGTTCTGTGGGGTGGAGCCCTAAAGTAAATTTGCTAAATTGTTTCTTAGTGAGCAACTATGAGCAAAGAGCCCGCGGGCCCAGAGTAATTTTCAAGACTTGTGGGACGGAGCCCTAAAAACCGCGCTCCGTATACATGGAGCAAAATATATATTTGAAAAACCTTTTCTGAGTGAGCTACCTACCTAAACCTACCTATGAGCTAAGGGGAACGTCCATGTCAAATTTCAACCCCGGAGGCCCTAAAATGTTTTTGAAGTCCTGTTGGGCAGAGCCCTAAAGAACTTCCAAAACTATATTTGCAAAACCGTTTCTTAGTAAGCACCCATGAGCAAAGAGGAATATCCATGTCAAATTTCAACCCCGTGAAGGCCCTAATGTAATTCTGAAATCCAGTGGGGTAGAGCCCTAAAGTGCTTTAAAAACTATATTTGCAAACCCTTTTCTTAGTGAGTACCCAAAGGAATCCTCCATCACATTTCAACCCCGTGGGCCCTAGAGTAATTTGAAGGTCCAGTGGGGTGCAGACCTAAAGGGCTTCAAAACTATATTTGCAAAATGTTTCTTAGATTAGATATGATTTCTTAGCGCTATGAGCTAAGAGAATCGTCCTTGTCAAATTTCAACACATAGGCTATACAGTAATTGTCAGCTTTGAGGTAGAGCCCTAAACAATTTCGAAAACTATAATGGTAAAACAGCTTCTTAGTGAGGACCCATGAGCAAAGAGGAACGTCCATGTCAAAAATTTCAACCCCGCGAATGCCCTATAGTAATTTTGAAATCCAGTGTGGCGGAGCCCTCAAGTGCTTCAAAAACTATATTTGCAAAACAGTTTATTAGTACCTATGAACAGTAAAAAAGTATATAGTAATAAAATACGAAATAAAGTAAACTGCACTTAATACAACCAAAGTACACCAGACTAAAAGTAATAGTACATGATCACTATAATCTTGACAATGTCAAACATAAATAAACATTAGGGGAAAGAAGGGTAATGGTGCGCACCTAAGATTAAAAAATTCTTCCCAGAAAATATGCTGGCAAAAATTACCAATACATGTGTCAAACTCTTTGGTATTTAATGTGGTTTCTTATAAAAATTTATCATTATCATATATATTAACATTGATTAAATATACACCATTATATAAGAATATGCACTTGCGCACGATTTCCCTACCCATCGGGTAATTGTGCGCATGGGGGTGGGTAATGATGCGCAGGGACGTATGGTTTTGAATAATTAGAATAAATATGTTTCATTAATATAAATTCAATATCAATATAACATATGGAATGTCTTAAAGCTAAACAATACTTTGTTTGAGTTTTACAATACACTTAACAAAAGTTTTGATTAAATTACAAAATTGTTCAAGGGTTAATGCAAAATTAACAAACGTAGGCTAATTTTCTGCTGTGTCTGCACCTGAGCTGTCTGCATGACTCCAGGACGAACAGTTTATGAGCATTTGTAAACAAGAATGTGAAAAGGGGAAGTAATTCTTTTTCTTACCTCTAACTACATGGTGCCCACTGCCGCGCACCATTACCCGATATTGCATTCGAAAGTATTTTATTTTCTCACTATCTTAAGAAGTGATGAAACCATAAATTAATTGGTTCAAACGATAAAGTAAAGACTACCATTAATTGCAATACTAAATAAGTATTAAGTTATCTAAAGATCTGCCCTAACCTTACTATTTTCTGAGGCCAAAAAATAACATGACACACACGACTTTTAGATTTTGGCCTCTCATAACCTCAAAAATTTCAGTATCGAAAACCACGAGGTCGGGTATTAGTTGTTGAGTCCCCCGCTAGGCTGCAGCACATACTGGAGCTTTTTAACTTATTTCATTCATAAGAAACTACGATGCGCACCTTTACCCGCCGCGCACGATTACCCTACTCTCCCCTATATCTCACACCTGGGGCCTGTTTCATAAAAAACTACAAACTAATATTATTGGTTGTAAATTTCCATTAGATTTGCATTAAGCGATCAGCTGATTTACTTATAATATTAGTTATAATATTAGTTTTTTATGAAATGGGCCCCTGATTACTTATCTCGACCCTCAATGCTTAAAAGCATTTTCTTGAATGAATCATCATGTGGCAGACGTAAACAAACCTAATTCAATTTCCATAATCATATGTTAGAATACAAAAATGTTGCTTCCATAAGAATAACATGGTAACTTTGAGGACGTCTAGGTCGTAGCCCTTTGTGAATATTAATATGAAAATAGTCAGACTTTCCTATTTTGAGCCTAAAGAATGAGTATACTGTACCAAATTTCAGCACTCTAGCTAGTCGGGAAGTTGGAGAATTAGTGATGAGTGAGTCAGTGAGTGAGTGAGTGAGTGAGGGCTTTGCCTTTTATATATTTAGATTATTAATAATGACGTGAAAAAATATATATAGGTCAAGAATTATTACTCCTTAATATTTCTAGACATGATCTTTAAAAACATTAAAGCTATCGTTTACAGTTATCACAGTTTGTCTTATTTATACATTGGCCACATTACACGATTTAATAATGCTTTACATCAAGAAAACATAAAGTTTTCTTAAATTTTAACACATAAATTGTTGTGAATTAATTGTTATGCACCCTACTTAGCTTTCCAATTACAGTTGACACATATATTTTTAAGTCCACAATATTACAGTATTCACAAAAAATGAGTAAAATAGCTTACATAATTTCTGTCTCAATTATTGCTATTGGATCTTGCATCGTCAATAATAGTCACCAGTTTAGCATGTAACATTGCCTAGAGAAAACATTACAAATAGCGATACGAAAATAAAATTAATATCTGTGGATGTAATATCCTACGCTATGGGCCGCTAAATTTTCCTACCAGGTTATAACCTAATCCCACAGTAAAATGTGGTTACCTCAGCCACCTACAAAGTTTTGTTTACACTAATAACCTACCTTAACAAAGATAATAAAAATTTGGTAGCACTTTAATATTGATCGTCGTAGGCCTAATGATAACAGAGCAAAGTGAAGAAATATTTTTGTTTTCCGTTCATCTGCAACACACCCACGTTTGTTATCGCAACCGATGTAAATTACTGCGCAATCAGTTTTCGAAGTAATGGTCGAATAAAAGCTACCGATAAACTCAAATTGTCATTTTAATGGCGTTAATGGTGATAAATGTATTCTTCCATTGAATTTGTTGTTTTCCATGAATTGAATCTGCCCAATTAAAACATTGTTGAAAAATACGTAGGCTATACACTTTCTTATGGACTCAGTAAAACTGTTTGAAACATGTTATTTTTGTGAAAAAATCCTATTAAAATTTTGCGTGCGTATAATTTTATCTATTAGAAATAAATATACATTATAATAAATATTCAAATAGGTTATACAGTTTTTTTAACAACTCTTTTATGTAGGCTTACTTACTGTGCATCACGCGTCACACGGCAGACATAAATTACGTTTTCTTACGTCGACGAAAAGTTTTTATTTTAGTGTTATATTTTAAGAAAGAACCCGATATGTTTCCCCTGTGAGTTAGGAAGTATTCTGAGATGTAAATGATTGCACTTGAAGGTACGATAAAAGCATATTTTACTATTGCAGTCAATGGAAGTTAATAAATATTCTACATTATTTATTAATAATGTTTATAATGCCCTCTTAAAGAATCTGTTGTAAAATCTTTGCAAAGGTTACACTAGTTTAATCTGTAAAGATTATACATATTTTAGACCGATCAATCAATTTTAGGAACATAAAATTGGATAATCTAAAATTCAATAATGCAGTAACACGCAACAATAACAAATTACTACCTGGTTATCATTGATATCCACGAATAAAAAATTTATCCGTTAATAAAATAAATAACTTAAAAAGAGTCATACATGCTTCTTTTGTTATATATTTAACATTCCACTTTGCCATAAGTTACATGGCCGGTGTGAGGTCGCCGCTATGCACTCTGCGATCCCTATGCAGTAACTCACCGCTGGCTTACCTTGCAGCAGACCCGCCTGTGTATTGGGAATTGATTGGGAAGGCATCCATAACATAATCAAATACCATAATCAGTTACATAACATAATCATCCATAACATAATCAGTTTAACGATAATAGGTTAAATATCAACCATCTGTAGGTAAAACGTGAGGAAATAATGAAATAAAGGACAAAATAAAACAATCATTTCGATTTGTTCGGTAGCTGATGGATGACCTGATTATTATGTTGTGTAGTTTATTTTAGGCGAATGGCCTTACGCATTGTTTTATTACCATTTAAATACTTATCTTACTAAAAAACCCATGAGTACTGCATTCTTTTGTCAAAGGCTTTTGAAACTGCTTGCCTGATGTAAAAAAAGGAACCAATGGGTTAATTAGATAATGAGGTAAAATTATAAAGTTATAAAATAAAAGGATTACGTTTATATGTTATTTTATGGCATGCTGAAGTAAGAATGGAGGAATGTGTATTTTTTTCAAAATTCATGGTATACGCAATTAATAAATACAGTAATAAATCAATAATAAAAAACTATTAACATTAATGAATAAAATATCGAATAAAAACATGTTGTATGACTTCAATAACCTACATTCGCTGAAATTAAATCGTTATGATCTATGTGGCAATAAGCCACTGCAATAACCACGCTTCAATTGTCTTATTCTAATTGCTACAGATTACTCTTAGTTAACAAAGAGAATTTTAATTAAAAAGATGGAATTATAAAGGCTTTCATAAAATTTTAAAAAGGCAAAATTTTATCAGCAGTGGTATTAAGACACCAGTTTAAGACTTCACAAGCAAAACCACGAACTTGTAAACTTACAAAATTAATGGATATTTTCGTCTAGAAAAGAGTTTATATTTTCTCTTTGTGACATTATATTACACAAGATAATTGAACTAACAATTAATTGGTAAAACACAATAATTATAGTTTATCTATCCCTAATTTCTATCAAATCTGTAGAATTGAACAATTTAAATTTTTGTATTGTAACGGCCCCAACTTCTTAGTTCATCAGATATTAAAATCTCCTATTACTTTTTCTTATCCCCAGGAATCGCAACAAATCCTAGACCGCATACCAATCGTACCCCGCCCCTGCGTCGCCGTCCCTGGACCGGCGTCGCCTTTTTGGGCGATCTACGATCGTTCCCCGTCCTGGCGTCGCCGTCCCCGGGCCTGCGTCGCGTCCCGTTTTGCTCTTAAATCGTCCCCTGGCCCAGCGTCGCCATCCCTGGGCTGGCGTTGCGTCCCGCCCTGCTCTATGACCGTTCCCTGACCCTGCGTCGCGTCGCCGCCCGAAGGTCGGCGTCGCATCCTAAGTCATCCCACGATCGTTCCCCGTCCCGGTGTCGCCGTCCCCGTACTAGCGTCGCATCCTATTTCACTCCTTGATCGTTCCCCGTCCCGGCGTCGCCGTCCCCGGACTAGCGTCGCATCCTAGGTCACTCCTTGATCCTTCCCCGTCCCGGCGTCGCCTTCCCCGGACTAGCGTCGCATCCTATTTCACTCCTTGATCGTTCCCCGTCCCGGCGTCGCCGTCCCCGGACTAGCGTCGCATCCTAGGTCACTCCTTGATCGTTCCCCTACCTGGCGTCGCCTTCCGGGAGTCGGCCTTGCGCCCCGTCACTTTCCTCAACTCCCCCTCGACCTGGCGCCGTCTTCCCCAAGACAGCGTCGTACCTACCGATTACCTAGACCCTCCCGTAAGCCCCCATCACCATGCATCTCGATACACCGCCCAAAACCTACCTGTCCTAACCTGATCCCACGGACATAACCTCAAACTACCAAAACCCAGTTTCTCATGTTAATCATAGTCCGTTGCTACCCCGCCGGCCGCCAGTCCACGACTGGCAAGTTTTGGCTCAGTGCGCATGCGCGGCCCTGAGTTGACAAAACCGGGGCTGCCGCTGCCCTGGCCTCATTCGATCCGGAGCTCCCGACCGAGACACATCGGAGACTCCACTGCAGGTAATATTCGCCGCTTTTAAGTGCTAGAGAAATCTTAGCCTCCGTTTCCCGTGCTAGAGCAATCTTAGCAACCCGATCCCGTGCTAGAGCAATCCTAGCCTCCGTTTCCCGTGCTAGAGCAATCTTAGCAACCCGTCCCAGTGCTAGAGCGATCTTAGCCTCAGTTTCCCGTGCTAGAGCGATCTTAGCCTCCGTTTCCCGTACTAGAGCGATTTTAGTAATCCGTTTCCCGTGCTAGAGTGATCTTAGCTACCCGTTCCCGTGCTAGAGCAATCTTAGCCCCGTTACCCGTGCTAGAGAGATCCTAGCATTAAAATTCAGTGCTGGAGGAATCCGAGCATCCATCCCTTGTGCTAGTGTAAATTTTAGTAATACATTTATACCAAGCCACGTGCTAGAGCAATCCCAGCATTCCGACCTATTCCCGTCCGGGCTATGATGAAACGGCATTCTGTTAGAGTTTATACTTCGCCTTTTTCTGAGCCTAATCCCTATTTTCCTTGACCTTGACCCCTGGAAGAGAAACCCAGCTACGACTGAGCACAATCCGGAGCTTAGGTGCAAACGTTCACGAGAAAGTACGTCACACATTTTGGCGCCTGAACAGGGACATTTCCTTATCATTGGATTTTGTGAGAAGTAAGCTAAAAGATGGAAACAGACGGAGATACGAACGACAAAGATTTTCCACCCCTCATTTCGCCATCCGTAACCACCACTCAAGCCACTGTTACCACAGAAACAAGAACACTGTGGGCCCTTACAACTCGAGAAAATACGCATTTTACGACGACGCTCACACAATCAATCTCCGCCCCCTTTACCCAACCAAGTCAGGCAGACCAAAAAGTTGGCTGGGTATACCAACTGTCCAAGACCCAACTGCAAGCCGAATTGGAGACACGTAACTTGGATTCCAGTGGAAAAATGCAATATCTGCGAAGTCGCTTGGTAGATCACTTAAGGACCCCAGTTCAAGCACCCACATCGGCACCTATCAACTGGATGTCGCAGACGGAAGACATGTTCAAAGGTGCCGCAGGGGAGCTATCAAGAAACACTTACCGCCAATTGAACTTCAAAATATCATGGAGATCGTCGGACTTCCAACAACATCGGACATTAACACGTTGAGGATGAGAGTAGCGGACTTAGCTGCAAGAGAGAAAGATAAACCCTATTCTGGAGTACCTCGGTTGTCCGTTGAAAATCAAAGACCAATTGAAAATCCGTTCAGTGGGATCGAACCGCCTCAGGTACCACACAAAGTGGACACTACTTACAGATCCATGCATACCCAATTTTCGGAGACTGCGAGTCTCTGCAATGTGGCGAGAAAATGGAACTTACGTTTTGACGGAAGCTCCGATTCAGTATCTTTCATTGGAAGATTAAATGAACTCATGAACGACAGTTTGTTATAGCAATTTCCACCCTCATCCGACGACGAGGGGGCTATACAGAAGAAGCAAAATTGGAGAAGATATATGGCAACTTGAAACCCGAATACAAGCTCTATATTCGTCGTCAAGAGGTGAAAACAGTGACCGACCTCGTGACACGTGCCCAGGAATATGAATCAATCCTGAAATACAGAACAACCTACCGACCGCCACCCGGACCAGCCCAGTCTTTGACTCCCGAAACAGCCTACCAACCCAAGGGGCGTAAGAGTAGCGACTCAGTATTCCTAGAAGAGCTCCAACCTTCTTCAACACAAGAGCCCAGAGGTCGTCAAGATGATAACAAAAGGAATATGGCTTGGGTAGACAAGACTTCAGGCATTGATAGAGCCAAGGGTCAAGCCACAGCAACCACCAAAAATCCAACGAGCTTTCAACAGAGACCAGGAAATTACAATGCTTCGAGATCGCCCGAGACGGCGAACACCAGATCCACATCAGCTTCAGAAACAACCCCAAAACCGATTTTCTGGAACTGTAATCGTGAGGGCCACTACTTACGAGATTATCGAATCCCAAAGACAGTCCGCTGTTTCTACTGCAAGAAATAATTGCAGCGCACCACTACTTGTACGTGTCGGTCGGGAAACGGCTATCCGGCTCTGAGGAAGGGAAGTCAGGAGGGTCGGAGTCAGTCTTAAAAACTTCCCCTGAATGGAAGAAGTGGTTAGATTACGTTGCAAACTTCCAACTGAATACCACAATACCCATGAAATTTCCCGATCAATGGCCTTACATTGAAGTGACAGCTTTTGGGAAGACGTTTGTAGCCCTGATTGACACGGGGGCTATGATAACTTTTATCTCTGACGATGTTGCTTCGCATTTGATTAAACACCGAGTAAGGTCAACAAAAACTGATGTAACTGTTCATCAGGCTAATAACAGCCTAGCAAAAGTTAAAGATTGCTTCCAGTTCCCCATCTCATTGGATAGCAAGGACTACACTATCGATGCAATCCACGTTTCCAATCTCTCCACCTCGTTGATCATCGGAATGGATTTGCTTACGAAGCTGAATCTGATCACCCTCAACTTCCCATTAGTCAGCCGAGATTACACAGAACCCGGGGGTAAATCCGGACTCTCTAAAATCTGTGCTTTGACCCCGAATGAGGAAACAGAACTTCAGAAGTTCCTGAGTGAAGAACTCCCAAAATTTTAAGAAGTACCGGGCCGAACTGATATAGTGCAACACGAAATTCGTCTTAAAACTAAACACAATGTCAAACAAAGGTGCCACAATGCCTAGAAACCCCGCTATGCAGGAGATCATGAAAACTGAAGTGGAACAGATGTTAAGGGAGGGTATCATAGAACCCTCATCAAGCCCTTGGAGTTCTCCCGTGGTACTTGTAAAGAAACCGTCAGGGAAAGTAAGGTTTTGTATTGACTTCAGGAGAGTCAACGACTTGTCAATCAAGGATGCCTATCCGTTGCCTTATATCAGTGGAGTCCTCGACAAACTCAGGGAAGCGAACTACATCTCAACCATCGATCTCAAGAATGGTTACTGGCAGATCCCTTTACATCCCAACAGTAGACCGATCACTGCCTTTACAGTCCCCGGGCTGGGACTTTACCACTTTAAGGTGATGCCTTTCGGACTCCACTCGGCCCCTGCAACTTTTAAAAGATTGCTCGACACGATTATTGGACTAGACCTAGAACCCAAAGTTTTCGCCTATCTCGATGATATCATCGTCCTCGGCAAAACGTTTCAGGAACATTTACTTCTTCTAAAGGAAGTTTTCCGCAGATTGAGGGTGGACGGCCTTAGATTAAATCCGGATAAGTGTCAGTTTGGGAAGACCGAACTAAAGTATTTGGGACATATTGTCAGCAGGAAAGGTATCCAGACCGACCCAGCGAAGGTTCAAGTGATGACAGATTTTCCGATTCCACGAAACCCTAAGGCAGTTAGAAGCTTTTTAGGACTGATGTCTTGGTACAGGCGGTTCATAAAAGACTTTGCCAAAATAAGCGCCCCTCTGAACTCCTTGTTAAAGAAATCCACCAAATGGGAATGGAAGGAAATTCACCAGAACGCGTTTGATCAGCTAAAGGAAGAGCTAAGGAAAGCCCCAATCCTTGCATGCCCCGACTTTAGCCAAGAATTTGTACTGCAAGGAGATGCTTCGGACTTCGGGTTAGGAGCAGCTTTGACCCAGAAGCAAGATGGCAAAGACGTTGCTATCGCTTTCGCTAGCCGCCTACTTTCGGATCAAGAAAGGAAGTTTAGCACTACAGAAAAGGAGTGTTTGGCCTTGGTTTGGGGAATAAAAACCTTCCGACCCTACCTGGAGGGATATCACTTCAAGGCAGTTACCGATCACCAAGCTTTGAAATGGCTCCTACCAATCAAAGAATCCTCTGGCCGTGTTGGACGATGGGTACTCGAAATACAACAGTACAGTTTCGATGTTTGCTATAGAAAGGGCATAAACAATAAGTTAGCTGTCGCACTATCACGAATTCCCGGACCAGCACAAGAAGAGTCGGCCAAAGTAAATGAACTGGGAGTAGGAAAAACCGATGCCGAAAACGAAGGAGAAGGAAACAAAGCAGTCGACACTCCACCGAACCTGAACGACCAGTGGCACAAAAAAAAGTTCGATAAGTCCAAGAAGAAGAAGAAGTTAAGTAACTATACTGTTAAGGACGAGAATCTTTTCAAGAGGATTAAACGCACCAGGGGCCCTTGTGATCCGGCAACCATTTGGAAACTTTGTGTTCCACAAGAGGATAGATCCAAAGTGATGGAGGAAAATCATGATCAGCCTACGGCGGGCCACTTTGGAATTAGAAAAACAGTTGCAAGAATAGGGCAAAGCTATTATTGGCCTGGTTGGAAGAGAGACGTAATAAACTATGTCCGAAAATGTCCTGTCTGTCAACTACACAAGCCGGAACAAAAACCACCCATGGGCCAAATGCACTTCCGGAAACCAGAAGGACCATGGTATACCGTTGTTGCAGATTTGATGGGCCCCTTTCCAAGATCTACTAGAGGTTTCACCTTCATTCTAGTGGTGCAAGATGTATTCACGAAATGGACCGAAATCGTGCCGCTCAGGAATGCCACCGCCAAGGAAGTGGAAGAGAAGTTTAGGGAATCTACAGTACACCGCTACGGATCACCATCCGTCATCCTAACCGACAACGGTACGCAGTTTACCTCCCGGCTTTTTAGCAAATTTTCCCAAGATTGGAAGATTAACCATCGGTTTACGGCTCCTTATTCACCCCAATCAAACCCAACCGAAAGGAGCAACAGGGTGCTCAAGACGATGATCAGGCAGTACATCACTGATAATCATAAACACTGTGACAGATATCTGGGATAATTTCGCCTAGCGATGAGCTCTGCCATCCACGAATCTACAGGGTACAGCACCGCCTTTCTAAATTTCGGAAGAGAAATACGGTTGCCAGACCTCTTACACAAGAATCAGATTGTTGAAGGTGAAGACGAAACCCCGGCGCAACACATCTCAAATCGAACCAAACGATTCCAAGTCGTCAACGAATTTGTCAAACGAAATATATCCACAGCTCACGAAAGGCAAGCCCGATACTACAATCTGAGAAGACGACCTACAACCCTTAAGACTGGACAACTGGTATTGTGTCGCCGACACGAACTATCTGACGCTTCAAAGGCCTTTTCTGCCAAGCTTGCGCCCAAGCTTGATGGACCCTACACCATTGTAAAATCAGTCGGGGCCAACATATTTGAATTGGAGTCAGAAAATGGACGAACATTACGAGCTCACGTCAAGGATCTAAAACCTTATCTTGCCTAAAAAAAATCACAAACCTGTCCATCTTCCCTTGCTCTAGCGCTGGCTGTTCTTGTTAGCTTTAGTTGCTTTTTGCTTTTGTTGGGTGCATGACTCATGCTTGGTTGTGATGTTTTTCAGGTAGATTACAAATGGAAATGGAACCCCTCTCGAGACAAGACCTTGAAACCCTAAATGAGAAAGGCCACATAAATGACAAGGTAGTTAACCATTTCTTCACCTTATTGGCCCTCCGAGGGAAAAGCGACAGAATCCCAAAAAGCATTGCTGTCTTTCCCACCCACTTATTCGAGCGATGGGACCGGAATAACGAGGGATATGAAGGAGTCAAAAGTTGGGTCAAGGAGAACCCCCTCGCCAAAGATATGGTATTTTTCCTGCTACACGTAGCACAAGGCGAAGGCCATTGGGCCCTGATTGTTGTACGACCCAAGAAGTTCGATATTGTGTCGTTCGATTCGCTTGGCTGGGCGCACAATGCCAGGATGGATCAGGTAAAAGAATTTCTTTCGAAGGAATCCATTCGACGGAAGAGGAAGATTGCAGAGGATAAGTGGGCTACTTTGAATGCTCCAGAACGCTCCGCAGCAGAGGAACGCCCATGATTGCGGGGTGTTTATTTGTCTCTTCGCGGACCTACTAGTTAGGGAGAAGAGCCTGAAGACCCTCGAAAACTTATCGTACAGGGAACTTCGTGAGAACCTGCGAAGGAAAATAAAGTGGATGGGAGTAAACATCACTAAGCCTTCCCCACGGAAAACGACCCAGCCCAAAGTTGCGCTAAAGAGGCTCTCTGTTGCCTTTGGGAAGAAATGGAAAAAGCCTGCTAAACCCTCCATAAAGACCCCCACCGTCAAGAGTAATAGGGAGGGGCTGTACCTCCAGGAGGAAGATGTAACCGAGACTCTAGAGGCCACCACTTTTCTGGAGACCGTTCTTCAACCGGTGTCACCGTTACCCCAATCTCCAAAGGATCTGATCGATGAGATCAACGAGTTCATTGACATGGACAAGATTGATTCAACACTCTTTCCAAATCCTACCGTTAAACCAGATACCGTGACCGACTTAGTGGCAAAGCTGGAGTTGAAGTTCCCGTCAATCCAGAGCAATCAGCAAAAGCCAAGGCCAGAGAAACTTAGAAGTCCCCCATCGTGCACCGTCACCTCAATGGAGACCGAGGAAATTCTACCAGAAGCAAACACCGACACCACTGCAAACGAAGAAACTGAGGTGGCTACTATTGAAGACCCTGTGACCATTACTCCAAACCAAACCATGGCTCCACAAAACCGTCTACCGGCAAAAGTACCACGCCCTAGAGGGGAAAACCATAAGGAAACAAGTATTCATTGATGGAAGGTTTGTCAGGATGAACAAGAGGAAATTGAAGGAATTAGTAACCGACCCGAATTTTGATTGGTCTTCCCTGGTTGAGAAGAAATAACGCTGCAAGGAAATAAAAGACTAACGGAAAATCGTCTAGTCAACCCGTATTTTTTAAGTAGTTATAAGAAAAGACTGATTTAAAATTTAAAAGTATTGTAGTTTTAAGAGAAGACATTTTTTTCGTTCAACAAGCTGTAATATTTTGAGTTACTGTTACTATTAAGGGAAGTTTTGATAACTGTTTTTTTTATTTTAGAAGATTTTTAATTGTTCGAAAGCTTTATTGTTGAAGCTGTTGTGTTGTTCCAAATAAAATGAACGTTTTCGTTTTCATTCGTTTTTTTTAAGAAAGGGGTGGGCCCCAACTTCTTAGTTCATCAGATATTAAAACCCCCTATTACTTTTTCTTATCCCCAGGAATCGCAACAAATCCTAGACCGCATACCAATCGTTCCCCGAACCTGCGTCGCCGTCCCTGGACCGGCGTCGCCTTTTGGGCCGATCTACGATCGTTCCCCGTCCTGGCGTCGCCGTCCCCGGGCCTGCGTCGCGTCCCGTTTTGCTCCTAAATCGTCCCCTATCCCAGCGTCACCATCCCTGGGCTGGCGTCGCGTCCCGCCCTGCTCTATGACCGTTCCCTGACCCTGCGTCGCCGCCCGAAGGTCGGCGTCGCATCCTAAATCATCCCACGATCGTTCCCCGTCCCGGCGTCGCCGTCCCCGTACTAGCGTCGCATCCTATTTCACTCCTTGATTGTTCCCCGTCCCGGCGTCGCCGTCCCCGGACTAGCGTCGCATCCTAGGTCACTCCTTGATCCTTCCCCGTCCCGGCGTCGCCGTCCCCGGACTAGCGTCGCATCCTATTTCACTCCTTGATCGTTCCCCGTCCCGGCGTCGCCGTCCCAGGACTAGCGTCGCATCCTAGGTCACTCCTTGATCCTTCCCCGTCCTGGCGTCGCCGTCCCCGGACTAGCGTCGCATCCTATTTCACTCCTTGATCGTTCCCCGTCCCGGCGTCGCCGTCCCCGGACTTGCGTCGCATCCTAGGTCACTCCTTGATCGTTCCCCTACCTGGGGTCGCCTTCCGGGAGTCGGCCTTGCGCCCCGTCACGTTCCTCAACTCCCCCTCGACCTGGCGCCGTCTTCCCCAAGACAGCGTCGTACCTACCGATTAATTAGACCCTCCCGTAAGCCCCCATCACCATGCATCTCGATACACCGCCCAAAACCTACCTGTCCTAACCTAATCCCACGGACATAACCTCAAACTACCAAAATCCAGTTTCCCATGTTAATCTGGAACGGTAATATGTGGTTAGTTATGGATAATGGGTATTCGGAAAGCTGATTGTGGACCTTTGGTGGTATTGAACTAAAGCTCAGTGAGTAGCTATTGGCAAACTGAATTGATGGACTATTGAGCTCGAGCAACAACATGAATGGGCTGACTAGTCATCTCTAGGTTGTTGGTGATTAACTGAAGGGTGACTATGGAGATGGTTGAGGATTGAGGTTTTAATGTCGTGAAATGAGATATCTGGGAAATTCGTGGCCTATTGACTGAACCTAGGAAACGTATCTGAAGGGCATACTGTGGGTACTACCCAGGGACGAATCGTTGCCAAGCACAGGACCAGAACCATCAGCCATTTTGATTAGTGTTTTAATTTAAATCTATCTATACTAAATTAATTGCAAGGTGAATATCTAATAATGAACTGTATCTAGAAATCTAAAACCCATCCTATGGCTGATGGTCCATGTCGTGAGACGACATGAACGTTAAGGTTATGGCTCCAGACTACCTCTACTGAACAAGTTACAGCCTTTATTGACTGGCTACATAATAATTGTATTTGAGATTAATTAATTAATTATCATTCCCCCGCTCATCCCTAGCCTACTCAAACCCCCAACTTAACTAAAACTTATTTGGACATTTTGGTCGCGATGTTCAGGATCCGAAAGGGGACCTCTTCCATGCCAAGCTGGGGAGAGAGAGAGAAAGACAGCCTCAGAATCTTTCGACTTCGCGAACCGATTCGAGAACGTTCTAGAAGGAGGCTGTCGGATATCGCCACTGTGGCCAGTGTCTCGACAATCGCTACTATATGGAGTGCTGGCGGCACGAGCCGTCACAGCCAAACTCCCTTCTCGGAAAGAATTTGCACCGCGACTTGTGGGGAGAAGGCGGGAATGGTGGAGGTGCGGGAGGTGTGATTCCCTAGAATCCTTGCTTTGGTTTTGATTTGAAAAGATGGGACGCGCCAACTCATCACCGGGCGGTGGATCACGGGGTCGAAGGGCGGCGGAGCCCTAGAACGTGTTTGGGAGAGACCCTCGGGAACCCGCGTTCGGTGATGGGTGGTGATCCACGCTGGGACCCCTGTGGTGCCAACTCGTTCGAAGTGAAAAAGATGGAGACGAACTCCTTTGAATGTTGCGGAATTGGACATTGACATTGCCCGGACTCCTCCCCCCCTTAAAAGAGGTAGGGACCGGGGTTGGAAGAGGCTTCCAGGATTGCCGATAATCTACAAAGGCGAGTGGATTGAAATGCCGGAAATCTGCAAAGGCGAGTGAATGGAAAAGGCGATAATCTGCACGCACATCCTTGTCTTTGTTTTTCTATTTTTATTTATTTATTTTTTTATTTTTTTTTTCCTTCCTTTAACTTTCTCATGCTTGTACTTATGGACCTGTATTTCTTCCCATACTTGTTGCACTTTCTTGCCGGAGATAAGTGTTGATTAGTCAATGACAAGGTGCAACATTGTAGGGGAGGCCGATGCTGATGTTGGATGCCGGTCCGGGCAGTGGAGGACTCAGGACCACACGCAGCAAGTGCAGGCAGGTAGATGGCAGAAAGGGCCCGGTGGTTATGGGCGTGCCTGGCAGGTGGTCGGCCGCTACCGCGCTGGGGACTTCCAGACTCAGGTTGGGAAGGCTGGTGACGATGCGTGGTCGATGTGGTGAGTCTCAGGGGCCGGAGGTCAGGCATCCACACGACACTTGAAGTCCCATGTCCTCAGTGCCTCTTCACAACGGTGTCGATATGTGTGGAAGGTGTCAACAGCACTGGTCCTTCAGTTGCTGGGATCGAGTCCATCACCATCTTGGCTTAGCTTTTTCATACATTTCTTTGGTTAAAATATTGCTTCCATATGTTTTTTTTTTATTATTGTTATTATTATTATTATTATTTTTTTTTTACTCTTTTATCTTTGGTCTATGGATGATTGTGCAGATTACAAATTCGCGGTAAAGGTACGGTTCAAGCAAAACCCTGAAGGGGTGATCGAGTGCGGCAATCCTGACTCAGTGGGGTCAGGTGGTGACTGTGGAGTAGGAAAAAAAATCCAATGAGGAAATGTTCGGGAATGTCAATGCCATTTAAATCTGGGAATCGCAAGCAAGAGCCAACCGGGGCCGATAACTGTCGAAATGCTGCGCGTAGCACCACGTTGAGTTGGGCAGGATCTCCAGTGTGGGTGGTTTTCGTTTGGTTCCATGAGACATTTGATGATTTTGCGGTTTGAGGATAGGATGGGTTCTAGGATAACGAAAATTTCCTTGAAAGCGGAAACGCAAAAAAGGCAAACACGAATGCCGAATACAAGCAAAACAAACGGATACAATTCACGACGACGCGGCGTTTGCCCCTCGCCTAAGCATACATTCTCCCAACTTCAACATTCTAAACACAAACTTTATTGTCCTGAAAATCCCATTGTTCGATAACAAAGCATTTTCCCAATAATTGATACCCTAAGTATATACCTTTATTTCTTTATTTACTTATTCCTTTTCTTACCATATAATACCTACTAAGACTAACTAAATCTACGAAGGTCTACCTAATTAAGCCCTACTGCTAGTGACTAGAATTTCCCTAAGTGACGGCCGTCGAGAGAACAGAAGAAAGGTGAAGATAGGAAAGTAAAGCAGAGTTGTGACTAGGTACCAGTTGGCATTCAATGGATTGTAGCCTGTACACAACTACAATCAATCGACAAGAACGGAAGTCATCCGAGGCCCCTCGCTCTGGGATTGAGAAAAAAAAATAAATAAAAAAAGGTTCAATCCAAGGGCGAAGATAATTTATAAGCAAAAGAAATTAATTTAAATATTAAAACAGCCTCGGGGAAAAATCCGCCTATGCCGCTGGCAGAAAAGAGGAGAGGGAAAAACCCACTCCACAGCTGGGGGTAAGGTGTAGGCATACCCATCGCAAAGGAAGGCAATGCCTTAGACTCACCGCCCTCAACTGGGGGGGGGGGGGGCTAGAAAGAGAAGAAGAAGAAAGAAGAAAAGCTTACAACTACTATCACTAGGTTCTGGCTGGCTTGGCAGACGATCGTCGGTCTGGGTAAGAAAAGTTTGATGAATCTTACTTTTTACCTGGAAGGGTTGAAAAACCTCTTCAACTGAGAAACGTGGGCCTGTCGTATGAATTTTCCATTGGTGGAATCGAGCAATCGGACAGTCACAGGCGAGACAAAGGTCTCTATTACACAAGGCTTGGACCAAAGGGGCAACAACTTTTGATTGACATTGTCAATTTTCTTGCTCAGGGGGTGCAATTTATACATTACCCAATCTCCGGGCTTGAAAGGGGTGGGGGTCCTATCCCTATTATATATCCTTTCCCTTTTGGCACGGGCCTTTCGAAGATTCTCGATGGCTTGTTCCCACTCCTCCTGAAGGGAGGGTGATGGGCCATTCTGGTCGACCAAGGTATCAAGATTCCAATGGAGTTCTAAAGGATGGTGAAGAGTTCTACCCAGGAAAAGGCGGGATGGTGAATTGAGGGTACTCTCGTGGGCTGCGGAATTGAGAGCTAACTGAAACCAGTGAAGGTACTGATCCCAAAATTGTTGGTGCTTACTATGGAAAATACGGATGGCCACCTAAATTTGTTTATTTACTCTCTCAGCATGGGAGGGGTTTGGGTAATATGGGCTAGTGAAAATGTGTTGAATGCCCAAATCCAGACACAGCTGTTGAATAATTCTGGAACGGAAGCCGGAGACGTTATCAGAAACTAAGTACTTTGGTGGACCGAAAATAGAAAAAACATTATTCAATAGAAGGTTGGCTGTTGTGTGGGCTTGAGTGTTTCTGGTGGGTATGAAAATACAAAACTTTGAAAAGGAGTCAACTATGGTGAGGATGTATTTGTTACCCTTGGTAGAGCGGGGTAAAGGACCGATGTGGTCAATGAAAATTTTCTCCCAAGGTTTGGTGACCACTTCAGATGAGAGCTGCCCTAAGTTGGAGTTGGGAGCTTGCTTGCAGCGTTGGCACTTGACGCAAGCTTTTACTCTCTGGGTGATTTCCTGTCGAAGATCCTTGGCCCAGAAATAAGCCTCAACACGGGCTAGGGTTTTACGAATGCCAAGGTGAGCGGAAGTGGGTGACTCGTGATAATATTTGAATAATAGATCCATTAACTTAGCGGGCACGACAACCCTTGGTTTGGTCTGGTTGGGCTGTCGATACATGAGTACACCATCTTGGACAGAATAACCCTCGGGCTTACTGGTGGAACGGATAATTTTTTCTAGGAAGGGGTCCTCTACCTGATGTTGGCCTATGTCTTTGAACAATTCCGGCAAGCCCAGGAGCGCCATCGTGGGAGAGGGATCGGGTTTGGGGGCCTCAGTAGGCTCGGAACCCTCAAATAGCCTAGAGAGACAGTCAGCCACCACGTTGTCTTTGCCCTTGATGTGATGAATCTGAAACTTGAAGGAATTAATGAGTGAAATCCACCTGGCTATTTTGCCTACCTGACGAGGGTGATTTAATAACCAGGTGAGGGCTGAACAATCCGTATGGAGATAAAATTCCCTGTGCTCTAAATATTGTTGATATTTTTGTAATGCGAAAACTATAGCTAAACACTCCAATTGCAATGTGGAGTAGTTCAACTCATGTTTGTTGAGAGCACGGGATGCATAAGAAACCGGGAAAAGGTGACTGTCGTACTCCTGGTACAAAATTGCCCCTATTGCTGTCCCTGAGGCATCTGTATGCACGATGAAGGGCCTACTAAAATCGGGCATACGTAAAATGGGGGACGAGACCAATGCCTTCTTTAAGGTTTCAAAAGCCTTCCGCTGTTCCGGCCCAAATACAAAGTCGACACCCTTTTTCTTGAGCATGTTCAGAGGCTGGGCTATCGCTGCATAGCCCTTGATGAATCGAGCATAGAAGGCTGTCATGCCCAAGAATCGAGAAAGCTGTTTGACATTCTTGGGCTCCGGGAAGTTATCAATGGGTTCGGTCCTATCTGGATGAATAGAAATGGAGCTGTTTGAAAATATGTGACCGAGGAACTGGATATGGTTTGAAGCTATAGTGATTTTCTCGGGGTTGACAGTGAGTCCAGCCTTGTGCAGTCTTTGAAGGACGGTCCTGACTTTGGCCAAATGGTCATCAAAGGAACCGTTACTGTAGACGCACAAGTCATCAAAGAAATTATAGATGTACTGGAATTTTATATCTCCAAAAATCTTGTCTATGAGAGATGTTAAGACCATACTTACGGAAGCTAGTCCAAAAGGGAGATAATTAAACTCATACTGAGCCCAAGGAACAACAAATGAGGTATAGTGCTTTGATTCTTCGGCAAGGGGAATCTGGTTGTAGGCCGAGTTAAGGTCAAGAACCAGCGGGCTTGTCCCAGGTGCTGAAAGGCTGATTCGATGGTTGGCATGGGGGTGGCATCTAGCTCAAGGATGGAATTGAGACTTCTATAATCTACAACCATGCGAGTCTTGCCACCCTTCTTGGGGACCAGAAAAGCTGCAGAGGCGTACTGCGAATTTGATGGCCTAATAACTCCCTTCCGAAGAAGTTCCTCGATGTGCTGTCTCATTTGAAGAAGTTTTGGGGGTGCATACTGATATGGTTTATTTCTGACAATTTTGTTGGAATTTACTCGGATATGGTATTGCACCACATTGGTTCGGCCCAAGGCCTTAGTGATAGTCTCTGGAAATTCCCTGACCAAAGCCTCGACCTTGGATCGCTGCTCTGGACTAAGATTTTGGCCCATACTGACAGGGGCTGACTCACTGTCGGTGTCTGAAGGTATCAAGGCAAAAACCTTTGGGGTGCCGTACGGAAAAGTGAGGGTGTGATCTGCCATATTGATCATGGCACGGGCCTTAGTGAGAAAATCAGAGCCTATAATAACTTCTACCGGTAAACTATCTGAAACTTGGAAGGAAAAGTTCCATGAAAGATGCCCTATCTTGAAATGGATGGTTGCCTGAGACTGAAAAGCAAAGATGTCGCCGGAAGCGGAAATGGCTTTTTCATTGGTTGGGCCCACAGACTTTACGCAAGTGGTGTCCTTGCGAAGCCTGTTGAACACATTCAGGGAAATTAAACAGAAAGAAGCGCCTGTGTCTACTAGGGCCTGAAGCTCAATACCACCAAAATTCGTGATTACGTGACAAAGGTCCATCTTGGGCACGGATGGGGCCTTACTGGAGACAGGGTGTTGTTTAGTTTTTGATTGGGTCAACTTTAGGGGTTCCGCGGCGGCTTGACATTGCGGAGGAGCGCGACCGCCTAACATCACCCTCCGTTCCCGTTTGTTGGGTTGCCCCGTTCATTGCGGTCGGAATTGATGGGACCTGACTGACGTTGCGCGCGATCACGCTGCTGTCCGGAATTCTGCGGGACATGTGAGCGGTACTGCCCCTCGCGAGTGTGCGACTGTTGCCCTCGGTAGGGTTGGTTGGAAAAGCGCGATTGCTGCCCGCGGTCGTGGCGTCCTTGATGAAAAGAATTGTTGTTTGGCCTGCCATAACCGCTGCGGTAGGCCTGACTGTTGTGACGATTCTGCGGATACGAACGTTCGTAGCCCCTGGAATTTTGCGGGGATGGTGCGGCAGGGGCCACAGCCGACTCTTGCGCCTGAGAGGTGGACTCAAGGTGCTCAACCACCTGCAGCCTAGGCGCGAGGGAGAGCAGGTCCTGAATAGTACGACAGGGGGGCATCATGGCGAGCCGCGCCCTAGGCACAGAGTGAAGTCCGTTGACCAGGACCTCCAAAAGCTCCGAGTCGGTAGCGTTTGGGATTAACAACATTGCATAGTCCTGGACCGAACCTACAAACTCTGGTAGGGGCTCGGAGGCTCCCTGACGCCTATAAATAAGGCGCGTCACCATAGTGTGTCGCAGTTGAGTCGGCACAAAAAAATCCATCAAGTCAGTAGTCAGGTCGGCCAACCTTTGCCTGTTGGCGATGGCACGGGACCAGAAATCACCGAGTTGCCCGGTGGTGCGAGGCAGCGCTTCAACGAGGAGCGTGTGCTCATCGATTAAGGCCAGGCGCTGAATTTTCAATATCTTGACCAAAAATTTCAGCAGCTGTTCGCCATCAGCACCAGAAACAACAGGCAGGGCCTTCAACAGGTTTGCCACGACCTTTCTGGAGTCAGAGGATGTGCTCTTTGAGCCCACAGCACTCGCCAACTGTTGACCTAAGGTTGAGGCAGCGACTCGAATAGCCTCCAGCCACTGAGGAGCGAAAGGCTGGGCCATCGGCCCAGTGGTGGGTGGCGGTTGAGGCTGAGTGACGGAATGCGCGGGAGGCGCGTGGGTGGCGGCCTCGGTAACCAAAATCGATGGGGGACGGTCGCTCGACTCGGACCCGACGGACTCTTGTTTCGTTTCGGGGTTGTCCTTCTGTTTCGCCTGAATGGGAATTTCCGAATCGGAAGCATGACCGGGTGTCAAGGGCTCAGTGCCACCATTGATTGGCAAAGTAGCCAAGTACTCGCTCAACAGTGCTCTGTTTTGAGCAAGAGTGCCAAACGGGGTGAGGCCCAGGGCTTGGCACTGTGCGACAGCGTCAGGCGCTGAGAGCGTGTAAACCCATGACGTTCCCGATGGGATTTCGTCAGGCGCGTACACCCTCGATGTCATGTCGCAGGGGGTGCGCAACGACAATAGGCCTAAAAAAAAACCCAACTCACTCAAAATTTTCCCCTTGGGTTTCCGTTGACCAATGGCAGAAGAGAAAGAGAAAAAAATTTTTAAACAAGTTGCAAACAATAATTAATTTGCCCAACAATGCACAATAATTCACCGCGCGAGAAAAAACAATGTCATTGAGCTGACGGGGGTCCGTGCAGACCCGGGGGGCGGGGGGAAAAAACACCTAAAAACCCTAACTGCCAATTTTGTAAAAAAAATTCTAATTTTGTTGCCCTTAATTTTATTTTTTTTCTTTTTCTTTTTTTTTCTTTTGACCCTGCTCTCTCCATCGCGAAATCAATTTTGTCGTTTTGCCGAAGGAAAAAAAAAAATTTCCAATTTTCCTTATGGTGGGTACCCCAAAAGACGTTAGGCAGCCGCGAACCTGGTTTCAAGGCTTTAACTCGTCGGCGAAAATGGACAAGAGCTTGCGATGGCCGAGAGAATTGTAATGAATGCCATCAATCCTGCGAGATCTACCGTAATACGCATGGAAAAATTCATGGTTGGCGAAATCCGCAGTTAAGCGTACAACCCGAACCATGTCCGATCTCAGAGTGAGCAAAAACCTATTCATCTTATCCAATCGATCCACTGCCCGAGCATCACTGCAAATGCGAGGAAATAGCGGCAAAGTTGTGAAAACAATCACTATGTCAGGATGTCTTCTGCGAATTAATTTGATCAAGGACAAAAATTGAGCCTCGAAATCGCGGGGTGCAGTTCCGCCCAAAAAATCGTTGGTTCCCACCATAAGCACTAACGGAATGCGGGCCTGAAGGACAGGGTTTGATTTCAAAAAGTCCTTGATTTCGCCTACCTTTGCGCCGGAAAAGCCCCATGAGCATGAGGATTGCACGGAAATATCAGCTCTGGTCTGACGACCAAGATACTCCGAGAACCTCTTTGCACATGAGTCGCCTAAAATTTGCACAGATGTTGGCATCTACAAGAATGGGAGCTTGGGGGGTTTGCTACGGCCCATGGGAATTTATTCAGCATGAAAACCTAGCCTAATGGTGTTTTACCTAGGCCTATTTAATTGAAAAACCTCTAAATTCCGAGAAATTAATTCTTAACTAATTTAATTTTAATACCTGAAATTTTTTCTGCTAATTAGCCTACAAGGTTGAAATGTAAATGAGAAAACAGCCAGGGGTTTGCCAAAAGCCAGCAAAATTCAAAAGCAAAGTGCGGTTAGTCAAAGCGAGCCGGTATATCGGTGCGGAAAGCCGAATCACCGATACCCGAGTACTGCTCGACTATCGACCGGATCAATGAATCGACCAGCCGATAACACAGACCTAACCTAGATGGGACATCCAGGCATAGGCCACACAACATCCTGCATTATATGTTCAGAAATTAAATAAGCAAGTGCATAGGAAAAGGTAATTAAAATAAATTATTAAGCAAACATCCTTAAGTATAATATAGCTTAAATACACAAGAAACACTTCTTACAAACTACACTGACTCTAACGCTCATACCAAAGACTTTGTAATTTTAAAATAAAGAAAATTGAAAATTAATTTAATTTAGTTTACTTGGGATTCAGCCAGCAGCATTCTGTGCCCGGGCACAGCGATCTGCCCCTTACCTGTCACTGATCCCAACTAAATGCAAAAGAAAATCTGAATTAAAACTTGAAAACATTAATTGGCAAAAAATATTTAATTTTCCTTTACTTCACTTTTTTAAAAAAAATTCACTTCAACACTGCACAATTAACACTGAAAAAAGGCACTTTCTTCAAGCAGAGACAGCTGGCAGGCTGGAAATCTCGAACCGCAGGGGCTAGGCCTATTCTGTAACAAAGGCACAAAACAAAGGCAAAATCCTACACTGGCTGGCAAACCCTGGGTCCCTATTGCCTAACTGAACTTAAGGGAAAGAGCAGGGGATGATAACTCAGCAAGAAAAACTTGGAAAGGTTAAAGCTAACCGAGGCTATAAGAGCGCTCGGAAAATAAAAATAAAGGCCAAAATTTAAGCTAATTTCCAAAATTTCAAAAAAAAAAACTACTGCAACAGGGTAGTCCAGAACCTTAGCCTTTCTTAGAAAAAAATTTGAAAAGAATCGAAGCAAAAACTACTGCCCTAGCCTAAAAAAGGAAAAGTGAGGTTAGGCTAGCCTAGGCCTACCTCATGAAGCTGTAGTCTTAGCCTGTGCTTAGCTCAGAAGCTCTGCTACCATATGAAACGGTAATATGTGGTTAGTTATGGATAATGGGTATTCGGAAAGCTGATTGTGGACCTTTGGTGGTATTGAACTAAAGCTCAGTGAGTAGCTATTGGCAAACTGAATTGATGGACTATTGAGCTCGAGCAACAACATGAATGGGCTGACTAGTCATCTCTAGGTTGTTGGTGATTAACTGAAGGGTGACTATGGAGATGGTTGAGGATTGAGGTTTTAATGTCGTGAAATGAGATATCTGGGAAATTCGTGGCCTATTGACTGAACCTAGGAAACGTATCTGAAGGGCATACTGTGGGTACTACCCAGGGACGAATCGTTGCCAAGCACAGGACCAAAACCATCAGCCATTTTGATGAGTGTTTTAATTTAAATCTATCTATACTAAATTAATTGCAAGGTGAATATCTAATAATGAACTGTATCTAGAAATCTAAAACCCATCCTATGGCTGATGGTCCATGTCGTGAGACGACATGAACGTTAAGGTTATGGCTCCAGACTACCTCTACAGAACAAGTTACAGCCTTTATTGACTGGCTACATAATAATTGTACTTGAGATTAATTAATTAATTATCATTCCCCCGCTCATCCCTAGCCTACTCAAACCCCCAACTTAACTAAAACTTATTTGGACATTTTGGTCGCGATGTTCAGGATCCGAAAGGGGACCTCTTCCATGCCAAGCTGGGGAGAGAGAGAGAAAGACAGCCTCAGAATCTTTCGACTTCGCGAACCGATTCGAGAACGTTCTAGAAGGAGGCTGTCGGATATCGCCACTGTGGCCAGTGTCTCGACAATCGCTACTATATGGAGTGCTGGCGGCACGAGCCGTCACAAATCATAGTCCGTTGCTACCCCGCCGGCTGCCAGTCCACGACTGGCAAGTTTTGGCTCAACCCGTCCCTGTGCTAGAGCGATCTTAGCCTCCGTTTCCCGTGCTAGAGCAATCTTAGCCCCGTTACTAGTGCTAGAGAGATCCTAGCATCCAAATCCAGTGCTGGAGGAATCCGAGCATCCATCCCTTGTGCTAGTGTAAATTTTAGTAATACATTTATACCAAGCCAAGTGCTAGAGCAATCCCAGCATTCCGACCTATTCCCGTCCGGGCTATGATGAAACGGCATTCTGTTTGAGTTTCCAGCATTCCGACCTATTCCCGTCCGGGCTATGATGAAACGGCATTCTGTTTGAGTTTATACTTCGCCTTTTTCTGGGCCTAATCCCTATTTTCCTTGACCTTGACCCCTGGAAGAGAAACCCAGCTACGACTGAGCACAATCCGGAGCTTAGGTGCAAACGTTCACGAGAAAGTACGTCACAGTATTCTTGTATATAAATTTCAATAGGTACACTGTTTAAATCATAAAAAAAGATCTATATAGAATATAGCTAATAATGATCACTATACTTCTATCATGGTTTAATGTTAATCAATGTTCAACATTTTATTAATATAATTCGTGTAGTAATGGCCGGTATAAAACTCAACTGGTTGTCCAAATGGTATTTATAGGTGATAAAGAAACATTTTCGGTTTTATGCTTGCTGTAAACTAGCTCAGATTAATTTACGATCCTACTGATAAAACTGTACTACAGCATCTGGTAAAGAGTTGTATTGGAGGATTATGATAGTTTATGACACCCCTTATTGCACCCTAGAGGATTTAATAATCCCCATACATTTACAATTAGGTAATATTCATATGTAAGCATTTTACAGTTTTATGGAATATCATGCTTAATTAAAAATATGTCGGGGCTGTATTTTCTTGTTACATCAATCAATTTTGTGTACATTGAGTGATGTAACAAACGTTATAAACCTTTTATAAAGGCAGAAGGCAAACGTTTATAATGATAATATTATTCCTTTGTTATAAATAGACAGTGAAATTTATCTTCTTAATTTAACAAACTGTTTAATAATAATCTCATCCAGCAATAGTTTGGCCTCTATATTAACTGTAAAAAATACTTTGAAATAATAAACCTGGTGACCTTGAACCACCTGTTTACCTATACAAGAAGTTGTAAAAACTTGTTAAGCCGTTTTTAATTTTATAAATAATAATTTACTCAGTTACTTAAATATAATTATTTGATAACTAAAAGAAACCAACAATATTCCAACCACAATTCCCTTCAAGCACAACTCGTTATGTGGACGTGGTTGTTAAACTGCTAAAATATCACCACTAAAATAACAACTATTCCAACTCTATGTGTATAGTACAATCGTACACAACACCTGTTTAGTGACGAATATATTAACCGACACCCACCGCTTTGACCGATCAACTAGGGCTAGAGTACCTCCCCCGCCGGCTTGACAAGCTTTGCTATCATGTTTGATCCGTGTTTGACAATGTGCAACCGGAATTATAAGTAATTCTGAGCAGTACTTTAATTATATAACGAACCTGATAATTCACAGATTTATTTAGTTTTAGGACACATCAGCACTCTATGGTGAGTATTTCAACCTGCTGATGCCGTTCAGTCAAATAAGATGATAACCAGTGACTTAATATACCTCGCAACCTAATACTCTCCGGTTTCTTTTAGAGAAGATCGTACAAACCATAACGAAAGCATTCAAAAACCAGTCTTCCAATGTAGCAACAGAATGAGAGCGCGCACTCTGAGTCGGCCGTAGATCTTCACTTTACAAATCCGAACTGATTGTTGAAAAGAATACTGGGTTGATCGATGCACTAACTTAATATAACCGACATAGCTTTGTCGAAGAGCTTAGAAAATGTACATGTAAACGAGATAGGTTTAAAATTGCCAATATCACGGACACTTGAAAATTTAAAACTGTTTGGAAAAACATTTCTAAATTGAAAATTGATCAAATGGACAAGTTGCATGATGAAACTGTGTTGTCATAAACTGAATATTTTTGGAGGTTTCAATGATATGAAAATTTTAACCGACCTTTAATTCAGAAACAGGTAGTAGGAAAAACGATGAAGGTTGAACTTGAAAATGGAAGTTTTTGTATGAATAACACATTACATTTGTTTTAGATCTGTGCTGATGTAAGATACATTTATAAAGAAATTAATTATTGACTACGTTAAAACGAGCTAAGTTAGGTTAGTTTAGGTTATCTTCAGAGATTACAAATGTTTTATTGCTTAAATATAAGTTAATGTAAACAGACTAATTTGTTAAAGTCGATTTGACATTTACTGCATTTCCAATGTAAAATTGTAAAAGGGAACATTTATTTATTTTAAATTTCTGCTTTGCATTTTATGAAACATAGTCCAGAGACCATTAGCCAGAATAAGGCTTTATTTACTGATTCACCATTTCTACAGGAAAATTACAGAGTGGTTAAATGGCTTTGACCGAGATAAAATTGGCCGGACAACGAAACCAAGTGGGATGAGTTTGGAATGGAATATGTTTTTGATCATTTGGTGAGAATTGCAAAATATTTCCACTAAGTCAACGTCCATCATCTTGGAAAATGGCGGGAAAAGTGGACATCAGTAAAAGTATTAACTAAAATGAGATTTTACTGTACATACAAAGCGTGTACAATGAAAATATACCTCGAAAGTTTTCAATTATTACCATGCAAATATTCTTTGACAACGATTCCTATTAATTTTATTGGCTGACTACAGTCAGAAGGATATTACAATATTCTCTCTGAATGATCAACACATTTTAACTGGAAGGATAGTTTTCAAACTTTATATAAAAAAAGACTTTTGTAAAAAATTAAGCTCCAATTTGCTAGTGAGCCATAACAAATTCTTAGGATGATCACGAAATTGAAGATACCAACGAGTTTGACAAAACAAAGGAATTATATCGAGTAGAAACATGTCAAGATTTTGCACTCTAGCAGGCCAGAGAAACATTTCAGGAATGCGTGGATAGTCGGGGTTCTAGACCTGTGTTGTCGGATGTCAGCTCCAGCATTGAAGGTTTGTTATGTGGTTTTATTTATTTTATAATAATACCCAAGCTCGTTGTATTTTCTATAACAAAACGTAACAATAAACATAAAAATGTTTAACACCTAAAACCTTTGCTATCTAACGCATTCCTTTAGTCTTTCAATGAGCAATTTTTCTCAGAATAAGATATTCCTCAGATATTCTACAAGTATTAAATGCAAAATAAATAAATAAATAAATAAATTTAGTACTTAAAGAGTTATCAACTTGTTCAATTCTTATTCAATTCAATCTAAGGCAATTTTCTTTTATGAATTTACCAACATAATAATTTCTCTTTTATATTACTAAAGAAAACAAAAGCCAAAGTCATATTATCAAAAAATTTAAGACACCTCGGTTTATTGCAAATATATTATTTGTCTTTTTATTTTGTACATATGAACTGCATAAATTATTATTTTAAATTTATCACCCAAAGAAGCTATTAATCATGTATAGCACTATCTAAACTTAACGATTGATATTAATTATCATCTGGCTATGTATTCAAGTCTATACTATACGAGATTTTAGTATATTATACGAGTTTCCTTATATGAAAAAAAGTTTAAAATATTTAATAAACTTAAAAAAGTCATAATCTAATTCCCAAACATACCTTAACAAGTGTTAATAAAAAAGGTAACAACATAAAGCACGGGGTCCAGTGAGACCCCAGGGTGGGAATTTTCGCTCTGGTAGCTAAAGTGGGTTGGCAACAGTAGGCCTACTGAGCGGCCTGATACCTTCAAGTGACACCCCCTCCCACCTGTCAAACAGGTTTTCGTCAGTTAATTGCATTCCGTTGTGGGGTAAACTTGCCTCTGGGGTCCGTACCTACCCCGCGCGCCCAGTTACGTTTTACGGCAGTTGTGGTTTTTCCATGCATTTAATTAACATTAGAAAGTTGAGTTTTATTTATATATATATATATTTCGGCTGTTCTTTACGAGTTGTAACGATGAATGACGAAGAACGGAATGCTGCCAGAATTAGAAAATATCTTTTGTAGGACATTAGTGAAGGTGATGATATTTTTGAGTAGTGACTCAAAAATGACCCAAGATGACTCAGAGTAATGGCCATGATGGATTTTTACAATTATTTTTAAGTAACTACCAAATATGATTCAGTTTTTCTTTCAAAATAAAAATGTAAAAAGTATAAGACGTGTGTTTAGTTTTTTTACCATAAAGTACCGTAATTTATTAAAATTTTTGTTGTGTAAGTTTGGGTTTAAAAAAGCGACCTATTGACATAATACCAATAATATTATTATTTTCCTGTAGTAACATTACTAATTTACAAGGATATAAGGTTAAAAAAAATTTAAATTTCAATGTAAACTATTTAATGCAAATTAAAAAATATCTTGTATATTTTATCATAATTTTCTAAAGTTTGGAAAAAAATACAAATAGTATTTAAATGTGTCTACAACTGCTTGTAAGTGATATAAAACAGTTAACAACACTCCAAACTTTGATAAAACAGGAACAATCGTAAAAAAACTTTGTTTCGTAATTTAATAAAAAAGTTAAAAATTGGTGTCCGACAGGACCCCGCGCGCCTAGTAGTGTCACAAAAAACCGCGCGCCCACTTAAGGGTTAAAGGCAATTATAATTCCGATCACATGTGAACAGATCGAACATCCACAACAAAGCTTGTTTGCCAACTGGTCAGTAATCCTGCTCTGATGATCCGTCAACCCGATACCTCGGCCGCTGTGTTATACATATTTATATCCCTGCAGTTCCATGATTACGTAAATGTACATTTTGATTTAAATTATACTCAATGTAGTAAATGTATCATAGCGTTTTAATTAACATACTGAACCTGGTGTATTACCATCTACGTTTTTACCACAAACTTTATAATTAAATTGTATTCTAAGTAACGATAAAATTTTGAAACTCTCCACAACAAGAATTTATTGTTTTTATTGTTTTTATTTACAGTGTTTTAAGAATTTATTATTATTAGTAACTAAACATACAATTGTAGGTTTTGTGTACAACTTATGTTTTTATTTTGCAGGTTCATGTGGTGTTATCGTTTTGTAATTTGTTGAAAAATATTATAAAGTGTAGTAGCTTTTACATTACAAATAATATATACATGGGTATTTTTCTAATTTCTTTACCACTTTTATCAAACTAAATGTATAACAAAATAAAAGTAGTTTTATAATTTGTAAAACAAATTATAAAACTACCCAAAAAGGACAAAAAATAAATAAAGTTTAGGTTTATGGGAAATACTTCACCCACCGCATAAATATTATAAAACATAAATCATAAAACATACAGGGTTATTTAAAAAGAATGGTGCGAAATTAAGGTTAATTCGTTGTATACTTTGAGTTGCAAAATCATGAAAACATAATAAAACTGTTTCTTATATTTACAAATTTTAATTTACATTAAATTATGCATTAAACATGCTAAATGTCAGCTCCATTAGAAAGTTTGCCAATATCCAGGCGAAATTCCAACTAAGCCCAGACATTCTGTAGCATTTCCTAGGTTATGGACTGCACGGCTTCTGTTATTCGATGTCTTAAATCGCCTGACTTAACACCATGTGGTTTTTTTTTTCTTGTATGGGTTAGTCATAGAGAAAGTGTACTGCCCTCCTATGCTCCAACCCCTACAAGAATTAAGACATCGAATAATAGAAGCCGTGCAGTCCATAACCTAGGAAATGCTACAGAATGTCTGGGCTGAGTTGGAATTTCGTATGGACGGATCTCATACGAAATTCATATTTATATCCATGAAAATCGTTAGTTAACAAATTTTTAATAACACTTAATTTATACACAGACAACATATACTTTTATTTCTTGAGACATTTGTTATAGTTTCATATCACGACTTTTTATCAATTATTCTTTTAGGGACAATGGTGTTTCCAGTTACAAGTTGTTAGTGCAGACGTTCTAACACCGCCTGTTTGCGAACTGGTCTGTAACTCTGCGTGTGTTGGTAATGAAATTTTAGAGACAATGGTCATTATTCAAAAGATTATGTGAAAATCAGCTGTGAATTTTTAATTGAATTTTTTACCTCTATGGAACATAGAGTATAAAATTCTTTTAGACCGACTTTAAATTTCTCTTAGGCAAATTCTCTAGCCAAAAGGCTTTTTTATTCCTAATTTGATTTCAATGAAATTCTCAGGTTAGATTTTATGTATTTTAAACTAGGTAATAAACTATAATCGAGCAATTATTTTCAAGTATTAAAAAAGCTTATTTTCCGGAATTTTTGACAGAACTTTAGTTGTTTAGGCTACATGGTTTGACTAATGTAGTTGCTATGATCAGTTTATTTTCCCCCATCGCAGCTGAGTTGTCGATGTATGCTGAAAACAACATAACATAACCTTTTCTTGTTTATATTTGCTCGCCGTTATGTTACGTTTTTAAATAAAATTTAATTGATATTTTGACAGACATATTTGTTAAATTAAATAGATCAACACTGATGTTTACTTATTGAAGTTATAAATTATAGTCTACCAAAAGATAGGCATGTTGATGTGGAATGAATGGGTGTCGTACGGAATTATGCGATTAACTAATTTATGGGATACAACTAATATCTATTTGGGAGAAAGATTTAAATTGAACAACTAATTAGAATGTGTTGTGCCATTGTAGCCTATGTCTCAGGTAACAAAATATGCATTAAGTGTTAAGTAAGCGTAATTCTACAATACTTACATTACTTGATTTTTATTAATTTGCAATCATGGATTTTAAATTGCATTGTTTTTTCGCTCTACAATCTATTTTTCTTTAATTTATAAGCATAATTATTATTAAGTTACTTGCTTATTTTGAGGTCTTAGCTAAAATCATAGTTTGTATGTATTTATTTGTAGGCTAGGCCTAGGATGTACGCCGGTTGACTTCGGACGGTTAGATGACGTTCCACTCTTCACATTCGAGGAGATGGAAACCTCCGTTCTCTCCCTAAAGAGCAACAAGGCTCCTGACCCGGACGGATTCCCAGCGAGGCTTTAAAGAAAGTATTTTCAATTAATGCTGACTTGTTGAGAATATGTACAACGCCTGTTTGGTAGAAGGGGTGTTTCCGGCTCCCTGGAAAACCACCAGACTTGTACTCATCAGCAAGGGCAAAGGTGATCCCGAGCTGCCGTCGTCCCACAGGCCTTTTTGCATGTTGGACACGGCTGGGAAGCTGTCCAAGAAGCTGATCCGTTCCCGCCTGACGTCTGCCGTGGAAGCTGCCTGGTACTTATGCCTCCGTCAGTACGGCTTCAGAAAGGGACGGTCAACGATTGACGCTATCACCGAAGTCCAGAGAGCTGTGAAGAGAGCCGAGAGCCACAACCATTTCTCTCGCTGAGTAGTGCTTCTTGTTACGCTTATGTCAAGAATGCCTTTAACTCGGCGAGGTGGGTCGATATGCTGGATGCGCTTCGCAACACCTTTCGCGTTCCTGCATATCTGTTGCGACTCATCTTGTTGCGGATTATTTCCGCTCCCGAAGCCTGATTTACGACACAAGGGACGGAACGTGGACGATGGAAGTCACTTCTGGTGCCGCGCAAGATTCAATACTCGGCCAGGATCTCTGGAACGTTGCCTATGACAGCCTCCTGAGGTCGGAGATGCCTGAGGAAACCACTTTGGTTGGGTACGCCGATGATGTCGCAGCTCTCATTGTTGCACGCAACGTTGAGCTGACCCAACTAAAGTTGAACCGAGTCATGCGTGTGGTCAACACATGGATGTCCGATCACGGTATCTCGCTTGCTCTCCGTAAGACGGAGATTGTGATCCTTACGAAGAAGAGGATAGTCACCGTCGTTCCGTTCCAAGTGGGAAGGGAGGTGGTCCAATCAACTCGTGCTGCTAAGTACTTCGGGATTATGGTGGACACCAAGTTAAGCTGGAGGGATCAGATATTCCGTACGGCGGACAAGGCCGCTAAGGTAGTCACGTACCTTAGTAGGCTGATGGCCAATGTCGGGGTTCCACGATTCGACAGAAGACGTCTGTTGATGTCCGCGGTTCAGTCCGTGCTTTTTTATGGAGCAGAGGTGTAGGCAGACGCTCTCGATAAAGAGTAGTACAGGTTGCGACTCGCCCGGGTTCAACGTCGAGCGGCGCTCGGGATGTGTTCTGCCTACCGGACAGTGTCCGAGCCTGCCGTCCTGGTGGTCGCCGGAGTTATCCCTGTCAAGCTCTTGGCAGGAGAGAAAAAGGCAATTTATCAGAGACAAGGCTAGATTAAAAGAACACGGCAAGAACAGAAGAGCGCTCCAGAACCTTCCAGCAGTGGGAACACAGCTGGGAGCACGACACCCGAGGACGATGGACTGCGCGACTTATCAAGCACGTCCAACCATGGGTGGAACGGCGGCCAATTCTTGACAATTCACGGCTATCTCGGTCGTACCTGAACCGGATGGGCAAGACCGGTTCACCAGACTGCATTTATTGCTCGGGCGTTCCCGACGATGCGGAACACACATTCTTCCGCTGCCCCCGTTGGGAAGGGCCCCGCCTGAAGGCCACACAAATTTTTTGGTGCATTTTTGGTGGATTTCGGTCTGCCAAAAGATCTTGGAGGATGAGGGCAACTGGGATTGTTTATCACAGTTCGTCCGGGGCATCCTCCTGGAAAAGAAACCGATCTGGACGGCGAAGTGGCCCAGATCCCTTGATCGAGTGGCTGGATAAGGAGTGAGCCCCACGGGCATAAGCCAAATTTAGGCCTAGCCTGACGTAATGTAATAAACAACTCCAGGTTAGAATCCTAAGGAGTAGAGGCGAGGTTTTTTAGTGGGTAAACCCGTTTTTAGGGGAGCCCCACACTACAGGCTTGCCACCTGTGTGCGTAATGAATTTTTCTCACCTCTCCCTCAAAAACAAAGCGTCACCTAATAACTCAAAAAGTGAGTAAAAAATTCTTGTACGGGACGGACATCGGAGCGTATTCCTAGTAATTTGTTAGTTTCGTAACGCTCCTACTAGATTTTGTAGTAATTCGACGCAAAAATCAATTTTACTACAATTTGAGACCCCTTCCATCTTCTTGGGAATTGAAAAAATCTCACAATTTTGCTAGAAAATTTCACTTAAAAAATTATCGCCATCTAATAATTCTGGTAAATTTATAATTAATCAAGTGTTAATAAAATTTACTAACAATTGAGCTACAACAAACCTCAACATTTGAGGTTAAGGTATACGAAGTAGAGTTAAGCTCTATAGGTTAAAGAAACACCCTGAATTAAAAGCCAACTGGGTTAAAATTAGCCTACTGCTAAATCATAGGGAAAGTTTTGTGTACTTTTTTATGAATGGATTTTGGCTCGTTTGTCTTATTGGTATTCTCTTTCCGTTTATTTTTGGCCTTCTTTTATAGCGTGTCCAATCAATGCGTGTTTTACACATTTTATCGTATCCATTTATGGTTTATTATCATGCACACGTACGTCGGTACGTGTAAGTCTGGGTGTATGTTGTACTTCAGGGCATACACCCCTAGAACTGGGATGTCCACTACCCAATACCAGCTCAAAGTACCGAGCTGGGCTAACGGGCGTGGCTCCCTTTATTAACTGAAGGAGGGCAGCAGCTTCGGCTGTTCCGAGCCCTGGCGGAGGTGGCCTTGTGTCAATCGCGCGCTTACTGGGTGTCTCACTCCAGCTCCCCCCCAAAAGGGAGGTAATGAGTCAGGATGTCGGGGATCTGGGGCTTCCGTGACCTTCGGGCGTGGTTGCAGTGAAGCCGGCGCCTTTTGGCGTGTGGGTTTCCAGTGACCTAGTTATTCCGCTTGGGATCCACCCATGACCCAAGTAAAACCTAAAATGGGAACCTCGGGATCCGGTTCAAGCCCCTGGCTTCGGCCAGTCTGGATATTGGGTTGGACTCGAGGGGGTAGAGGTTGTCGGTATGCTCGGCACACAGCTTCGGCTGTTGGGGGCCCTCCAGCCTCATCTGGGGGCGTTGCTCACAAACGAAATTTGAGAAGTAGCAGGGATAGTGCTGCCACTGACACTCACAGCGGATGGTTGTTTTGGGTTACCGTCGGTTGAGTACCACATACCTAGTGAATTCCGGGTTTTGTGGGGGTCCAATCCGCCTTAATGTGATTTGGGGCACTTGTTCCATAACTCCCCTTGTCGCAAGACTAGTCCGGTTAAGGCTCACGCTAGGTACAGACTGCCCGTGAGGGTAGGGGGAGCCACCACAAGGGTTACCCTTGTGGATGGAGCCAAAACGAATAAAAGAAAAAGAAGAAAAGAAAGAAAGGTACGTGTAAGTCTAATACGATTTTTTATGGATTTTGGCGTCTATTTATATACAAATGGAGCCATTAAGGCTATGGACCATTATGAGAATGACAAATGTGAGAAATGAGCATTAAACTAGCATTCCTGATCATTTGTCAAAATGTGATGGACAATATTAGTCCTGGTTCTACCTTGCCTGCTGTCTTACAAAACTTTTAATTTATATTCGAAATGAATGTTATTCTCCTCTACAACAATAATAAATGTAGATTTAAACACATTTCTGCTGCAATGTCACTAAAATTAGTAATTCTGAACAAGCTAAATAATTACATAAAGACCAACAAGGTTTTAAATAATTCCGTAAAATTTTACACTACAATCAATTATGTTGGTAAAGTTCTTTGAGACTCGTCTGTTGTTTCATTAAATGGAACATAGTCTTACTTATTATTCCGGATATTGTGGTCATCAGTACATATATGATGCTGTAGGTCACAACTTCCATAAAAATACTTTTTATGGAACGCGTAATCAAAATATTATGTATTAATTTTACTAGTAATAAATATAGATTAAGTTTGTTTTATTTCTTTATATATTTATCATAGTAAATAATTCAAGTATTTTGTTATGTGGGCGTTATTTTTCCACTGTCAAATGTTGTGGAATCTTTGTATGGATTTATTTGTAATACAAAGTTGATTTTCTGGGATTGTAAAGTGTATTTTTATAGGAAGGTTCAATGTTGTTATATTATTTATATGCCAAACATCATTTGACTGGATTGAATTTTTGTTTGCAATGTTAAGTGTAACGTAGTACAGCTGTATTTACATTTCAGACAAAATGTTTCGCCAAGGAATGCTGTGTTGCATGGGGAACGTGTAACTATTTGTGACAGGGGTGCCAATACGGGGCAACAGAGACAAATATGTCTGCAGCTCCGGCTCGTTTGTCTTATTGGTATTCTTTTCAGTATTCTCTCTCTGTTTATTTTTGGCCTTCTTGTATAGCGTGTCCAATCAATGTGTGTTTTACACATTTTGTCGTATGATCCTTAGTTAGCCTTTTTTATTGTATGGTTTATTGTGTATGGCTAGCTGCCAACTAAAGAAAAAAAAAAAAACAAAAAAACAACGAATTCTGCAGTTTAGAGCACTTGCGTCATTTTATGTAAAAATTAACCGTAAAATGAAAATTCTGATCTCCCAATTATAAAGCAAAATCCAAGGAGTTAAGTCATCGCAGTCCAGCTTCGCTTGCGCAATGCAGACCAATCAATCCTTTGGGGTAGGTACTCAATGTGACAATGTGATGCATAGTTTGATACTCCACTCCACAACCACGTTGCTGGCCTTGTTTACCCATTAACTATTTGTATTTATTTGTATTGCATTCCATGGCGGAAATGATTAAGTCCACTCTTTACGAGGATCAATACCACCTACTGCTACAGCCAAGTCAGCTATCAAAATATTGCTCAGACCTTGGAAAGAGTCCCAGGAGGAAGCCATGGATGGAGATGTTGGTGTCCATCAACTAAGAGGCGGGTCGCAGGTGTGGTTTTCGGGACATCAATCGGGCTATCTCCTAGAGTACCTATGTAATTACATATGGGCAGCTGTGGAGTAGATAAGATCTTAGCAAATTTCCTAACCCGTGTATCTCTTCGTCTTGTGTCTCGTGCAGCGACATTACACAACACCGTTAGCCAGGGTGCCATGATTGGAGCTCTAGCTCTCGCGACCCTGTATAGTGGGTAATAAATATCCGCTATCTGCGATCTACATATCCGATTATATGCTATTAATCGCCATGTGGAGCCATTAAGGAGATGGACCATTATGAGAATGACGAATATGAGAAATGAGGATTAAACTATTCCTGAACATGTGTCAAAATGTGATGGACAATATTAGTCCTGGTTCTACCTTGCCTGCTGTCTTTTGTGGGCAATACACCAATACAGCAGAACAGAGACAAATGTCCCGGTCGTCCCAGCTCGTTTGTCTTCTTTGTATTGGTTTCCGCTTTCGTCGGTTCGACTCTCTTGGCCCACACAAAACACAGGTCTCTGTTGGTCACACACCAGAGGCTGGAAAGTTAGTATCACTCCCTCTCAACATTTTACATGGTACATTTACATTTTGAAATGTACTGTATGTTTCTTAAGGATATATAAAGAAGGTCATTAAATATCTATTATGTACCTGTACTGGGAAGGTAGTAGAGTACATAACATTACGGCATTGTTAAGTAGTCATAACATTGACTACTTACACTAAAGTGAATAGACTTCTCATCATACAAACGTGAATAGACTACATTTGGTTTGGTACAGGTTATGAGAGGACGTCGACCTCTCTCTCAGGCTCCTTTTAGTCACCGCGGCATGTCGCAGCGGGCTGCCGCAGCGATTTTGTAAGTGCATTGCTCTAAATGGGGAAGTTTATTCAGAAATGAGCGGTCTCAGAAGTAGCGATTTGTCGCGGCGTTTTGTAAATTCTGTCGCGTGCACTTAGAAATCGCTGGCGACGAGCGGTTTCTATATGCATTGGTTTGTATTGGGCCGTTTATTCAAAGCGGCAGCCCGCGTTCACTCTCGCAGTGCTGCCAACCCAAGCGGCCTCGAACATCACAACACGTGCTTGCCTTTCTGTCTGAGCGACTACCAAATGTGTAGTTGGCAGCACTGTTACCCCTTCCACACGACAGCGGTTGACAGCAGCGACTTGTCGCGTGAAAATTTGGCACAGCGATCGGCCGCAGCGACAGCCCGCTGCGACATGCCGCGGTGAATAAAAGGAGCCTCATGCACACTGTTTAACCTCATGAGAGTAGATTACATTACTCAGCAGTTACGTAAACCAAGAACAAAGTGGTGGTTCGCAGAAAATGCGCTTTAACCCCCCAATGTGGAGCCTTCAAGGTGATGATCCATTAAGAGAATGACAAATATGAGAAATGAGAATTAAACTTATTATTCCTGATCACATGTCAAAATGTGATGAACAGTGTTAGTCCGGGTTACCTTGGCTACTGTATTTGGTGGGTGGCTTTTGAAAGTGAGAGACTGATCTTAGGCCTAAGTGTCTCCCAGATAGTCCGACTGTGGGTGATCGCTGTGCTTTGGCTCAACACCGTCGAATACTATTTAAAACATTTTGTTGGCCAGTTTGTTGTATGGAAACTAGGCCTCAGTTTTGGTGTCAACGTATTCAACGATGGTCGTGAGGCTATTTGTTAGTTATTTTGTTTTAACACTGAATGTTATAAACGCTGATAAACCACCTATATTTGTGTCAAAAATCATGAGCAACCTTAAAAGTAAAAAAAAAACTTTTTTATAATTTATTCGATTAGAAATAAAATAAGGGATTTCAACCTCTAGGATTACTATTTTATTTCAGAGTGGAGGATTTTTTGCTATACGACTACATACACTTTCCTTTTACGCCAACAGTAATAAAGTTTCACTATTTATTAAAGACTATACTACAGGTATTCCAACATTGTTTTAATGTAGGTTTCAGTATAATAAGTGTCAATGTTATTCTAACGGGAAAATTTAAAATTTAATTTGGGGATAGCGCCCTTATTTTAAGTGTGATTCTCATCAACTTTTGGCGGAAACAACAACAGACCAAGCCCTATTTAACGACCCAAAAAACTAGAAAATCGGTTGAGAATTGAGGAGTTCTCTACACACAAAAAACCCCTTAGCGTATTAAATAAGTATAGATGTACAAAAACTGTTGCGTTTAATGTAACGGCCCATACATTTTTGCGGGATATGGTACTCGATATCTTATCATCAGTGCATTAAGTTCAGTGAAAGTTGAATTGTGCAACAAAAAACATCCGGAAACTTCACGAACAATGCCCAATACCACCTCCTGAAGTGCAAGTGACGGCTGCAGTTCGGCTCAGATAACCTGTTCGAGAAAATGCTCAAGCATATTTTCTAGTTCATACCTACAGTGTAACTGAGTAAGAAGTGTTCGTTAACTAAAGGTTCATTTCCTTTTTTTATAATTAAAAGTGTTTAGTTTTATGCAAACGTTTTAGCTTTACAGCTTTATTATTTTTAAGTCTAGTGTGCTATTTTTACAATTTCATTAGTTTTACATCTTAATATGTAAAAAAGCATTTAAAAGCAAGCCATTAATGTTAATTTAAAAAATAATTTTCCAATTCGACAAAATTTATTTTAGTTGTGTAGCGGAAAAGGTCTTCAGAATGTTTTATTAAACTCTGTAGTTGTTTGTTGGTACCGATATTCTTCTGAAGCTGTTTTATGTGCAGTATAAAACACGTATACCTACTGTAAAATAATATTGCAGAGCAAAATAACGTTTTAGTTTAAAAAACTCTGTTTGTCGATACAAATTTTTAATATAAAAATGCCTAATGATAGTTGGAGAATCGTATGGATTTTTTGCAAACAATTCTGAAAGGTCGTTTTATTATGTATACTTTGCTTAATATAATGATTAGATCTTTTACCCAACTAAAACTTCTATGTAACCTATACAGGCGTCCAATTTCCATCTAGGAACCCCTTGGGTTTTAGATAAACTTTATTAAAATATTTGAACACACATAAATGAACAGGCAATAGTATTTGCAACTAGATTAATGTGATAAATGTGTTTTGAATTAAGCTATTTTTGCATTTTATAATATATAATTTTCAGACTTAAATTATGTAGGCCTATATGATGTAGTCAAAACAGAAAACTTAAACCATTATGAACTGGATATTTATGTGAGGGGAGTTTAACGTTGGAAAAACAAAGTCATCAAGATTTTAGTTACGTGTTATTAGTGAGGCATGATAACAAAGCTGGTTTTCAAACTTGCCTGAAACTACCCATTGATGATCTGTCAAACCAATGAGTTGAAATATTATTCGTGTTACATACAATGACAGCGTGTTTTCGTTGATGGAGGGTAAGCTTGTTTTACCACCGTTACTGAGGGAAACATTTTCCATTTATGATGATAAAAGATTGATTTTTAATATAAATTTTGTTAACTTTTTATAAATCAGGAAAAATAAGGTATGTTAAAAACATTTTTTTGCCACTTCTTTTGTATTATTTACTTATTTTGTTTTTGCCATTATTAAAATACCGTAGGCCTACTACATATTCTGAAATGTCATAATCCTGTTAGAGCTTGGGCGTTGACTAAGTTAATACACGAGAGGGGTATAATATTTTTACTTTATGAAAATATTTTATTTGCCCAAAACATAATCACGTATTCAAATAATTCCTTTCCATTATAAGAACTGCAATGTACTTAGAATTTCTCTTGATCTAGCCAGAATTCAGCGTAGAGTTACTAGAAAGGACTAACAACATTAAAATAATGTAAAAAGGACTGATGTAAAACAGCATATTTAACAAAAGATACATTTTACCAACTGAATTCATCCGAAAATGCTTTTTCAGCTGTTACGGAAGCTCTTACGTTGGATCTGTGGTTGATTGTGTTTACTTTTAATCAGAAGCACCAAATACTGATAAAGATTTTTGGTTCGAAAGATGATAATATCTATTTTAGGATTTGGAAAATAAAGATTAATCAGGGGATCGTCTTTCAAATACTTTCTATATTACATTGACTATTTAAATTTTCTCTGGTATTTTATACTTTTTCAAAAACATTTTTTACTTCATCTTAATGACTTTACTATTATAGTAGGATTCACGAAAATAGTCCGATGAGAGTCGAAACATTGTTGCCAAATTAATTCTGAAACACATGTTTACACTGTATTTCACATTGTAAACTTTACAAAAATGACAACATTGCAGGGCGAGAGAGGGTGAGGGGGAACACAGCTGTTAAAATTTCCATCGGACTATTTTCGTGCATCTATGATCTTACGTCGTCTCTTCGTTACTTCTGGGTTACTTTCTTGAATACGTGTTACTTTTGAATTTAAGAAATATTTTATAGCCTATTTAATGGTCTTTGTTTGCTAATGAATCTTCCGTCACAATGCCATAGCTTATTGTTTACTTTTCGATAATTTCACACACAAAATTCTATGTATGAATGGGATAAGCCTAATAATATACATCACAACATTTAATTCCGTATTCCGGATTTATTATAACATCGCCATAAGAGTCCATTTGTAAAATTGTTTTTTAATTCCACATGATGTTGATGAATTCCGAGAGCATTATTTTAATTCGACATTAACCAAATAATTAACCAAATATACCAATACATTACATATATCATACATTAATCAAATATATCATATTTCTTAAAACTCAAAAGTAACACATATTTAAAAATATACCCAAGAAAGTAACCAAGAAGTAATGAAGAGATGAGATTAGACCATGAAGATAAAATTTGTATGGCACTAGAGAACGGACCGAGTCATTAGTGGTAGCCAATATCCTAATACACAACAATATACAAACACGGCACTACACCAATACAGCAGAACAGAGACAAATGTCCCGGTCGTCCCAGCTCGTTTGTCTTCTTTGTATTGGTTTCCGCTTTCGTCGGTTCGACTCTCTTGACCCACACAAAACACAGGTCTCTGTTGGTCACACACCGGATGCTTGAAAGTTAGTATTAACCCTCTCATCATTTTACATGGTAAATTTACATATTGAAATGTACTGTATATGTCTTAGTGATATATTAAGAAGGACATTAAATATCAATAATTTACCCGCACTGGGAAGGTATTATCATTGATTATATACACTAACGTGAATAGACTTCTCATCCAATGCATTTTTGGTTTGATACAAAAAGTTGAAACGTTCGTGTGCGTCCCCCAGATTCGTTGTAGTCAATGTTGTTATTATTCAGCTGGATTTACAGTCCTGCAAAAATATTTCATCACAAAATAAACATAATAACAAAATGTAACAGTGGTAAAATGTTTTATACTTGATTGAGAAGGGTGGTATGGTGCTGATATCATATGTCTCTTGTACTTCCATGTATAAGATGGCGCACCAAATTGGTTTCAAACACGCCAATGCAATGAGAAGTCTATTCACTTTAATGTAGTCTATATAGTCAAAGATATTATTCTATATTTACTTACAAAACCCCACGCTACAAACACATCCTCGTTCTCATGGTGTTAATGGAGCAAAAAATCTTATTTTGTTGGATATTTAATGAGTACGAAGGTCTGTTGCGACGGGTTTATTTTTCTATATCCATAATTTTAAACATTAAATCTTTTTGATTCTAGTAATATTGATACACTTGATATTGCCACCAATAAAGGCCGGTAAACCGAGGTAATGCCGACCGCCAATATTCAATCGAACGGCCATCAATATGTAATCAAACTACTGCTAGACGGGCTGTCAAAGTTATTTTCAGTGGTGAATAGAAATTTGACAATTACACTTGTTGCTACCAACTATCTTCAATTGAACTAATACTATTTGTTCGTCAGATTTCGAAATATTATACTCAGAGATTTTACAAAGCTGAATTGAAGTATAAAGTTAGAACGGCTAACGACATCATGATGTTACATGTCATTCAAACTGATTTCTTTTAAATCTGCAAGCCAATAGATTGTAAGATTTTGAACATCAAAGTAATGTCCAATGAATTTTCAAGAAATTATTTCATAGTATGACGTTCCAATGGGATATAATAATAACTGTTTATTCAACAATTCATAACATATCGTTTATTTGGTAATTAATACCAAAACATTGGTGATAATTATTATATATATTAAGAAAAAAATCATCATTTTGTACGACATTACTTTGATGTTCAAAATCTTACAATCTATTGGCTTGCAAGTTTCCATTTATACAATTCAAATATAAGTTTGAAGTTCTTCCATCAGTGCAGAAGTTTTATTCGCGGTAAGACCTATAATTTAGCTATCCCAGCTGTTCATCATGAATTCGTGAACCGATTACAGAACGTTTGACACCAAAAGGCTCTTCAATCGAGTTTTGAACAAATTTTGATTTGGCACGTGTTTGACACCTTCAGGGAGTTTGTTGAAGATTTTGATCCCAAACTATGAAGGCAAATGCTCTAAAGCCACAGTTCGGTGCTGTTGTACTCTGTAGTCATCCCTACCCCTCGTATTGTATTGGTGGATGCGACTGCCTTGAACAAGCGAGCATTTATATTTGCAGTACACAGCCACCTGAAAAACGTATAATATAGAATAACATAGTATAACATAGAAGTCACAATTCATAACGGAGTTATTACAGTAACTCTATGCCATGGGAAACAAATAAGTCTCTTTAAATAAACAAACAAATAAATTACATAGCAAAATCCTTCAGTATGTAAAGATAAAAATGAGGGAATTTTTGCGTTAAAAGAGTTTAAACTCTAGGAGAAAGAATGCATTACAATAGTAGCCCTAATATTGAACAAAAACGTCCGCCGTGGACAAGAGGAGTATTTTCCCAAATTCCTCACATATTGTCTTGGCCCACAAGACATTGAATTCTTCGAATCGTTCTTCCACTGCTGAAGATTACATTCTGTACTGGATTTGAGAAACACTATTATATTAAGTTTATAAAATAATCAATATATTTTTTTTAATAATACGTATATTTTTTCAATTCACAGTTCAGTAGTATGAAATTTAATTTATGTTTAAACAATAATGCACAGGAACTGAGAATGTAGTTTAAAAAGTTCAAGACTAATACTATTTTCAAAGACAATTTAATTTATATTTTCAAGTATAGGCTAGTGATGAAGACCAAGGCTTTAATAATTTGCAATAAATTTATTTTGGTCTGTCTTTATTTTACATTGTATCTATTTATTATTAATTATTCCACGTGTTTGAAGTTAAATTACGTTATACTTTTAGTAGATGTTCAAACCATGTAGCGCCCAGCTCCATGTCCCTGGCCCGGCCATGTCGAAAATCGGCATTTTTAACCATACCAGAGGTTAATATACAGTTAGTATAGGTCAATAGAGCTATTCCTGTAGTTAGTATACATTCTGGTCAAATGTTATTTAATAAAATGTAATGGCGGGCCAGAGACATGCCAGCCCGGCTACATCGGAAATTGGCATTTTTTACGATGTCAGAGGTTAATATACAGTTAGTATAGGTTAATAGAGCTATTCCCGCAGTTAGTATACATTCCGGTCAAATGTTATGAAATAAAATGTCATGGCGGTCAAAGAAATGCCAGCCCCGCCATGTCGGAATTTCGCATTTTTGACATTGCCAAAGGTTAATATACAGTTAGTATAGGTTAATAGAGCTATTCCCGCAGTTAGTATACATTCCGGTCAAATGTTATGAAATAAAATGTCATGACGGTCAAAGAAATGCCAGCCCGGCCATGTCGGAATTTCGGGCTGACATTTCTTTGACCGCCTTGACATTTTATTTCATAACATTTGACCGGAATGTATACTAACTACGGGAATAGCACTATTAACCTATACTAACTGTATATTAACCTCTGACATCGTCAAAAATGCCAATCTCCGACATGGCCGGGCTGGCATGTCTTTGACCGCCATGACATTTTATTTCATAACATTTGACCGGAATGTATACTAACTGCGGGAATAGCTCTATTAAACTATACTAACTGTATATTAACCTTTGGCAATGTCAAAAATGCCATTTCCGACATGGCCGGGCTGGCATGTCTCTGGCCCGCCATTACATTTTATTCAATAACATTTGACCAGAATGTATACTAACTACTGGAATAGCTCTATTAACCTATACTAACTGTATATTAACCTCTGGTATGGTTAAAATTTCCGATTTCCGACATGGCCGGGCCAGGGACATGGACCTGTAGCGCCCGGCTTAGGAGTCTCCAAGAGAATTGCATTTGGATTTTACTAGGTAGGTTTATTGATTTTGGGAGTTATCCAAAATTTTAGAGTATCATATTAAATAAATATTATAACGAAATGAGATGTTCCTGGCATAGAGACCTGTACTTATATTATTTTTATTCCAAAACGAAGTTAATTGCAAAGTTTGGAGAACATAGTTTTCTAAGATCTCTATGCATAACCTACGTACATGAAAATAGACATTAATACAAATATACCTTACTTGTATTATAGTATAGGATAGGATAGGTTAAAAAATAAGTTAGGATAAATTAAATATGAAATGGTGAAACTGGTTTGAATTGGCGAGGGGCCTTGGCTGCGGACTCCAGACCATAACTTACTGCAGGATTACGCGCCGCAGACTCGCCTTTGGATTGGGTATTGATTTGAATTGCACCTGGAACATTCCGCACCTAGGTTCTGTTTAACTAAGAGAACTATTGAAATAATGTTTGATATAACTACATAGTTTTAACTTGATGTTCATCAAGGAGTAATGCCGGCTGTGTGATCCTTGTGTAAAACGGAAGGGGATTTTATAGAATGATATGTAAAAATCTGATCATGACTGTGGCATGCATGCTCAATTACAATAAATTTTTAGTTAAATCAAAATTTATCCAAATTTTAAATCAAAACCATCCCTCTAAAATATCAGTTTGTCCAATATAGGAATCATTCATTTCAAACAACCCGACATGGGCAGTAAAATTTCCCCCCCCCGTCGTGTTGTGGATACAGTTTTATCATTTCGCGGAGTCGCTTATGAATTTGTTTACCTCGGCAATCGAGTATTTACAGTTAACTGCAACGCGTTCTGAGTATTTTGGCAATTTGGATTTTGGCCATTTCCCGGGTAAAATGCTCACTCCAAGATGAGCAATTTCACAATATTCACATCGCGGAGTTATAGTAAAATGTTTGGCCATTGTACAGATTTGGCTTTTGAATCTGTGTATTTTATGTCTGTTGAGCTCAACATCAATTTGTGCAACATTCTTTTCCAATAAAATAAATCTTCATTTCTGTGGTTACAAACTTATTTTGTGTCGTAGGTGGAAAAGAATCCTTTCATCGCCCAGCCACCGAAATGAATCAATTATTAAACTGTTTGCTGCACAACTCATGTACACCGTGGTAAAAGACTTTAAAAAAGTGGGTCAAACTCAAGAAATGTAGAATGAGAAGGAGATGACATTAACAAGAAAAACAATAACAAAATCGATGACGTTAAAGTTGTAGCACTTAAAATATTTAAAGCAAACCACTCATGTGTGAAGATAAACAACTTGCCGTCAGAGATGCAGGACCGCTCCAATCAGCTGGTGGTATCACCTACCCTGGTTTGTTCTAGATACATTGGTCAGTAATTGGTTATTGTTCTATTCGATTTGGTCAGCAATTGTTAGTATTGAGTTTAGAAACCAATAGTCATTGTAGATACCATTTTTTATTTATTTTTTTGTGTGCCTACGCCAGAGACATTTTAAAATGTAATTACGGGAAACGGTCCAAACCCCGGTTTTGTTACTATCTAACATCGACCGCTTGTTAGATAGCATCATTAATTTAGCCCAATGTCAACTTAATTAATAGCCAATTGCAACTTTGTCTAAAATCAACTTTAAAAAGCTACCAAACATTCTCAATTTCGAACAGACAACCTTTAGATTCAAAAGCGAGCACTACAACTACCCTGCCAGTTTTGATTGTTATGATTTCGATGGGGAAGTTGCATTGAGATCTTCAATAGTATTAAATTTTTCTTATTGTGATAGTCCAAAATAAACACGTTTCACTCCAGATTGAGGAAAATAAAGTTCATCCAATGGCCCAAAAGTGACTTTATGAGGTCTCATAAAATTAACTGAATATTAACACTCCATGAAAACCCTGTTAATGTATAGATTTTAATAAAAGTTTAGCTCTGACTTGTTATACTCCTGTCATTTTTAATGTGACTTTCTGTGTGAATAAACGTTCATTTTCTGATTATATATTGAGATGACATTAAAAATTCATTTTAGGACCGAATTAGGGTTATATATTAATGTGATTTTGTGAAAAAACTATCAATGAATAAATTTTCTGAAACATAAGTTAAAAAAATATATGAATTGATAAACGGAGTGAAAATAACTTTTCCTTAAAGTGAATTTGTGTTGGTCCTAATGCTCATATTCCTGTAAATACAAAATACGATAATTATAAACTATATAGATAAATGAATATGTTAAGCAATATCCATCTCTTTGACGTATTACTGGTTATGATGGATTTGTGGGAGAGGGATGTTAGAGGGGGTGACGGTGGATTACCGGCCAGTTGGCGAACAAGCTTTGCTGTAATGTTTGATCCCAGGAACGAGCAACCTGAATAGTAATTGCCTCTGAATAGCAATATAATTTTCTATTAACCCACTAATAATAGTCAAATCCCTTTTGGAATATCTTTATATTACATTTTTTTATATTATTATTATGACAGTGCCAAGGCTTTCCAAAATCTTGTGTTTTATGGAAGGCAAAAAGCAGCCTTCCTTAAAAATAATCCTATACCAATTATTGTGATATATATAGTGTTAGCACTAAGCATTAAATGTTAAATATATGTTTAGTAACTATATAAATAAAAAGTTATACAATAAGACAAGTTTTACATATTTCACAGCGAACTATGCATTAAAATTGTAAATATAGATAAAAATGTAGAAACCATTTTAAATTTAATAAGGGTTTTAAAAAAATACGGATTTATTGCATAAGAATTTAAAAACTGTGATAAAAATCACTTTTTTAATAAATGTCAACATTTTAATTTTATGATATAACGTGCACTTGTTCTTATAGTTTTTACCTATTATATTTACACGGTTGACAATTAACTTATCTGAGTGTAATTAGTGATTGAAATAATATATATTTAGCCAATAAAGAACTATTAAACCTGAAGGATGGGTATAGTCCTAAATATTTATTCTTTACAAATTCAACCTTCCCTAACTAGTCTATGAAAATGTTATAACAAGTATGATTATTAACCTTTTATTTAGAAGATATTGTGTTGTTAAGTTCACTTATGAGTTCTATTCAACCGAGTGGAAATATTTAGCCATTGAAATCTAGTTTATGAAAGGGTTGAACATAAAGTTAAGGTAGTGAGCGTTTTGACAAGGATTCACTCTGTCTTGTAGCCTACATAATCATGCTTAGAATGCGTTGATGACCAAGGCTCGACCTGGGTTGGGTTTCCCTATCTGGAAATTCGGAATTTGACAACTTGTCTTGCCTCTAGTTTTTGCATGAAGGCCCTATTTCATTTTCTGTGCGGAAGCTACAAATTATAAGATACTTCGTTAATACGATTTCTCTGGATTTCATAATGTCATAAAAATTTAAAGATAGCTATGATTTCATTCATTTTGCTGGCTTCTCATCGCCAATAAAAATAAGATTTTCATTATACTGTATGAAAACAGCGGGTTTCTGTCCTTCGTCAACAGTCGGCATTTATGGTCGCGTTAAATCAACAAGGTTAAACTAGATATAGGTACAGTGCTATAAAGATATGAAAGTTTGTCCCCTTTTGATTTTCGCCATTTTACCCACGATTCCCGCTGTTTCCTTGATAACCAGTCCTTTGTTTACACTTTCCCATCCGTTATTTGCTACTTTATCCACACCTATTCAACGTTTCTATGGTAACCAATCTCAATTGCCTGTTCAAAGATCATAAAATCAAAGTGGCTTTAAAAATAAACAACAAACAATGAATACAAAAAAGTAAATAAAATCACTTCCCATGTTAAAAATTGGCAAAAAATTTTTTCGCCGGTAGCGCTGTAAACTGAAATTGAGCACTCCAAAGAGATAGCGCCAGACGGATAGGCCTAAACATAGTACGAGAGAGAGAGGGAGATATTAAATTGCTTATTTAGTGTTGTATCATTAAAAAAAAATATTTAAACATAAGTTACCTAGCTTATTTGGTGTCATTGGAAAGCTTTTTTTTAAGAAGAATTGTTATCTTAAGTAATTCAATATTTTTATTGTTAGGACTTTGTCGTATGGGCTTTTAATGTTATAATGTTATTCTAATGAAGATATTTTAATGAATCATACGTTAAAAAAATAAACTAAACGAAGGTAAAGGGTGCGAAGGAAATGGCGGGAATTGTGGGTAAAATGGCTCAAATCAACAGGGGACAAAACATTAACATGTTTTTATCACTCTATATATATTTCAACCTTGTGGCGTTAATTGGTGCACGGTAAAACACCTGTTTATTTTTACGGTGAGCTAACCCAAACAATCGTGTTTGATTGTACAAATACAAAACAAATAAGGGGGAAAAAACGGCTTGCAGGCGACCTTATGAATACAAGATTTTGACACATACCTCTTTTATTGTGTATTTCTGTTCATTATTGCAAACGTAGTTAGCAGATAAAACTGTATTAACATGAACAAATTCAAAAACTTTTTTTTTATGACAAATTAAGGAAGTAAATAATTAATAATGTAAACAATATTTAAAGGCAATTATTATTCCGATCAGATGTTAACAGATCGAATATCCACAACAAAGCTTGTTTGCCAACTGGTCAGTAATCCTGCACTGATGATCCGTCAACCCGATACCTCGGCCGCTGTGTTATACATATTTATATCCCTGCAGTTCCATGATTACGTAAAGGTCCTTTTTGATTTAAATTATACTCAATTTAGTAAATGTACGGCAATAAATGTTCAGTACGACATTTTAATTGCCGTACTGAACCTGGTGTATTACCACCTACGTTTTTACTACAAACTTTATAATTGAATTGTATTCTATAAGTAACAATAAAATTAAAAATTCTCCAAAACAAGAGGTTGTTATTTTTTGTTTCTGTTTACGGTCTTTAAGAATTATTATTACGATTATTATTACGATCTTTTCCGGTGACATGAAAGACGTGACAACAGATCCGAATTGTGGTGTGTGCTTTATTGAGACAAAATCAAATGATTTTGCTGTCTTCTGCGATGGTTGGTGACTAAAGTGGTACCATAGTGACTGTGTTAACCTATCGAGTGATGAGTATGGCATGATAGATAGCCTCGGTGATAAAAGTAAATGGTTTTGTGACCAGTGTGACTCTAACCTATCTAAGGTTTGTGAAACTATAAATAACGTTGAACAGTTCTTGAATTTGAACAATACTGTAAGTAACTTAATTATAGTGGTTAATAAATTGATTGAGGACAATAATCTACTTAGAAATAACATCACAAGTAATTGTAACTATCAAAATGACCATGTGGACATAACACCGGATGTACACAAGTTTAAAAGTAAAGTGTCGTCTGCTGCTAGTAATAGTACATCGTCTGCGTCAACGACTTACAAGAGTTTACAATCAAAGGCGGTGGAACTTGAAAAATCTCATGTAACTCTTGAAGTCAATGATCCAATTCCTGCCAAAAGTCTGCCTGCAAGTGTTGGTGAAAAAAATATTGGCTCCAATCATGACAGTTGTCAAACTGAAAATGTAAACACAAACAAACCTAGCTATGCTAATCAGGTTATGTCGAATAATATAGGCTTCAAAAACAAAAACAAAAGTAGTGCGTATGAATCTTTAATTGGTACTAAGGAAGAGAATGAGTTGACAAATCCAATAGCTTTGCCTACTGTGGAGAAAAAATTGTGGCTTTTCGTAACCAGAATAAGACGTGACGTTTCTGACGAGAGTGTCAGAAGCTTTGTAAAGGAAGGTGGGGTGTTTGATGTTGAATGCGAAAAACTAAAATCCAGGTATAACTCTTATGCTTCTTTTAAAGTTGGTGTGCCTGTAGGTTATAGTAACGTTGTAATGTGCCCTGATTTTTGGCCTAAAGGTACTTTCATCCGCAAATTTATTCCTAAGAAAAGGGACACTTATGTCAAAAGTAGGACTTTTTTAGGGGTAGCAGCTGCTCAACAGAGAGTAGACTAACAATGTGTCACCATCCCTGTGTGAATTTAAACTTCAAGCCCCCGAAGGTAACTGCTGTTTCAAATGAGACTCACTTCAAATCCTTATTTCTCAATGTACAGGGTCTTGGGAATAAGGTTAATGAGCTTGAGGCTATACTGTGTGATAATGAATTTAGACCAAATTTATTGTGTTTTACAGAGCACTGGCTGGTTAAGGACTCAATTGATTTTAAGCGTTTAACTGGTTTTACTCTTGTTAAGGCCTTCTGCCGTACGGAGATGATTCATGGTGGGGTTGCCATGTACATCTCCGATGAACATAATGAGTGTTGTAAGGTAATAGACATTGATGAGTTCTGCAAAGAACTGCATCATGAATTTGTATGTATCTTTATCCCAAGTCTGAACATTGTAATTATTGGAGTATATCGCTCCCCTGACGGTGATATTAATCTGTTTTTTGATGCTCTTGAAAATCTAGTTTTATATCTTGATAGCTATAGGACTGAAAACAAGCTCATTGTTGGAGGTGATTTTAATATTGACGTATTGAGCAATGAAAGGAAGACTGTTGAGTTTCTTAACTTACTTAGGTCACTAAATTTATATTGTAAGAATTTTTTGCCGACTCGGGGAAATGCTTGCCTAGACAATGTCACCACTGACCTTTGTGATGACATTATAACAACAAATCTTCTCTATCTTGGCATTAGTGACCATGATACTGTTACTGTTGATGTCCTTCGAGAGTTTGGATGTTCAAATCCACCTTTCAAAACTATTCGACCTATTACTAATGGTGGGATGGAGTTTTTTATTTCCCTCCTGCAAACTATTGAGTGGGAAAGTGTCCTTGTTTCTGATGATGCTGAACAAAATGTTGAGAATTTCCTTAATAAGATTGTTCTATTGATGGACCAGTGCTTCCCTAATCGGGTGGCTAAGTTCGGTAAAACTAGTACTAGGCCTAGTGTATCTTGGTTAAATGACAATCTTGTAATGAAAAAGAAGTGGGTCTTGCTCGCCTATGACTCTTACAGACTTACTAAGTCTGAGGAGGCAAAAAGTAGGTATAAGAGGTTGAGAAAAGAGTATAAACAAGACCTTCAATGTGCTAAGCTTGAACATAATGCTCAAATTATTGAAAAAGCTCCTAACAAATGTAGTGCTGCATGGAAGGTTATAAAAACTGTTAGTGCTCCAACCAAAAGCAGAAAAATTGACATAAATCCTGATGTTTTCAATGATTTCTTTGTAGATTCTGTCCAAACAGTGAGAGATCAGATAGGGAACCCTCCACAGTCTGCCCTGCAGATAATGTCCCATAACATTCATGCTCCCAAGTCAGTCTTTGAATTAAGTCAGGTCACCTGTGACCAAGTCATTGATGTTGTAGTCAGACTCAAGAACTCTGAGAGTAAAGATGTTTATTTTATGTCGAACTCATTTGTAAAGAAAATAATTGATTTTATTGTCTTTCCTCTGACCTTCTGTTTAAATCTTTGTATAGTGCAAGGAATTTTTCCAAAGGTATTTAAGATTTCCAAGACTGTGCCTGTACACAAAAAAAGGTAACTATGATCACCCTGAGAACTTCAGGCCAGTTTCAATATTACCTATATTCTCAAAAGTTTTTGAGGCTCTCATTCAGAAGCAACTGTACAAGTATTTTGACCAAAATGCTTGTTCTGAATGTTTCCTTTTTTATATATCTTTTTCCACAGATTCTCATTCTTCCATTTCCTCACCACTTGATTGTTCTTGATTTCTATATCGATTCTTTTTCTATATTGTAAAATGATGGTGCATTTACTATTGGCTTCATTAAATACAGTGATTTTAGCAGTTTTCGTCAAAACATAAGTTCTTCATTGCTTTTCTTAGTAGATGGAGTTCGACAGTGTGAACCTATAAATCTTACAAGTTTGTTTTTTAGAGTACCCCCTCCTTCCAGTACCTCCTTAAAATGACATTTATATTCTTATACATATCGCTTTGCTTGGCCATTGCTCTGCGGATGATATGGAGTGATCGTTTGGCGGGAAATTCCACTAGATATCAGGGATAGTTCAAACTCTTAACATTTAAAAACCTAGGCATTCCCACAAGAAAATGTCTTAGGGAGATCAAATCTTGCAAAAACGCGTCTTCAAGAAACTCACTAGTTTTCTTAGACGAGTCTTTCAGCATTGCAAAAACCTCCAACCACTTTGAAAAAGATCAATCAATCAACAAATCAATAAAATTTATTGATTGTATATTGAACCAAGAATTTCAATATGTAGTCTGGAGATTATTCTGGAGGGGGGAGATTACTCTATTCCCATGGATGGGGAGATTACTCTAATCCATTGGTAGGATCTTTTTGATTCCTTGGCATGGAATGCAAGTCTTCACCATTTCTTCTATTTTAAAACCGATTCAAGACTGACAAACGAAACTTCTTGAAAAGGTCTTCAGTCTAACAATTACAATACTGTATGTGATGAATGCAAGTCATCAAGAACTCTTTTTATAAGTCATGAGGACTATTCTTAGAATAAATCCGTCTACCAAACTTAATTCTTGTGCAATGAGTAATAATATCTTTAGTAATAATCGTGTGATTGAGGTGTCCCCTTTATCAAACAATCGCCTTTTGCAAAACAAAGCAATTTCATTTTACGTGTTTATCTCCTCTACTTGCACTGGCAACACTCAATTCATTTGCCTCAGTTGGTTTATACTTGCCTTATGAATATTTGCCATGACTTTTTCATCTTGCTTCCCAGATAAATGGGCTCGAGAGACGGCATCCTTTGTGACACTATCTTTTGAATTTACATGTTGAATCTCATAATCGAAACCTCGTAGGGATATTGCGTGTCTTATAAGTAGCTGTACTGTCATTTGGGGCAATTCTTTGGAGGGATTGAAAATTGACGAAGGTTTTTTATTAGCTGTTCTTAGGACAAATCGTTTTGACAGCCAGTGTTGAAAAAATTATTAACCCCAGAATATCACGGTAGCTTCCTTATCCAATTGTGGACACAACTTTTCAGCCGATGAATTATACCGGTCTTTCTGATCTATCTGAAAGAGAGTGCGATGAAGTTGCACCAAGACATAACGGACTGACATCCACAGACAAAATAATTGGCAAATTTGGCCATAAGCATTAGTACCTTATTTGATGAAATTATTGATGAAAACTTAAATAGGAAAATACACTGCACCAATCAGGAGACAGCACACGAGAGCCAACCACACACCTCACGTGGTTGCGTGCCTTACATCACTTGTGTGTGGTTGGGTCCCGTGTGCTGTCTCCTGATTGGTGCAGTGTCTTTTTTATATTTAACTTTTTTGCTTTGATTTTTACCTCTTCCACAGTTTTCTGTGTAAGGCTTGTGGATTTATTTGTGTTTTATTTGATTGTTGTGACTGCCTTTTCTGTTTTCAGGTTTGGCTATGGACTTCTCCCGGGTTTTCCTGGTGTGTTTATACTTACTTTGTTATGTTCTAAGTATTTCTTCCACCTGAAGATGGGATCAGATTCCAGATTTCGACACCTTGTGAATTTTTTTTTACTAATCAGTGATGGAAATTGTACGCAACAGTTTGATAAACAATAACATTAACTCACCATTTCCGATAATGAACTTTGGACGAACATTTAATTCCTAAGTATATTTAAAAGAGGTTTTACTGACAAGTAATATTTTGTAATTTTTTTAAATGCCCAATTTTCTTCAAGTTAAAAATTATAATTGATATTTTTATTTCAAATAATTGTTAAAAAGATAATCATCAAACTATGATAGATTGAAAGACTTAAATTTTTAATTGAATTTTCTTACGTAAAATTAGGCCTATATGCTAAGCAAAATATTTGTAATTATAATCATTATTTGTTTTGATGTTCTTCAAAAGCTACTAATGATAGACTATCAACTCTAAATTTGAATGGACAAAACTTTGTTCGATAAACTTTTAAGCTCTAAGCAATAGACTGTTCAGGTCAAACGCAAAATAGAGAACACATCATTGGTAAACTGCCTTAGAGGTGATAATTTTTCAGATAACTAAGCAGAAATTCTTTATATAATTTTTCTTTTACCAAATTAGTCAAAGAATATAAAGAAAATTATTACGTGTGCATTCACAATGTACTGTGTTTAAATATTGAAAAAATGGAATAAAAAAAATCTCCAGAAAACATTAGTTTGCGCCATTATAAACAATCGTAACGGACTTTTTAACATGAAAGATATTTGTCAACCCACATTGGGGGTTGTGGGTGTTGGATAAATTTTTTTTATGTAGCAAATCTATCAAGTAGAAAATACTGTAAAGACATTTTAAAAGTAAATGATAAGTCCGCAAAATGAACTTTAATATTTATTCAAGCATTTGCAGCAACAATCCTCGCCTATTTATCACTTAACTTTAAAGGTCGATGATTTAACTTTACATTTATTACATTTCACAATTAAAAGTTCTTTAGTTAAAGACACGAGTGGTTCCCATTACAGTCCATTTATTTCAAGATAAATTGTGATTAATTCTAGTGTTACTACAATGATTGTGCATACAGTAGTCACATCACACTTTGTGGATGGAGTGACTTGTTATAAAAAAAATATTCCCCACACCCATCCTCAAAGTTTGTAGAAAAAGATTGATGTAAAACAATCCGCAACATTTGTTTATAGTTAGTGCCAAAAACAGATTTCTCTATCTCGACTACTTTGGAGGTACAACTTTGTTTCCTTAAATTTTTATAAACGGTTATCTAAAACTTTAAGTCAATTCGTATAGGTTGTTTCTATTGGAAACATAATTTATCTAGGTTTTCTGATTTCCTTGCAAACTCAACTTATGGTGGATTCTCATTACAATTTTGTAAATTCATAATAATTTTACCAAAAATAAATGTTGAAATTTTTGCACTGAAGGTATGAAGTCATTATCCTAGTAATAATGTACTTAATAATGGATAACAAATAATAATATTATTAAATGTCAATCACATTGGTTGAATTACGTTTTAGCGTACAGAAACGCGAACGGTTTTAGTAACGGACCAATAATAATTTCCCTATTGACAATCTATAACGGGAAGAACAGTGACAATTTTTATAACAATGTCATCAAACCTAATTGGAAATCCAACACGGACTATCATATGTCACAGACAATAATTACACGACTTAGCTTGTATGTTGAACAAAATAATACTTGTATATTCTTGAAATAAACAAAAATTATTTAGTTTAATATTTGAACCTGTTCACTTATTTCGAACTCAAATCCATGGCTGCTTTACTTATGCATACCTTGCTAAAAATGGATTTCTACATAATACTTAAAAACATAAAATCTAGGTATTTTATAATTTCACAAATAGGTATAATTATTGTTTATTGTTTATTGTACATGGCATACGCCATTTTTACACAGTAACATGCAGTTCAGATGGATAATGTGACATGCTTACAATATAACCTTATATAATAACAATACAAACATAAGAACAGAAATATATATAACAACCAATAATACTACAACAATGAAGTAACAACAATAATAATCAATATAAATATAACAATGCAAAGATATTCAACAAAACAACGTGAAAAAAATTACCAACAACAATTCACATCAATAAGAGCAAGACAACGAAATACAGAAAATAAAAATTGCAAATTGTCTTTAAGATAAAGAAAAGTTCTTTTGACAATCTCAACTGATGTGTTGAAGAGGTCGATGTGGGGCGAAAAAAGTTGTTCATTCTGTGCAGACGTGGGACCACGCTGTGATGTTGGTAGTTGCTGGCACAGGCCTGAAGGGCGAAGAGGCTCCGTGAGCGAGTTCCTCCAGGAACTTGTAAGTTCATCAGACCCAGCAGCTCAGGGTAGACAACATCACCACTAAGAACCCTCGTAAGCAATGTATGTATGTATCGTATAGCATTCGTAGCAAGGCACCAACTACTGGAAAATATAAAACATTCTCTGCAGTGCATAGCACCTGAGTCAAAACTAGGAATGTGACGTCAGCTAATTCTCTTCTCAGTAGCAGAGGTTGAAGTCCCAGTTGAGTTGCAATGTCGTTGACGGGGACTGTGATGTATTCGTATCCCAGTTTGAGACCGATTACACGGATGAATCTACTTTGTATTTTCTGTAGACGGTCGATCTGCCCAACGGAGTATGGAGACCATATAATGCTGCAATATTCAAGAACAGAGCGAACGAGGCAGATGTAAAGATATTTCATTGCAGTGATGCTTAGGCCGTGTCTCGAAGTCCGGATGATGAAGCCCAGTGCCTTGGACACCTTGCCGCAGATTAGATCCAGATGGTCATGGAATGCAAGTTTTGACGAAAACATCACACCAAGATCGCGGATTGATGTCTTTCTGGGTATGCCAACATTATCGATGGTGTAGTTCAAGACTATATTACTCTTGCTACGTTTGAAGGTGATGTCTACACATTTCTTGATATTAAGGTCCATATCGTTGGAGATACACCAATCACATATTCTTTTCAGACAGTTTTGGAGGGTCATACAGTCAACAAGAGAAGATACAGCTGAATAAATCGTGATGTCGTCTGCAAATAATAGTTGGCCAACATCTATGAGTTCGACAATATCATTCAAGAAAATTGAGAAAAGGAAAGGACCCATGTGCGCGCCTTGAGGGACACCAGATGTCGCCGTAATAGGAACAGACATGGATTGGGAGAGTTTCACAATGAGTTCTCGGTCTTCCAAATATGAGCTGAACCATTTTAAGAGTTGTCCTGTGATTCCATATGCCGCAATTTTTGATAGAAGTATTTGGTGGTTAACACGGTCAAATGCCTTCTGGAAGTCCAAATATATGCTGTCAACTTGAAGTCCCTTAGAAACATTAGATACTAAGAAGTTCTGGTAGATTACTAGATTCGTGGTGGTAGATCTGCCAGTTGAAAACCCATGCTGATGGGAGGAGAGAAGGTTGTCAAATTGGTTCTTGATTTTGTCCAAGACGAGACTCTCAAATATCTTCCCCAAGGTGAGTTAAATGACAATTGGCCTGAAGTCACAAACGTCAGAAGAGTTTTGAACTTTGGGAATGGGTACAACAAAACTAGTTTTCAAGGTATCCGGAAATATTCCTTCTTGAAGTAGAAGATTGAATGCATGTGTTAACTGGGGGGCCAGTAGAACGCTACAGAACTTTAATACAGATGGAGGTATTAGATCATGCCCGGTACCTTTATTTGGGTCAAGAGAAGATAGTTTCTGTTGGACATCCGCACAGTTTATCACACAAGTGTTCAGGTTAAGTTGAGTACCAAAGTCGTAAACAGGAGGGGTCACCGCTGACTGTTTGTACGCAAATGAAAAGTACTCAGCAAACATATTGCATATATCGTCGGGGAGCTCGGCTTTTTGGCTGTTAAACTTGAAACATCTCACACTGCCACCTGTCATCATTATATCAAACTGTATACATTTTTCATTATTAGTAATTTTGCATAGTTTCCTTCAATAAATGTATTAATTTAATGTAGTAGTGTGACGTCACTTCCGGTGTGGTTGGGTGGGGTTTAAGTGTAAGTAGGTGTGACGCTTTTTAGTAAGTAGTGTAAGTAGGGGTTTTTAGGTGTGACGTCATCAGTAGGTGTTTGGTGAGGTGAGGAGTGTAGGTGACGTCATGGGTGGCTACCAAAGTTAAAGTTCAAGGTCATGTCTTTAAAAAATTTCTTGGAAAAATCTTGCAATTTAAAAATGTAGTGAAATCCGTGTCCAAGATTTTTTTTAGTATATATGATTTTTTTTTTTTTACTTAGGGGTTTTCTCCACAAACCTCTAACCTAAATTCATTTTACCGAAGTAGAAATGATTTTTATAGCTTGACACTTAAGGTGCTTGAGGTACATACATGTTGATGACTTGGCCTCATAGCAATTTCCATATCAGTTGGTGTTTGCTCAATTTTGCCCACTAATGGTATCAATAATTTTTTTTATTAAAATCGTCTTTTGATAGATCCAACGGTTGAAGTAAGTGGTATGGGAGATGCCATTTGTTTGATGAAGATTAATAGTAGACGGCTTAGTTGTATATAGGAAGTAGGCAGAATTTGCTTAACAAACATTGTTAAAAAAACTAATAGATTTATAGCTAATGAAGTAGGTATTTTTAAGCCTCTTCCTTTTCATGGTGAAGTTTTTTGAGTGGATTTTTATTGTTCTGCAGTTTGTTAAAAATAAAGAGATAAAGAACTCATGGTAGGTAGATGTTTAGTTGTGAACATTGAGTATTGAAGTAATTAATATGGCAGTGAAGGTTGTATGTATAAAAGTGGACTTGACAGCTGCAGTTTTATTTCTGGCAGCTGTAAATGCATAGTAATCACCGCACCTGTCAGCTCAGTGCAGTTATTGCGCTGCTAATGACTGTCCACGACTGTTGACGCTTATAATGTGACAACTCCTTTTTTGAATGAATAACATAGTTATTGGATTATATATTGAAACGTGTGAATATAAATCATCGTATTCCATGTTTAAATATGCCATAAGGTACCCACACAAACATCAAATGAGGAGATAGGGTAATAATATGTTGAAATATTTGTTGCAAAACAGTCGGTGGTATCGTACGTAACATATCATTCAAATCCCATGATTATCGTGAAGAGTGGTAAAATATACAGCAATCTTGCTTTACATGTATGGTCTTAATCAAAACTGGAGTTTCTGGGGTTACAGGGAACAAGATGTTTTAATGGGCCTTTCAATGGAGATGAATGTCCAACGGAAAAGAGGTCTTAACTCCTTTCCTTGCAAAAGAATCAAGTGTAATTACCATATTGCTTTTTGTCATTAGCCATCTTGAATTCTGTTATGGTGTTCTGTAAAATGGTTTCGACCGTGAGGATAAATAAATGAAGAGAAAATAAGCAATAAGTGTAGTATTTTCCCATGAACCTAAACTTTCATGATTTTTTTTCTTATCAGGGAGTTTTATATTTTTTTACGTTAATATGTTTGGTATGATGGAAAGTGGTATAAAAATTAGAAAAAAACCTCATGTATTTATTGTTTGTAATGTCTAATTTACTAAACTTTATAATATTAAAACGTCTGTTGATGTCCGCGGTCCAGTCCGTGCTCCTTTACGGGGCAGAGGTGTGGGCAGGCGCTCTAGATAAGGAGTGCTACAGGTTGCGACTCGCCCGGGTTCAGCGTCAAGCTGCGCTCCGGGTGTGTTCCGCCTACCGGACAGTGTCCGAGCCTGCCGTCCTGGTGGTCGCCGGAGTCATCCCTGTCAAGCTCTTGGCAGGGGAGAGGAAAGCGATTCATCAGAGACGTGGCGAGATCGGCAAGGACACGGCAAGAACAGAAGAGCGCTCCCGAACCTTCCAGCAATGGCAACACAGCTGGGAGCACGACACCCGAGGACGATGGACTGCGCGACTTATCAAGCAGGTCCAACCATGGGTGGAACGGCGGCATGGGGAGGTGGACTACTACCTGACCCAATTTTTGACAGGTCACGGCTATTTTCGATCGTACCTGAACCGGATGGGAAAGACCGGTTCACCGGACTGCATTTATTGCCCGGGTGTTCCCGACGATGCGGAACACACATTCTTCCGCTGTCCCCGTTGGGAAGGGCCCCGCCTGGAGGCCACACAAATATTTGGTGCATTTTCGGTGGACTCGGTCTGCCAAAAGATTTTGGAGGATGAGGGCAACTGGGATTGTTTGTCACAGTTCGTCCGGGGCATCCTCCTGGAAAAGAAAACCGATCTGGACCGCGAAGTGGCCCAGATCCCTTGATAGAGCGGCTGGATAAGGAGCGAGCCCGACGGGCGTAAGCCAAATTTAGGCCTAGCCTGACGTAATGTGATAAACAATTCCAGGTTAGATTCCTAAAGAGTAGAGGAGGTTTTTTAGTGGGTAAACCCGTTTTTTAGGGGAGCCCCACACTACAGGCTGGCCACCTGTGTGCGTAATGCATTTTTCCGCCTCTCCCTCAAAAAAAAAAAAAAAACTTTATAATATTGTTCAACAAATTACAAAACGTATAACACCGCATGAACATGAACATTAACTTATAAATTTATTAATTATATGCTAAATGAAAAACATAATTTGTACACAAAACTTACATTTGTAAGTTTAGTTACTAAGAATAATAAGCAATAAGCAATAAGCAATAAGCAATATTTATTGTCGTCAAGCATTACAAACATGCACTGGACATCGTCATAATCCTTAATTCTAATTTATCTACAGTTTGCAAACCATGCAAAATTCAAAAGAAATGACATGCTACATGCAAGTTCAAGCAAATAAAAACAAGCTCACACAGGCAAGTCAAACCAAAACAAAAAATCAAACATTACCTACCAAAAAAGGTACTTACTTCAGCTGCTGGTATCTAAAAAAACTCCTGAATGGAGTATATTGGGTAGGCCAATAATAATCCCCTCAAGTTTTTTTCAAATTTTGAAAAGGGCTGGTTCCGAGCCTTGACAGGAATCCTATTAAGAAACTTAATACTAAGCATACAAGAACTGTTTTGAACTTTACTTAACCTTACATATGGGACATCAAGCATGTCATTAGATCTCGTATTGTACCCGTGATAACTGCTTCTTAACTCAAAGTTTTCATGCACTTTCTTCATTTGTACAATACATGCAAAAACAAACAAGCCAAAAACTGTCATTATCCTTTCTGAAATAAAAATAGGCTTGCAGTGTGCATCAAAAGGGGCATCCACAAGGGTTCTAACTGCTTTCTTATGAAGCAGTAGTACCCTAGATGTTTCATGTGATGAACCCCAGAGCCTCAGACCATACAAAATGGTACTCTGAAAAAATGACATATAGGCAACCTTTAAATAGTCTTTAGGTACACAGGACTTCAAAGATCTTATCAGATATAGTACCCTTGATAGCTTCCCACATAGATGATCTACATGCACTTTCCAGGTCAATTTTTGATCAAGATATAAGCCTAAGAGTTTAACTGATTCACATTTATTTGTTACCTGTCTTAGAGTAAAAATGAGTTAGTGGGTTTTACTCTCATTTAACATAAAAAAGTTAGCTCGGAACCAGGTAGCAGCTTCAGCAAGTGATCGCACCATGGAATTCTCTAAATTTGGAAGATCTTCCCCAAAGTGTACTAACGTAGTGTCATCAGCATAGCTAATAACCCTAGCATTGACACTACCCTGAATGTCATTTACCATGATAAGGAACAGCAAGGGGCCTAAAACAGACCCCTGCGGAACACCATGGGCAATACGTCTCACCTGAGAATTCACGCCATTAACAGAGACAACCTGTTCGCGCCCATCAAGGTAGGACTCCATCAGCCTAAGCGTAACACCATCAACGCCATAGAATTTCAACTTCGCGATGAGCAAACAATGGTCAACAGTGTCAAAGGCCTTACTAAGGTCACACAGGGTGACCCCAGTAAAACCGCACCCCTCGTAACCACTGAGTACATCATACACGAGTTCATCCACAGCATCAACCGTTGATAGGCCAGACCGAAAGCCAAACTGGGTGTACGCAAACAGGTGATTTTCTTCAAAATACTTGTACAGTTGCTTCTGAATGAGAGCCTCAAAAACTTTTGAGAATATAGGTAATATTGAAACTGGCCTGAAGTTCTCAGGGTGATCATAGTTACCTTTTTTTGTGTACAGGCACAGTCTTGGAAATCTTAAATACCTTTGGAAAAATTCCTTGCACTATACAAAGATTTAAACAGAAGGTCAGAGGCAAGACAATAAAATCAATTATTTTCTTTACAAATGAGTTCGACATAAAATAAACATCTTTACTCTCAGAGTTCTTGAGTCTGACTACAACATCAATGACTTGGTCACAGGTGACCTGACTTAATTCAAAGACTGACTTGGGAGCATGAATGTTATGGGACATTATCTGCAGGGCAGACTGTGGAGGGTTCCCTATCTGATCTCTCACTGTTTGGACAGAATCTACAAAGAAATCATTGAAAACATCAGGATTTATGTCAATTTTTCTGCTTTTGGTTGGAGCACTAACAGTTTTTATAACCTTCCATGCAGCACTACATTTGTTAGGAGCTTTTTCAATAATTTGAGCATTATGTTCAAGCTTAGCACATTGAAGGTCTTGTTTATACTCTTTTCTCAACCTCTTATACCTACTTTTTGCCTCCTCAGACTTAGTAAGTCTGTAAGAGTCATAGGCGAGCAAGACCCACTTCTTTTTCATTACAAGATTGTCATTTAACCAAGATACACTAGGCCTAGTACTAGTTTTACCGAACTTAGCCACCCGATTAGGGAAGCACTGGTCCATCAATAGAACAATCTTATTAAGGAAATTCTCAACATTTTGTTCAGCATCATCAGAAACAAGGACACTTTCCCACTCAATAGTTTGCAGGAGGGAAATAAAAAACTCCATCCCACCATTAGTAATAGGTCGAATAGTTTTGAAAGGTGGATTTGAACATCCAAACTCTCGAAGGACATCAACAGTAACAGTATCATGGTCACTAATGCCAAGATAGAGAACATTTGTTGTTATAATGTCATCACAAAGGTCAGTGGCGACATTGTCTAGGCAAGCATTTCCCCGAGTCGGCAAAAAATTCTTACAATATAAATTTAGTGACCTAAGTAAGTTAAGAAACTCAACAGTCTTCCTTTCATTGCTCAATACGTCAATATTAAAATCACCTCCAACAATGAGCTTGTTTTCAGTCCTATAGCTATCAAGATATAAAACTAGATTTTCAAGAGCATCAAAAAACAGATTAATATCACCGTCAGGGGAGCGATATACTCCAATAATTACAATGTTCAGACTTGGGATAAAGATACATACAAATTCATGATGCAGTTCTTTGCAGAACTCATCAATGTCTATTACCTTACAACACTCATTATGTTCATCGGAGATGTACATGGCAACCCCACCATGAATCATCTCCGTACGGCAGAAGGCCTTAACAAGAGTAAAACCAGTTAAACGCTTAAAATCAATTGAGTCCTTAACCAGCCAGTGCTCTGTAAAACACAATAAATTTGGTCTAAATTCATTATCACACAGTATAGCCTCAAGCTCATTAACCTTATTCCCAAGACCCTGTACATTGAGAAATAAGGATTTGAAGTGAGTCTCATTTGAAACAGCAGTTACCTTCGGGGGCTTGAAGTTTAAATTCACTCAGGGATGGTGACACATTGTTAGTCTACTCTCTGTTGAGCAGCTACTACCCCTAAAAAAGTCCTACTTTTGACATAAGTGTCCCTTTTCTTAGGAATAAATTTGCGGATGAAAGTACCTTTAGGCCAAAAATCAGGGCACATTACAACGTTACTATAACCTACAGGCACACCAACTTTAAAAGAAGCATAAGAGTTATACCTGGATTTTAGTTTTTCGCATTCAACATCAAACACCCCACCTTCCTTTACAAAGCTTCTGACACTCTCGTCAGAAACGTCACGTCTTATTCTGGTTACGAAAAGCCACAATTTTTTCTCCACAGTAGGCAAAGCTATTGGATTTGTCAACTCATTCTCTTCCTTAGTACCAATTAAAGATTCATACGCACTACTTTTGTTTTTGTTTTTGAAGCCTATATTATTCGACATAACCTGATTAGCATAGCTAGGTTTGTTTGTGTTTACATTTTCAGTTTGACAACTGTCATGATTGGAGCCAATATTTTTTTCACCAACACTTGCAGGCAGACTTTTGGCAGGAATTGGATCATTGACTTCAAGAGTTACATGAGATTTTTCAAGTTCCACCGCCTTTGATTGTAAACTCTTGTAAGTCGTTGACGCAGACGATGTACTATTACTAGCAGCAGACGACACTTTACTTTTAAACTTGTGTACATCCGGTGTTATGTCCACATGGTCATTTTGATAGTTACAATTACTTGTGATGTTATTTCTAAGTAGATTATTGTCCTCAATCAATTTATTAACCACTATAATTAAGTTACTTACAGTATTGTTCAAATTCAAGAACTGTTCAACGTTATTTATAGTTTCACAAACCTTAGATAGGTTAGAGTCACACTGGTCACAAAACCATTTACTTTTATCACCGAGGCTATCTATCATGCCATACTCATCACTCGATAGGTTAACACAGTCACTATGGTACCACTTTAGTCACCAACCATCGCAGAAGACAGCAAAATCATTTGATCATATCAACTTTTCTAAATCATTCCATCATTAATAAAATACAATGATTTTTTCTTTATTTTTTCCGGGAAAATTTGTATTATTAGCACTTGATTAGTATAAATAATTGATTTTACTAACGGCTAAACTTTTGTTTACGTTGTGATTGATTTTTGAATAAATGTTTTTAAGCACAGACATATGTGTTCTTTTATCTATATCTATAAAAGGCAAAGCCCTCACTCACTCACTCATCACTAATTCTCCAACTTCCCGACTAGCTAGAGTGCTGAAATTTGGTATACTCATTCTTTAGGCTCAAAATAGGAAAGTCTGACTATTTTCGTATTAATATTCACAAAGGGCTACGCCCTAGACCTCCTCAAAGTTACCATGTTATTCTTATAGAAGCAACATTTTTGTATTCTAACATATGATTATGGAAATTGAATTTCGGTTTGTTTACATCTGCCACATGATGATTCATGCAGAAAATGCTTATAAGCATAGAAATAACCAGGTGTGAGATATAATGTTTATTTATGTTTGACATTGTCAAGATTGTAGTGATGTACTATTACTTTTAGTCTGGTGTACTTTGGTTGTATTAAGTGCAGTTTACTTTATTTCGTATCTTATTACGATATACTTTTTTACTGTTCATAGGTACTAACAAACTGTTTTGCAAATATAGTTTTTGAAGCACTTAAGGGCTCCGCCACACTGGATTTCAAAATTATTTTAGGGCATTCGCGAGGTTGAAATTTTTGACATGAACGTTCCTCTTTGGGTGCTCACTAAGAAGCTGTTTTACCATTATAGTTTTTGAATCAAAGAAACGTTTTGCAAATATAGTTTTGAAGCCCTTTAGGTCTGCACCCCACTAGACTTTCAAATTACTCTAGGGCCCATGGGGTTGAAATATGATGAAGGATTCCCTTTGCTCATGGGTACTCACTAAGAAAAGGGTTTGCAAATATAGTTTTTAAAGCACTTCAGGGCTCTACCCCACTGGATTTCAGAATTGCATTAGGGCCTTCATGGGGTTGAAATTTGACATGGACATTCCTCTTTGCTCATGGGTGCTAAGAAACGGTTTTGCAAATATAGTTTTCGAAGTTCTTTAGGGCTCTGCCCAACAGGACTTCAAAAACATTTTAGGGCCTCCAGGGTTGAAATTTGACATGGACGTTCCCCTAAGCTTAAGAATTTAAAAAAGTGTATGTTTTGAAATTCTTTAGGGCTCCGTCCCACAAGTCTTGAAAATTACTTTGGGCCCGCGGGGTTGAAAGTTGACATGGACGTTTCTATTTGCTCATTGCTCCTCACTAAGAAACAATTTAGCAAATTTACTTTAGGGCTCCACCCCAAAGAACATCAAAGTTACCATATATGCTAAGGGATTAAAATCTAACGTGGATGCTCCGTTTCCCAAATAGATGCTCACTTAGAAACGGCTTTGCAAATATAGTTTTCGAAGTTCTTTTCCGCCCCCATAGGACTTCAAAATTATTCCAGGGACTTCCCCCACAAATCGTCAAAATTACCATAAATCATACGGTGTTGAAAATTAACGTTTATGTTCCGTTTTGCTAATAGGTGTTTACTAAAAAACAGTTTTAGAAATATAGTTTTTTATGTTCTTCAGGGCTCCGCCCTACATGATTTTAAAATGACTGTAGGGCCTACGAGGTTGAAATTTGACATGGTTGTTCTTTTTTGCTCAATGGTTCTCGTTAAGAAAATGTTTTGCAAAATTCATTCAGAGCTCAACACACAGTAATTTGTTGTTTCAATGTCATTCTTAAGGAAGAAGATTTTTTTGCTCATTTAAAGATTTTATTACCTAAAAATAAATTCAGTCACGGGCGAAGCCGTGACGGGAAACAGCTAGTATAATATAAAAAATAGAAAACCGATAGTGATAAGAATGTAGTAAGAGACTCTTCATTTACTAAATCAGCCATAGTACATATTGGAATTTCATATTCTATATTAATCTTAATTGAGTTATGTATCCATTAAACTCTACAAGATATCAACCAAATACTAATGCCTTCCTTTTGTTGAATTACAAACTCTACCTCCATGTGATTTGACAACATATCGATGGTTTGAGATCCAAGAATTGGATGAGGAATAGAATTATCACGCATTGTCTATATACCTCACACGGTGGAGAGGGAAAGTAGTGGCAAAAGTAATTTCAAGGTTACCCAAAAGAATCAAAAGTGAAAAACCTAGTCTGTTGGTTCACCACTAATGTAGACGTTGTGTTTTTTTCCCCTTCTATACTATACCATTTTGTTTGTTTTTAACCTCGATGGAATCTGAATATCAACTTTCTCTACAACTACACGAGTTTATGTAGCATTTACAAAACTCATCGGCATGCATGTGACATAGTTTATAATGAATAGGATCATGAAGATTTAAGTGAACTTGGTACATCGTTGCTGGCAGCATTTATAGAAAAACTTAGATTAGTACATTTTAAAAGATTGCAGTTTCGGAGTTGGCAATCGTTACGGTTTACACTGGCACACGAGAACCTGGAATGTTCGCAGGTTCCACGAGCGAGTTTATCAACCGCAAAATTGTACTAATCTTTAAGCAGCAGGACAGCTTTAGAAATTGAAACTTATTTTGTTATTTGCTTTCAATTAAGAATAGTAACCTATGGATCCGAATGAAGGAAGCAAACAAAAATCTTGCGTTCATTAAATTCTGTGGTCGCATGACAGGCATTTCAAAATGTCACTTGACCTTTGTGACAAATGTAACCCACGACATATGCATCCATGTAATGTTTTATCACCTAAAATGTCTTGATTGCCTTCTTATCATTTGTTTTGAGCTAGAACCGCAAAAACCACACTACTGACGGTAAGATTCATAAGTGATTACATTAAAAAAAAAATCCCCAATACATAACAGTGTATATGTGTATTTTGCTGATTTTATGAGTAAATTCATAATATTAGGAAAGCAACAAACAATTTACTGTAGGGTTAAAATATTAACAAGTTCATATATTAATAAATTGAAATAACTATGAAAAATATATCTTGCTTTTTTAACAAATATAATAAATTTAAAATCTCCTAACACATATATCTTTCTAGATTTCACTTAAACGCCGTTTCTAGTAAGCTCCTTGTCGAAGATAAGATCACGTCCTAAGTTTTATGGTCCTAGAGTTCCCACAAGAAAATATATAGCCACAGTCACAGACAAAGTCGCTTTTGATGTTCATCCAAGCCTTCACGTATTTTATTGGAGGTTCAACGTTTCAACCTTGACGTACCAAGTAAATCAATCAAAATATTAATTCAAACATAATTCTGTTAAATGTATACACATAAATGAAGCGAACAGTAAAAAATCAAATGTGTAAAAAATACATGGCTAAAAAATGGATCAGGACTAAAATAATTCCTTTAAAGTTTGTAATTGACTCGAAAAAGAATGTATTTTCTATGATATTGATTTGTAAGTGTTGATATTTTTTTAGTTATTTCACTGCGTATATATTTATTTATTTAGCTAAATTAGAATTAGGACATATTACTTCAAAGAATATACAAAACGGTTGAAAATTTTAAGCATGTTAAAAGAAAATTTACTTATTATTATTTTTTTTAAGCAGTTCAACTAACGATGTTATGGATATTTAATTCAAAATGAACTCAAATAAAGATGAACGTAAAGAGGGAAAGATTCAGCATTTTTATAATGAGGGTAGAGTGGCCAGTTAAAAAAATAACACAGATAAAAGCAAACCCCGATAAACTATTAAACTATATGGGAGTAATGAGTACCAATATAAAAATAAAGTATCTGAATTTAAGACCTACAAATCACATTGAAAAATCAAAGCAATATCTGCACTTAATTTTTAAGTATAAAATTACAGAAATATATATGTTGGTAAAATAAACATGAAAACTAATCAAAAGATCTTATTAAATAAAAAATGGTGTAAAAAATTGAAGTTGTACACATTTTAAATATAAGAATATGGCAAAAATATGATAGTTCTTTTTTATAAGTCAATATAATCAACTGAACTATATCATTGTAGGTATTGCATTGGTTTTTTAGTACGTTAGATTGTTTATCATCAGTGAATAATACATAAACATATCAGATAGGACCACCCGTAGCTATGAAAATTGAAAGCTAATGAAAAAGATACCCTTACTCATAAGTTTATTGAAGGTATAGAAAAATGCATTTTAAAACTAAACTTCTGCGGAGAGCAAGTAAAAGAAACACATCGACTGTTGTGTTTAGGGAAGCAATATGCGGGTGTCATTGTGTCGTCGACAATAACACTTCTGTGTTTCATATCTGAATATGCTGAATCTTTTGAAATACCTACGCGAGTGCGATCCCTAGTAAACTGAGAAAAACAATCGTGTGTCACGTACAATCAAGTTTTATTAACTAACATATTTCGGTGTTCTAACAAAGTAATTTAACACATAATCAACTTTATGGTCATTGGACTAATAATTAATGACATGACAAATGAATTAGCTGCTGTTCGTCAGTAACAAAGCTACTCCTCACCTGATTCATCACAATCATCAAATTCAACCTTTCGTCATACTCGCCTTAAAATACACACCATAAACTTCGTCGGTGTTTCAAGAAATGTATCTAAAGGTATCAAAGAAAAATCAACGAGTTTAAGTTGATAAAAGAGAATAATAAAAAAGAAGAATTGTGATAAGGAGATTTCTTTATTTGTTTTAACATTCAGTATATAAAGGTGTTAGTTTTGTTAAGGTTTTATTGCAACATTTAGTTTGAATACAAAATTAATTAGACTAAAAAATATAACCAAATTGCCAAGTAGAGGAAACAGTGCAGAGGAAGATTAAGTCGATATCTATTAATGTAGTTTCAGATGATATATGGAAATTAATAGGAGAAAAGGAAGCTAAATATATTCGTATCACTCTTAGCTTTTTCAATATATTTAAGGTTAAGGAAAGTATTAAATAAATTTAGCACTTAGTAAATTGTTTTATTAGTATTTTTTTATTCTCTTATCTTTCTGTATGTTTTGTACCAAGCTTAATAGTTAAGCTTGACTTTAATTTGTTTTACTGACAAGGTAAGTAATTAATTAGTTTATTTTCTGGTTATCCTTATTTTATACTTATTAAAATTAAATAATTAAAAAGATCACGGTAAATGATATACTCTTGTCTAATTTAATTTTTATAAAAACTTTGAAATGAAGAAACCAGGTGTATGTTGAAGACGTTCTGAGTAAACTACTACACTGTTCTCTTGGGATCGCTACTGAAACCAAGGCTTTTGAAAGCTCTTTCCACTCTTCTTCTACGATGCACATTTGCCCAAATATTTTTCGTTTATTTATTGTGATAGCCAGGATTACACCAGACTCAATGTAGTATTATTTAACTATAACATTATTATTATATGTAAACATATTATTATAAATCCAATAAAAATTATGACAATTATTCTATTAAAGTAGTTAATTAAATTTTTATTAAAATATACTTTTTGGAAAGTTTCATGTAGGTTCATACCTGCTATTGAGGTTGTAACCATTAATGCCTCCTCTCATTTTCAATTTTGACATTTATTTCATTTAGATTTTTGTAAGCCTCTTTATTATTTTTAAGTCCTAGAACTGCCTATAAAACAAAAACCACTTTAAATATGGAAATAGATTACAAACAGTATGCAGTATAATGAGATTCAGGGTAAGTCATTACAATGCCTTGATGTGGGTCAAAGATAAAGCATGAGTTAAGAAAGGAAAAAGCACCTGGGATATGGATAGAATGTAAATAGCGTAAAACTATCATAGTAACTTGTTTAAGAGTAGATTCTAACCTTATAACTTTGTTTAGTAAATTATAACAATAAAATAAACTCACCATCACCAACAATTAACTTTAACAACAAACTTATAACATATATCGGAAAAAAAATACGAATATACTCTCCGGAGCCTGAACAAGATTCGATAGTTTTCATATGACTATTTCATATTCAAAATGCATCAGCTACATGAAATTTACATATACGTCGAAATTTAGGGTTGCTTACCAGACACGCAGTAGACCATAACATATTTCATTTACTTAGTCATTTTAACTGCACATTGTCCTCAAATTTCTTGACACTTACTGTACATTGAGTATATTCCAGAGGGTAGGATCCCTTTGGTCTTCCCAGGGTCTGTCTTCGCATTATTTTGGAAACTCCTTAAAGAAAGAGATCTAGACCAAAGAATAAATTGTAAATCTAGATACTCAGAAGTACCTGAAGAAGTGAGTTGACCTGAAGAAAGTAATGTGACAAACAGTTTTAGCTATTTTAGTAGTAGGAAACAGCCGCTCCTGGCGCAGGTCAAGGTCAGCGGTTGTAATTGGCAGGTGTGTGTTGTTGATTTGGGGGTTTTTTGGGGGTTTGGGGAGGGGTTGGTAAGTGTGTCAAGGTCATCTGGAGGGGGTTTTAAAAAAGGTGGGGAGTGTGGGGACGAGTGGGGCGGGCGGGAGGGGATGGGGGGTGCGGGGCTGTGGGAATTAATAATTTATTTTAGGAAAGCCAAGTAGAAGTTTTATTTGAAGTGGTGTTGAAGCGATGTTTGGCGGTGACGGTCTGGTAAATGCCGATGGTGATGGCGATGAGCAGATAGAGGCATACCAACCACAGTACGCATTTGAAGAGCTTTAACAGCCGGATCATTTCTTCCTGATTCTGTGCTTCCAATTGTATTCTGTTAATTTCGAGTTTTAATTTATCGTCTTCCAAATGTGATGTGATTGAAAAGCCGTCCATCATGTTTGTGTACAGGTTAGAGAGGAGCGGTGTAGATGGTGTAAAAGTAGGCGATGGAATGAGGAGAGCAAATAAGGGGAGGATATATATATATTTAATGTAAAGTGGTGGGGAATTGAAAAAGAATATTTGTGTAGGACTAGCTTTCATCATCTGGTGTCGAATCGTGGGCGGATGAAGGACTGTTGTTTGGCATTTCTAATTCTTCAACATTATCGCTTTCCATCCTTTCACACTCTGGACAATTGTAGGTAATTTCAACAGTAATAGTAACCGTGTTGTTTGGTGTGTTTACAACATCGGTTAAAGTTTGAAAAATATCCTGTAAATCTTGTTGCGATGTTACTGCAAAAGTAGTAGTATTTTTTGCTAATCGAGGCTGGCTCATCGTTCGGCGGTAGGCAAACAAATGGTGAGCGACGGTAAGGCGGTCGCTTATATGGAAACGGGGAATAGTGGTGGGGGGAAGAAAAGAAGTGGGGGTAATCCAAAACGAGAAGCGAGAGAACTTCGGTTACCGCAGTTCGCCGCGAAACGCCGTTCGGGTAGGTTGTGGGAAGTGTATATAGAAATAAAATAATAATAGCATTAATATAGAATAGAAATACCAATCACTTTTGTAAATTAAATACTAAGTTTATTTATAATTTGAATTTGATTGTCTTGTTCCTCGCTGTTTAATTCAATAATTGTAATACCATAAGTTGGTTCTTCTTCTTCCCCTGCACTGTTGGAAGATGATGATGATGATGATGAAAATATTCTGGTAGGATCCACATATTTTACTTTGATGTTGATCCATTTCAAAGGATACCTATCCATAAGTGTGAGTAAGTTGTGAAATAGAGTTTCCATCTCATCTCTTTCGGTAATTAAATGTTCAAAAGAAATGAATCTGTCACCCATGTTGGTGTTAGTCCAAGCAATGTAGTGTAAATGAGAAGCATGTTAAAGGGTATGTAGAATATATATTGTAAATCTCAAGGTCAACCAAATGAAATTTTAAAAAAAAGCTGCAGTCAGTGACTACAGCTATACATCTGAAGCTTGAATAGGATCAGAAGACCAATCCGATCTATATTTGCACAAATGTTTGATGCATGTACAAAAGTCGTCTTTATAATATGCATCACACTTTCGGCAATTAAAAAGTCTTTCTGGGTGAAATTTGAAACATCTCTGGGGACAGCAAGTGTGGAAGTATCTTGATTTATAAATTTTGAAGGTTTGCAATTCTGGTGGTGGTAGTTGTTTTGTTTTGCATTTGCAGTAACAGGATCCGAAGAATTCACATTTTCTACAAGCTAATCCGTCTACCATCCATCTTCCTATATCGGTACATTTTTGTTCACAACAGTAGCGTGGTTTGTAGTCTTCTTTTTTCTTTTCCATGTTGACGGTTCTAAGTGGAGTTGGGAAATGAAGGTGTATAGTATAGAATAGAGAGTTTTATTAAAAGAAAAAAGTGGTGGGGGTAATTTCAAGGTCAACCAAATGGAGTTTTAAAAAAGAATGGGGTACAAATATTAAAAAGTTGCACACTTAAGATATAGGTTCGTCTTTTTTTTCTTCTTTCTCTTTTTTAATATTTACTTCATGTTCTTGTTTTTTTGCTCTAGCCATTGCGACGAGATCTTCAGTGGATAGTGGATGTACTTCTGGAAATTTTAGAATTAACTTTGGTTGGAAGCCTTCTTTAGTTAATACATTAAGATCGGAGCTCATCTCTTCTACCGTTTGATAGTCCTTTCCAAATATTTTACCATTAAATTCAATCATCATTCGGTACAGCATAGTAGTTGTAGTTGTTATCGCTGCGGTTGTCAAAAAGCAAATGATGATTTAGTCTGGGTTGAATAGCCTTTTTATAGCGAAGCCTCAAGTTGATGGAGTATTGTTATTGTAATTCAACATTAGTAGTATTTGTGGAATTTAACATTATTTTGAGTAGAAGGGCTAGATGTTGTTGCCGTTTGTGTAGAAAAGTACACTTCATCATCGCAGTAGTTTTGTTTTGAAAACATCTTCTTATTTGTAACGTAAACATCGGCATTTAAGTGATAACCGCCTGCAAGAAGTACTCGCAATTCATTAGTGAAATTGTCGAGTTGTTCAAAAGTTGTGATGGTGGAGGTATCGTATGATGCGCATTTGATTTTGAGAGACATGTTGTTGTTTAAATAATTGGACAACCAAGGGAGATGTGTACAGCACGGAAGTCAATTGTAGACTGAGGAAATCCCCTTGAAAATTACTTCATTTATATAGTTTTTGTAACTAGGTCAAGGTCATCTAAAATTATTTTTTTAAAAAGCAATATATCACCATGTGCAAAGACACATAGTGATATATTGCTTTTTATTTTTTTTTTTTATTTTTTCATCTTTATTTATTTTCAAAATAATTCACAAAGGTGTACAAAAGTATTACAAAAAATAAATTAGTTGTTGGCAGTAGGCATGACGTGAAGTGTAAGTTCTGTTGAATTGCTTCCGCTTGGACCGTGGGATGCCAAGTACAGAGAGCCGGGGTGGATAAGGCGTAGATCTTCGTTTTGCAGGAGGTGCACGAAGCGCTTAGGAAGAAATGTTTGAAATTTTGGTTCATCACCGGGCGTGTAGGGCGCTTCACTCAGTGTAACGTTGATGGCGTCCCCAACACTAGTTTCCATCTTCTTAATGGTGTGGATAACATAATGTTTTTCTTCTTTTAATTCTGAACATCTTTTAGTCGGTAAGACGGTAGATTTTGAATGTTTGTTAAATTGATCGACAAGAGATTGTAAAAATGTTTGTGACGTCATCTTTACTTTTTCTTCTTCTTATTTATTGTTAATATTATTCTTAGTCTTGCGAATCTGTGTGGGAGGTGTTGACTGTTCGGAGGCTAGAGTAATACTCATGTTGGGTCATGGTTGCGTTGTCGCTTTTATATCCTTCCCACCCCCCACCATTCTGTTGTAGATATGCATTCAAACGATAAGCGTTCTTTAAAGCGCATTGGGACTGCCGATGTTTAAAGTTTTTGGTAGAGATACAAATGTTGGCAAAGTGACACTGAAAATCTCTATCCACTTGCACATTTATCACTTCATGGTTTGTAAATGCTTGTATCCAAGCGGTTTTCTCCAATCCCTTTGTGTAGATAATTTTAAATTCCTTACAGTAATGATTCATAATGTGCGGCACCATACTGTAGTGGATAAAACCTTCATCCCATCTCAGGTTGTGAAAATGTTTCATCAACCATTTGTTTGTCACTCTTGCTTTAGTAGTTAATCTGTTGAACGGTATAGGAGGTTGGAATAAATAGTGATAAACGACAGATGTGTTCATGTCTAGAATAACTAACTCTTTAATGATAAAATGTCCGTCGTTACCGCGAAACGCTTGAAATTCAATTATACCTCGTTTTACCTCCATTATTTGGTATTGGTTTGAAAATGAAACTTGTTTATTCATGACAAAGGTCGGTATGGGACTGTTTGTAAAATTATGGAGGGCGTCTTTTTATACTGCGGGTTGGTTGCTGCAAGATGCTTCTTCATTCATTTCTTGTGCTTCTTCATCTATACCGAAGTTAGTCTGATAGTTGTGCAACTGTCTCCACATATCAACTTCGTGAGGTATTCTATTGAAAATGGAAGTATCTACGGGACCGTATAGGATTGGTACATATGGTTGTCTATCCAATGTATCGGTTAAATATTCTTTTATGATTGCGCTTGAAAATATTAGTTGTTTTAGATATCTTGTGATAGGACCTGTAGCACAGCTGAGGGTGTAGAATTCATCTTTTGTAAGGTGTATTTTTATGTCATGTTTAGTTAAATCTCTAAAACGAACAATTTGTCCTCCCCGATGTTTTACTATATCGATTTCAATATTTGATTCTAGCAAACTTAATTTCGTTCTTCTTCCATATGTATTGTTACTTAAATAACATTCTAAAAGATGTATATGCTTCATAAACGATTCCCAGGAAATTTCAGAGAAAAACACCATTTTAGATCCATGATTCAAAATAATAGTTGGTGAATACTCCAATGATTTTATTACTCCGGCAGATACGCTTTTTGTCATACATGATGAGATGGGATAGTAGATTCTAAGAAATACCTCTGTTAAAATATTGGTGGAAATAATGTCATCGACTTTTCTTTTTTTAATTCCTTTTTCAACTTCCTCTTCTCTTTTCTTATGTTTAAACTTGAGGAACTCATCCATTTCTTGTTCAATTTGTTTTTCTATATCGGAACTGTTGTCGGCTATAAGCGGTGTAGTTTCTTCTTCGTTAGTATTTGCATTAAGTGAACTCATTTTGCTAACGATGTTTCCCATAGGATGGTCAAACAAATAATGAAATTTCTACTTCGTTTTCCTCCTTTTATAACAATCGCCCCCCACCTAAAAACCGTTTTTTATAACACATTTTTAACTATTCCAGTTAGTGGAGTGTACGTTACTATTTTTTCATGTAAAATGAGACAATATGCCGAAGTACCTTCTGGTATTTTATCTTCAAATTCCATTTCAATTTTTATATCCACACTTGACGATTTTACTGATTCATTTTGCTTTGAGCAATCGATAACGATTATTGGGGCTTTTGAATAATACTGTTCAGGTGATAACAGTGGTGTATTAGTTTTTCCATAATATGACGATTGAAATCTTGCATACATATCATATAAGATGGAATAACGCTTTTTGCTAAACATGACATTTAAATTGTCATAAGGAAAGAATTGAGAGTTTAGAAACACTTTGCAATTCTTTATATTGCAATGGTCAAATTGACCTGCGTGTGCGGTTATAACATCTTTTCGATTGGTTTGAAAACCTAGTATTATGTACCTTGCTCGTTCCAAATAAGTAGATGTTTTAACAGTCCATGTTTGTCGTTCTGTTTGAGGTAATATGGGGTATTCATGGAATTCCCAACTTCTAAAAGGCATTACAATATCACGGTCAGATTTTAACTTTCTTAACAATACGATTCTATGTTCATCGGCTAATCTTACATGAGGTACTCTCCACACGATTTTATTTAATTGTAGCTGCCATTCTAGTTTACTTTCTTCAGTGCCACTTGCTGCTAATATTAAGTCCTTGTTAGTTGAAGATCTGAGTAATACCAATTCTTGTTTGACATTTATTATTATTCTCTTGTAATCTTCAGCGAATCCCAAAAGCAATCGTAAAGGTATGTGAAAATCAAAATGACCATTGGAATTTGGTGTTATGCTGTCTTTATCGGGGGTAACCCATCCGGCGGTGACTATTGAATTCTTTTCATGGGGTGTTAATGATGTTAATCCTTTTAGTGTTGTTGTTATACCAACCTTTTTTGTTGAATCAACTGTCACTCCTGATATTTCATATCTTATTTCGTCAAAAAGATATGCCATTGGGTTATTTATAAAAGGAACAGATGAACCGGTTTTTCCATCCAATTTTAATACTTGTCCCTCAATATATAAATAACTCTCACAGGGTAATGTGTAAATATCTTGTTGTTGAATGGGAATCCTTATTTCATCATTATTGTTTAATTTTGATGAAGTGTAAGGGTTGTGTGTGTGATATTCCTTCTCCCATAGGGTTTCGTCGAACGTCGGTCCTTGAGATATATCCAGAATGTCCATCGTAATTTAGTTTTAACCCAATTTTTTGTAGGAAATGTATGTTGTCCGGTGTTAACTCGTCCAATGTTGAAGAGCTACTGAGCTCCCGGCTTTTCCGTTGTGGTTTAAATGTTAATCCCATGTTATACTTAAGTTACCGCTTTTATGTGTAACCGTATTGTAATTGTTTCTTTTCTAAAGTCAACACTATTACCGTCCTGATCTGATATGTTCAGTACGATGTCTGAAATAAAACTGGTGTTTAATGGTAGGTATATAAGGTTTTGTGGCTTCTCAACTATTTTAAAACCAGGAGCAACTGTTGGATAAAATGTATGTAAAATATGTTGGTTTACCCCATCTCTATACGATCCGTGTATAATATTGCATGTTATATCAATACTATTAACCTTTAATATTGTTACTGTGGTATCACCGGTATGAGTAGTTCCGGGATCTAAGATTTTTCTTTTCTTATCTGAAAATCCGAGTAAACTACCGATTGAATTTTCTAAACTTAAATCTATATAATATTTTGAGGTAATTTCCGCTTTTAAAGTATTGTTGTTTCCTTTTATACAGATATTTTCTTCTCCTAGCTGCTTCTGTAATAGCTGGTTTATATCATCTATTTCATATGCTCCCGTAGACAAGGTTATTATTTTTAATTCTGAATAATTTCCTTTTTCATCTTTACTTTCATAATAATGTAGTAAATTGTTTTTACCCTCTGTAATGTTGGGAATCGAATTGTACGTAGTGAAATCTAATAATGCCGCTTCCCATAATCTATCTTTAGATAGACGCAATGCTGGGAAAAGAGTACTTTTTAATGTAGATGAATTTCCGCTCAGTGACACTGTGTACGATGACATCTTAAAGCTGACTGACACTTTTTGCTAAAAACTCCAAACATAAATGTCCGCATATTTCTGTATTGTTAGGTTGTTCTCTTTTATAATTGTAAAATATATTCTTAGAGTTTCTAAAATAGTGTTGAAGTTCTTTAGGTGGTGGTAGATTGCCAAAACTGTCAAAATAATAAACGCTTTGTCCGAGTTTTTTATAGCATACCCAATGAGTTCCTGGACCATAGGAGGAATCTAAATTTACTATTCCAGTTTCATTTTTCCATATGTTTTTTGGTAATGCGTCTTTCATAAAAACTCCCCTAAAAAATGGTATCTTTAAACATTTTACATAATTTGATAATTGATGATTTGTTAAGGCTTTATTTGGAATTATCAATTGATTTTTCTTATTTAGTACACACGGTACGGTCTTAGGTATAGACCTGCTCCGTTTTTTACCATTGACCAAACGGAAGTCTTCTTTGTCTTTGTTTTACGAGTTCTACGACGTCTCTTTTTAATGTTTCCACCTCTTTTAGGAGCTCTTTTCTTTGCAGGTCTTCCTCTTCGACGTTTTCCGCCACCAAATTTTGTTTTCGCCTTCATAGCTGTAGTTACTGCCCAAGCGGCTGCTTTTTCTGCAATACTTGCGTCACTTGATTTAACTCTTTGCCAAGCTTTTTCCGCTAGCACTCTATCTGCTATTGATCTATTTGTTGAATCAGCAAACTTGGAATACGCTATATCGTGTTCTTTGCAAGCTTGATCCAATTTATTAATTCCTGGATCCCCTCTTGCTAAACGTTTTGCCAATTTAGTTCCGGGTCCGCAATATTGATAACCTCCTGGCAGATGAAATTCGTATGGTAGAGCGTCTATTGCCCGATTTACAACAGCACCAACAGGAATTCGTTTGAGAAGGGATAACGCAGCTGATGTTATACCAAGTCCTTTCTTGCCGCTGACTTGACGACGACTGAGCGGTGCGATCTTCATTATGTTGTTTTATATATAACCGGTGTGTTTACTCAACAAGATGCTTTATATAAATGAATAACTTATGCACAATTTTTATATTTAAATAATTAATTATTCAAATTAATTATATACTGATTTATGATTCTATTTTTAATCCAAGCTTCTCGTTCATCGGGTTGAATTATCACATGACTTGTTGTACTAGCTATATGATTGTGGGTATCAATAAGTAAATTGCCCACTATTCTTATTAAACAATCTAAAGTTACAGCATCTTTCGGATGTTGAGGATCGTGTAACTGCATAATACGTTTATCATTACACGTGTAAGCGGTTGAATCATTTTTTGATGTTGTTATAACTTGTCCAATAGTAGCAGCATCATTAAAATCTTCACCTGGTGAAATATTAATTATTTTCTTCATTTTAGCATCAAATTTGGTTCCATTGCGTTTATCCCAAGTTATTGTTTGTTTCACTGTAACACAATCATTTTCTTCATAACCAGGCATTATATTTTTTATTCTTCTATTATGACCTTCATATGTGCCTAATAAAGGACCGCCCGCAATTAATGTTTGTGCCATTAAAGGTACATCCGAACTTTTTTGACCAAATCTTCCATTTGTTATTCTTTTACCTCCCGCATCCCATTTATCATTACTTCCTTGCATTAAATCAAATTTTTCATTTCCATGTATAAATGTATTTCCTCGCCTTAGCACAGCATCTTCATGTTTTACAAAATTTGATGTTTCCTTTTTTAATTCTTTAGATAATTGTTCCATAGTAACAGCGTCTTTTGGTTGAGAACCAAATTTTACATTTGACAATGCTTTTCCATGACAATCTATTTCATCAGCATCTTGTAAAATACAGTTGTCCTTGATGTATTTCAGGTTTACAGCATCACCGTCTTCCTTTGGGTATCCAATGTCATTTATAATAAACTTATAAAAAGAAAATCCTCGTTGAGTCTTTTCCGGTATTATAGAATGTAAATATTCTTTATTAACTGAATCTTTATCATTTTTTGGATTTGCCACATTGGTTATCCTATGATTTCCAGCATCATATGTTTGTCCATCTTTTAAATTGTTACCCCACTGCAATTTTAAAGTGTTTGAAAGTTCAGATGATAAATACTCTTTAGTAATTGCATCAGAACTGTCAGTTGGTTTACCAACATTAATTATTCTATGTGATTTAACATCGTAAGTATCCTTAAGTAATTTTAATGATGTTGAAGTAGCTTCTTTTACCGTCTTTAAATTTGCTCCATCAGTATCTTCTTCTGGATCTTTAACTAGTTTTAAACGTTTATTACTTATGTTATAGTCACCTTCAGGTGTTTGCGGCAGTCCACTTCTTTTTCTGTCTTCTCCAACTTGCACTCCTAACGCGGAGTACCGTCCAAACTTGTCGACGCTCATGTTAAAAATGATACATTATATGCTTGCCATTCTTTTATATCTGCGGACAATTATACGACGACACCTCGACTTCTGAGTTCATCAACTAGAGCTACCCATTCATTATTTAAACCTGTATGACCAGCTTCCATAGCTTCATGTAATAGTCTCATTCTGTCAACTAATTTATTAATGTCTTTGTAATAAATTACATTGGTATTGTACAGATTTTTCATTAGTCCTTTGCCAGATGTTGAAGTATCTCCTTTAATCTTTTTACTATGTTGTTCAAGAAGTGATAAATCCATAAGTGATAAAGATTTTCTTTTTAGCGGTTGTTTTACTGCTGGTGCGGTACGTAATGTTGGTAGTTTTCGTGGGGGAAACAACTTTTTTATAACAATGTTATATTTTGTTGCGCGTGAACGATTAATTATTGCATCCTTTGAGTAATTCCTTTTATGTGCATTAGTATTTTGTAAAATTTCCTTAAAAGTATTTAAATCTTTGGTCGAATATCTCAATGGTATGTTTTTAAAAATTAATTCATATAATCCTTTTGTTCCCTTATATTTATGCTCACCAATAATGATATAATCGTCTTCAGTTATTTTAAGTTTTGAATCACCTATTTTCAATTCATTCCCATCAATTCTTGCTCCGTATACGTGTGATTTACTTAAATTAGGGTTTGATTTTATATCATGTAGCATTTTCAATATATATTTTCTTCCCAGAGGTCCGTGTTGTAATATATCGCTACTCAATTGTGTTAAATTTGGAATAGATTGTTCTGCTTCAGGTATTGGCTGTTCTTCTTCCTTTTCAACAATAGGTTCTTCTTCTTTTGTTTCTTCTTGGTCACTAGCGCTTGTATATGAATCATCATTGTCTTCCTTTTTTTAATGCTTGTACTTCTTGTTTAGAAACTGGTAGTAAAACATCTCCTTCGTAACGAGGTTTACTAATGGTTTCTGATATTTGTTTTAAAGGTTCTGTAATAGGTTTAAATGTAGTCTCTAAAAATTCTTCTCTTTCGCTTATACCCATCCTTAATGCACGGTTTTTAATCCTAATAGAATCACTGAGTGATTTTATTTCTTTCAATAGTTTTTCTTGATTTACCATGTTTACACTATGAAGTCTCATTCATTACTAGACACACCGCTATTCATTTAATAGATTAATACAAATTTATCTAACCCTATTCGATACCTTCCATCTTTTATAGCTTCATCTTTCATAATAACAAGAAATCCATACTTTTCAGCCCATGCTTTGCCGCACATCTCTTTAAATTTATCAAATGTCATGTCGGCATTCACATGATCGTTATATATATGTTTCAAATTTGTTTCATCCTGCTTGAATATTATCAACAAATTTGCATTATCTCTTATAAGTTGTTTTGGAATTTTACTATAGGTTTGACCAATGTAAATACTGTCAATATTATGATGTCTCCCCATTGCGAAATAACTTCTTATTGTATCATGATTCTCACATGACACATCGTCAAATATAAATATAGAAAATGGTTTAGCTTCACTTGGTTGCATAATAGTTTCACTAGCATTAAACTTGTAGAAATTTACTTCTGGCACACTTGCTAATACCTTATCTAACAACTGGTATTTAGGTTGTTGCAAAGATTTTGAGAAAATGTATATGTTATTAAAACGTAGCCCTTTTGGATTAGTTATAAGGTTAAAAACAACATTTGTTTTTCCACAATTAGAAGGGCCAGTTATTAAACATCTTATAGAGTTTGGTAGTAATTCACCATGTTTACCATGGTTTAAATTGTTATTATCAACTGTCAATTCATCTATATTATTAATATTAAATCGTTCTTTTTGCTGTACAATATCCATCTTGTTTAAAGGTTAAACACATAATGAGTTATTAAAGTATTACACCAAGTCTTTTGTAGGAATCCAAGAATCTTCACTCCTATCAAATCCCAACCAACGGACTTTAACTTTATCCTTTTTTCTTTGTAAAATTTTTTCAACAAGATATACATCACCTACTGTCGATTTTAATAATTCATGACCATAGAATCCGCCTTGAAGTAGTTCACCTTTGTTATCCTTTAAAATGTAGGTTTCTGGTATTGTCGGCTGCACTTTGTAGATTGTAAATATTTCGTTAGTCCAATTTGGTAAATATCTTTTACTAAAAACTCCTTTATATTTACTTATACGTACTTTGTCGTTAATTTTAAACTTTTTAGGTCTTAATTTTTCAATTTTAGGAGAAGTATTTTTCTTAATACGCTCCAAAACAAGCTTAGCATTATTGATATTTACTTCAATAGGTTTCATACCGATAGTGCGATGAAACTTGTTATTGTATTCTTTTATAAGTTTCGGTAATATATCGTACCACACGTACGATCCTCGTTTAGAAAATGTTTTATACATTGCTCCTTTTAATGTTCTATTGAATCGTTCAATTATGGAAGCTTTTACTTCCGAATTTGTAGAATAATGATTTATGTTATATTTTTTCATTAATGCTGTAAATTCTTTGTTAAAATATTCTTTTCCATCATCAGTTTGTAAATGTTTTATGACAAATTTATTTTTCTTTATAGCTGCTTCCATAGCTTTTGTTACACTTTTCCCAGTCTTATCCTTGAGTGGTATAGCGTCAGCAAGCTTACTAAAACAATCTATAATTGCCAATATATATTTAAATCCCTTATTTAATTTACTATGCGGTATCATTTCAATGAGATCGGCTTGGTAAAGATCGTTCCTTCCTTTAATAATTGTATTTCTTCTTGGAAACTTTCTTCTTGCCGGCTTATGAAGTTCGTTTACAATTTTATCCTTTAATCCTTCCATCTTCAGATGTTGTTTGTACACCGCTTGAGAAAATACTAATCCTCAAAATGGCTTATCACCTTTTATATTATTAACAAATATGGGTCAAGGCCATATTATATTTGTGTAAAAAAGAGGGAACATGGCATTGAACTTGCCATGCTCCCTTTTTTTTACGGAAAGGAAAAGGAAACAGGTGAAAGGACGAAGAATAGGTTTTATTGGTCGATAGGAGTTAAAGAATAATGTCCAAAAGGTAGAGTGTGTATATTGTCTTCCCGGATATGTCTCTTGTCATCCTTGTAGCTGAGTCCCCACTTAGTTTGCTTGACACTGTAGACTTGATGATTAAAGCTTCTTATTGTATTAAAAGTTGCAGTTGTTTCCATGCTTTCAAATAAACATCTTTTAAAATGTTCAAACTGTACATTCTTCTTTAAATATGATGTTTTTATACCTTTTGCCTTCTTTACAACTTGATGTTCTTCTTTTTCACTAATGTACAATTGAAAAGAGTACAGTTTGGACATTAATGCCACAATTTCTTCCATAGGTGCACCATTTGTTTCATCTTTGAATTTTCCTAAAACCTTCTTGTTTATTCCATTGTCGTAATTGGGGTGATGTTGTGGGTAGTCAGAAAAATCAAAGTCATTTTTATAAACAAATGTGCGTAAATCTTTATACATATCATTGGTTATAATCCAATAGATGAATGCATCGGTATCCATGTATGCTATTCCAATATTATCTCTACCATAAAATTTCACCATTTTATTATAATGAAAATCATACATGTGAGTTTTTGATATGTCTAAAATGGACATTCCAACATATATGGGTCGATCCATCTTAATTGAAATTTTATTCATAGAAACAGCTACAAGGTTTTCATTAATAATTATAGAAGATGCAAAGTTTGGTTTTTGCACCAATTTCTGTAATTTTGTTGGATCAACAACCAATCTTAAGTCTTTGTGATTTCTTTTGTTTTCTAATGTTTTACCGAATATCGCATTGTTCATTAATTTAAAGAAATCTTTTTGAAAATTGGATGTTGCTGCAGTTCTTCTTCTTGTGTTGTTATCTATATAAGATTTTAACCAACAGGATTGTGAAAATTGCAGTACTTTATTAATTTTCGTAATTTTTAATCCCATCTCTAGCGCTTGCTGTACTGTCCAATAATGAGCTACATACCTAGTCTTATTGTTAAGTGTCATCATCAATTTTGGCCATCTACCAGTGGGAGATATTTCTGTTTTTGCTAATAGTGGTAGATCATAATGATGGTCGTGGAGATGTTCTGGGTATTCAAAATCAAAGTCAAAAATGTAGCCAATATCCCCATATTTAGGGATATCAGCGATGTTATTGATTGAATTTGGATCAACCCATTTAAAATTGTCATATGGAAGAGGGTTTGACATGGCCCATCCGTACAGATTATTTGCATCAAAATAACCTATAAATGTGCTAGGTTGTGATGCGTCGTAATTTGGAAGATATTTATTGTTTGCTTTTACATATCTAGTTACACTTTGGGTTAATCCTCCTCGAATACCGGATTCAATCATCAACACCATGTCTATGTCAGTTAATAGTTGAAGTTTGCATTTTGTTTCTTTTAACATAGCCTGCCATGCCAATCCGGGAGCTGTGTACGAATGAAGTGGGTCTAATCCATATGCTGTAAAACAGGTGTTTCTAAATTCTTCCATTATGTCGCAGAGTAAAGTCACATCTAATTTAACATAAAAATCTGAATATTCACCTAAGGTTCTTATTTCTAATTCATTCCATACTCTACAAGCGTGTTGATAATCCTCTTCACTGATGTCCTCTTCATGTAATTTATTCTTAAAAGCTTCTTTAGGTGGAAGTGACGTTTCTTCAAATTTTTCCAAATTGTCAATGTAATCATAAGGAAAAACGCCTTTACGAAGAACTAAATCTAATTTATCATTGTTTACAATTTTCTTTGTTTCTATTAAATCTTCTTTTCTAAGATTTTCAGAAAGTTTTGATAAGCTGCACGGCATAAACCGGTACGAATCTACAAATTGCAACTTCATATTTCCAATTTTTTTACTAAAAGTTATAAACTTTTCAGTTGTTTCTGCAAGAACATCAATTGCACCATCATCTCTCCCCAATTCTGGTATTATAAAATGACCATCATAACCGCTAAGGTTATGCAATATTACAGGAATTTTTCTGGTAATCTTATAGTTTATGTTGCATGCATTACATGCTGCACCCCTATAATATCCTGTAAGATGATCGTGATCTTTAACTTTATAGTTATTTAAAGTAAATTCATTTTTACATAGAAAACAGTAAGTAGCATTTTCATGTTGAATTTCCTCTTCTTCCTCCATTGGTATCATTGGTACTATATTATTATACAAATTTTCAACATGGCCAGCTATTTCATATAGATGATTTAAAAATGTTCTGGCAACATCTTCACCACGATACACCACGGGTTTTGATGACAATCCATATGCATTCAAATGTTCTTCAACCAATGTGGATTTAACCAATAAACAAAAACTGTTAGGCTTGTGCATTTGATATTTTATACTCTTCCTTGCTTCAATGTTTTCATCTTCAATTGGAACAAGTGTTGATTCAAAATCGGCATATATTACTATAGGAATGCGATACTGATGGAAAACTTTTTCAAACTGTAAATATGATTTATTTAATGGTGGTAGAATAATCTTAGCTTCAAAATTTTTATTACACAGTTGTTTGTGCTCCAGTAACCAATTTTGTTCTCCATTTCTAGGTTCTTTAAAACAAAAACATCTTTTACAAATTATTTTTTTATGTTTACTTCTTGATAATTGTTTATTGACAAGTTTTTCAAATGATTTTATCCATACATAGTGTGATACTTCATCCTTTGTAATTAATAACAAATCCGTATGGTCTGCAAGTTCGTTTTTTACCACTTTCAAAGGATACACCTTGTTAGAGCTGTCCAAACCAAATACATTTACAGATATTCCAGGGTTTTGTTTTTCAAATTTAGAAATATCCTTCAAGGCTACCGGATAAGACACACCTTGAAAGTTATATCTGTATCTATAGTTCTCATATTCTTCGCTGGGTCTTTGTGCATCGCGTGATATGAATTTTGATGTCATTGCATACCGGAAACATTCCGTATCATGATTTTGAACATTCACACATGATTTTGTATCTTGAATCCTTTTTGGAAGAGCTATATAACTGCTCCCCATTACCCCATACCCATGCTTGTGAACTCTAATATCCATACTTACTACACTAACTAAACTCCAACCTGATCCTCGTCCTTCATGTTCTTGGATTTTATTGATGATCTCATCAAAACATTCTTCTACTATTGAATTAATATCTGAACTACTCATGATGGTTCTGTTTTTAGTTATAAATCCTCTTGGTGACAATTCTTCTTCAACGTTTATAAACATAGCATCCAATAACAAGCCGAATTTAATAAAATTTAATCGTTTTAATTCTTCTTTTAAAAGTTTAACTACAATGGTTTTTGCTTCGGCAAGAAATTTGTCTAATTCTAAATTTTCATTTTGGATTTTGTGATGTGTTACTACTCTTCCGGGCAATGCATGAATACTTAAATTAGGTAGTGCATTAGATGGTCCCGCTGTTTCTTCTTCTTCTGCAGATGCATTTTTATTTTTATTTTGTGTTAAATTTTCATTTATATTATGATATAACTCCTTATGAATGTCTAGCAATATTTCATCTTCATAAGTTTCTAAACATATATCACAACGATGCATTTTAGTGATGTTTATCCTATGAAATTCGGCATATAAATGAAATGCATCTTTTTCATACCTCCTTTTTATGCTGTATTACCCCACCACTTTTTACCCCCACCACTATTTTTAATCTTCTTCTTCTTCATCTTCTTCTTCTTCATATGGAAATAATTGTCTTGCACAAAAAATTAATCTTCCACGTATTGATTCCAAATCTGGATCGTGACTGGATGTTGGAGTTTCATTATGAATATTTTCAAATTCCAATGATGGTGTGTATTCATTCTCTGTTAACTCCATTTCTACATCTTCACTCCCTTCATTTATTAATTCTTCTTCCATACTGTTAACACTATCTGTTTCTGAACTGTCATTATCCACATCTTCCACATCAAACTCCTCTTGTAGAATTTTACACAATATTTCTGCAATAGGTTTACTTGGATAGTCGGTGGTATCCACAGGAGCCATGTCGATTAAATGAAAGAGCTTCTTTCTCGTAGCTGCTTTTATATAAATTATTTTATTAGGTCAAGGTCAACAACACTTAAAGCGAGAATGGGGAATAGAGCACTAAGTGGTATGTTAGTCCATTACCACAAAGTGATCTATTCCCCACTCTCTAATGCAAGTCCAATTAATAACCAATTTATATTCAATATTTTTAGTAATTTTGCAGTTTCCTTTGTTTAACTTTTCTTTATTGATTGTCTTTAATCACACAGTTCATAGGTTCTTCTTTTTCTTGGTGAAACAATTGTTTACGTTCATATTCCAATTGACGTATTCTTTCATTTTTTATAGTCAACTCTATAAGAAGTTGGTTGATGTAGTCAGCAGCCATGTCGATTGTTCTGGTTCTTACTTCTCCCAATTTCACTCCTGGTATTAGCCTCTGTAGTTTATAATATTTTAGTTTTATTCTTGTTTCTCTTGCCTTTGCCATTTCTTTCATCTTCATTTTTCGAGAGTCCGCATATTGTTTTTTATTCTTTTCACTTAATGAAAGATCCAAAATGATGTTTTCACTATTCATGTTGTCTTTTCTTATGTTATGTTAGTAAACGCCTGTTTAGGATAAGAATGACTCCAACCGAGCGTTGGACTTCTTTTATCTAGTTTCCCCCACTCAATTACCTTCCCCCACCATGTTTATTTAGGTCAAGGTCAAACATAATTAATGCGAGAACGGGGAATAGAGCACTAAGTGACATGTTATTCCATTGCCACAGAGTGATCTATTCCCCGCTCTCTATTCTACAACTAATTTTTTTTCCATTTATATTTTATTATTTTTTTGTATTTTTTTTACCCATCATTTGTTACACAGCAGGAGGTTGGTACTTCACAGGAGAGTCTCTATCAATATCATTAAATGCGTTCCATGCATAAGTAGCAGGAAGATCGTTTGGCTCCATCTGCAGAACAGGGAGTTCATTTGCTGGATTCCATACATTTAGATTTTGCAACTCTTTTAGTTTATTTTCCAATACTTCAATTTTACCCAACAGTTCTATTATGTACTTGTTTGCAGTCCTCAATGTATGTGCTCTTGTACAGCCTACGTCCAATGAAGGTACTAAAAGCTGCATTTGATACAATTCAGTTTTCTCTTTTATATGACGTTCCTTAGCTAAAATGCTCAATTCCGGATGTGTTATAGGTTTACCTTTTCTTGACAAATTCACAATCTTCTTTGACAAATTTAATGGTTTTCTTTCACTTGTTGAAGGAGTTGAATAGTCCCGAGATTCAGCCATTTTTTTCTATGATGTTCTTCTTTTAAATGGTAGTAAGCGAATAACTCCTGCTGCGTATAAACCTTGTTTTATACACAATTCCCCCACCATTTTTATTCTCCCTCTACCAAGTTCTTTAAACATAAAACCAAACTTCTAATTCCGCGTTAACATTGTTGTCTTTTAAAAATTTAACAAAGTCCGAGCTGGAAGTTGACATATCTCTATTTCTTAAATAGTCTCTTACTATGTCTTCATCCCCTTCCTCTAAAATGTAACAAAATACCTTCATTAGAGTTCCATTATCTTGTTTTGAATGAATAAAATTTGAAACTGTTGTCCACTCCTCTTCAACTATTTTAAAGCTTGTCACTTCTAGTTCAAAATTCATTTTTTTTTTTTTTTTTTTTTTTTTACTAAATTACAAGTTACTTTTTCAAACAATATTACAAGACTAAAGAAATTGGTGAACATCGAGCAACATATATAACCAATACCCCCCACTTCTATTTTCCCCACCATTCAATAAATTTCCCCACCATAGTGTTACATTAAACAGTTTTTTTTTTTTTTTTTTTAATATGATCTACATCTAATAAATCTAAATAACAGTTGTGCACAGATTGTACATTTTTCATTCATGATTTCAAACCTTATTAGTGGTGCCTTAACACGATGGTCTACATATCCTCCTTCAAGATCAAATTCATCCCAATCATCTATAGCTGCTCGTGCACAATCTTGACAAAGAGTCGTCCCATCTGCAAATTTATAAGCAACAATAATGCCAAACCCATAATTTTGTCTTCGGTATTCATGAATAGCTTCTCTAATGCTGTTTGGAATAACACATTCTCCTGATCTTATTATATGGTTAAATAAAAAACCATCACAAATAATTTTCCTCAAGCAAAGTTCAAATAGAGTATCCACCATGTTTTATAAAAGAGATTAATATTTCAACTGAAGTGTTTACACATGTTTCATCCGTCTTAAATACTTTATCCCCACCATATTTTATATATGTCAAGGTCAAATTATATTAATGCGAGAACGGGGAATAGAGCACTAAGTGACATGTTATTCCATTGCCACAAAGTGATCTATTCCCCGCTCTCTATTCTAAATCTAATTTTTTTAATATTTTTTTTATTTTATTAATTTTTTTATTATTTTTGTTTTTTATAAGTTTATACAGATGTTTAAACTTCTTTCTTCAAATTCCCAATATTTCATTTCCTTCTTCTGCACCCTCTTCAACTACGACTTCATTATTTCCATTTTTCAAAAGCAATAGTTCATTTTTCAATTTCTTCATTTCATCTTCTAATTTTGTAATTTTACACTCTCTATCTTCCAATAATAATTTCAAATACTTAATATAACTACCAGCCGCATGTACAGTCTTTACTCTGTTTTCTCCAAGATGCATACCTGGGATTTGGATTTGTAGCCTATAATACTCCATATTAATATTAGACTGAATTTGTCTTGCTTGTTCGCTTTTCTTCCTTCTAGCTTCAGCTTCTTCATGAGATGCAGCCAAATCAGATAAAATTGGACGATACATTGTTGGTGAATGATTTTACAAGAGTGAGAGACTATCCGGTTAAACAACACATTTATTTACCTTCCCCCACCACTATCCCCAGTAGGCCAAAAATGTTGAATACATATTTCAATAGTTACACTGGCACCATTTTCAACTAAAAATTTATAAAGAAAATATGGATACTCACTGGGTTTAATATTCATATTGTCCATCATAAAGTTAAACGCCAATCTTTCCGAATATTCATTGTGATATTTTTCAGTGACACCAATTAACATTCCTTGTTTTTGAAATTTAAAACCAATGTCTGGAATTTTTTTACAATCCTCCATGTCTAAAAGTGGGAAATAATATGTAAAGGAATTTACCGGTGGAACCCAGGGTTCTTCCTTACAAAAAGCTTTAAACATTGCTTCTCGGTCCTCCATTATGAAATGATTTTTAAACTGTTTTCTTTCCTGCTTAAATAATCAACCCCCCACCATTTTATTCAGATTCTTCTTCTTCAGATTCGGTTAACTCTTCCGGTTGATGCATCATTGATATATTTCCAGTTTCATTAGTTGTTTCTTGGTTTAAATTTATAAATTCTTCTACTATTTCTTCTATTAACTCTCCAAATGTAACATTCATCTCTTGTTCTAGTTCTTCTTGTTCTTGTATCTGACGATGTGTAATAATTTCAGTAATGTATATAAAGGTAGTAGCTCTTGGAGACATAGTTTAATAAAGTGTATGACTTTACTAACAACACAGCATATAATGAATAAAAAACCTGATCAACTCTTGCTTTTATAGCAAATATGGGGAAGGGGAAAGAAGGGGGGGGGGGGGGGGGGGGGGGGGGGGGGAATCAGTAAGAAAAACACCAACATATCATTAGTCCGATTCAGAGTCTGAAGATTGTATAGGGGATATCAATGTATCAATTGACGAATCTAAAATGAATGTTTCAATTGCTTCTTTAACAATTTCTTCATCACTATCATTTATTAGCTCTTCAAATATTTCTTGTTCAAAGGACGAAATTTCTTCTTCCAATATAGAATCAGCCAGACTATTATTCAATTCTTCTTCCGAACCTTCATTTGTCTCTTCTATCCAAGTTATATTTTCATTTGTATTAAACTGATTTTTTACTTCAAAATAATTTAAAAAAGGTGTATCCTTAAAAACCATTATTAACCTTTTCTCTTCACACCAAAGTAATATCTTATAACAAAGTGATACTGAGTATGAAGTTGCTGTCTTATATATATATTCTATTTTCCCCCACTATATTTCATATAGTTAAACATTTGTAACATAGTATAATTACTCTTCTTTATCAAGCTTATAATACATTGCGGCTACTTCCAACTGAAACTCCATTTCTTCTACAAAATTACGTAATTGCACCATCCAAGGAAATAAATTATTTAAATTTTCAATTCTGACTGTACATGAACACAATAATTTGTAATCACCTCGACGATATACAAGCACTTTAACCCCTACACCCATATCTTTCAAAATTGTTTCTTCAATCTTTCTATGTAATCCATATAATAGTGGCCAAAGTTCTGTATGTTTAGCAAAGAATGAATCCAATCTTTTAGACATGTTCACTATATAGCAACTGGTTAAATTCTAAGCAAACATGTAAGCTGCGGGCTTTTATAATGCAAACTAACAAAAGATATGGGGGGGGGGGGGGGGGGGGGGGGGGGGGGGATCAAGTTCAAGGTCAACAAACTTTAACTTATATAGTAACCAATTACCATTAACTCTCACATAGCCTTTTTGGGTTTAAAAAACCCTGCTTATCTTAAACAGATATTAAACCAGTTATTATACTCCTCATTTCCCCTGAAATCCTCAAACAACTCTGCCCATTGCCAGATGTATTCGGCATTGTCTGCAGTCACATACAAAATTGGGCTACCGAGAAACAACACTGGTGATATGATTACTATTGTTCTGCCCAACTGCAGCCAGTCCAATGCTTCCCACATGTATGGGTCAAGGCTTTCTTCCAGGTCCAAAGTTACACAACGCAAATATTCAAATATTAATCGTTCATCTTCCTCAACTTCTTCCATTTCCTCTAGCTCAGATTCATCTTCCTCAACTTCTTCTATTTCCTCCAGCTCAGATTCATCTTCCTCCACTTCTGCCATTTCCTCTAGCTCAGATCGCCTGTTGTAAAAGTTTGAACCGTCCAGCGGAGCCATGTTCACTGTACACCAGGTAAGCGGCCAATGTTCCATACCCAGTTGCATAGCGGCTACTTATATAAGACAAGAGAAAGTTGGCAGGGGGGGGGGGGGGGGGGGGGGTAATTTTTATTGGGGGGGGGGGGGGGGGGGGGGGGGTCAAGTTCAAGTTTAAGGTCATGTAAAAGTAGGTCACAGAACTTAGAGTGACCAAAAAATAATGGGAGAGAAACTCAGCGCACTATTATATAGCGCTGGTTTCTCTCCCATTATTTTTCTACCAAAATTTTGAAAAAAAGCTAACTGATTTTAACATTTACTACGTCCCCACTTAGTCCAACCATCCTCACCTCTTATTAAATAGTCTCTCGCATCAAGTCTATTGATCGCTTTTTGTTTTCTCAGAGGTACAGACAGCTGTATTACCCATTTGAAGCCGTTACACCCAATTACAATTTTGTTGTGCTTGTCTGTTTTACTTACAAAAAAGTACCTCAAACCTTCCTTCAGTCTATTTAATTTAGTAGGAGGGTAGGACTTACTGGAGATTACAGTCGGTTGTGGCTCAGAAAGATGGTTTATGAGATGTACACGGCAATACTTTTCATTTAACACACATTTCCTACCACAAACCAATCCTTTTTTAGCACCCTTACGGAGCTTCTCAGAGCATTTTCGAAAATTTTTAAATGCCCTGCGACGCTCTTCATTTAATAATTTAAAGCGCTCTGAAGGAGCAATTTTGAAAACTGACTTTTTAACTTTAGAACTAGGAATGATAGGATTAATGGACTTTGGTTCAGGAATTGGTGTTATTAGTGGTGGTAATGAGGTGAAATCATGAATAGATTCTAGAATTGAAGGAGTATCAGAACGAACAGGAAGCTCCATCTGCGGTGATGTTGTAGGTGTAGGTTGTGGTTGTAGTGGTGGAGTTGCCGTAGGGTGTGTTGGTGATGGAGGTGGAGAAAAAATACTTCCAAGAACCGCCATGGCTTGGAGAAGAATATTTCCCTGAGCAGATGTAGATGGTGGTGTATTCATCTGCCGCAGCATCGACTCCGGGACGTTCTTCAACTTCAGTCTCTTCACCGGTTTCTTGTTAGCAGCTGATGTATTTATAGTAGGAGCAGGCACAGAAGTAGCAGCAGGAGCAGCAGGCATAGTGATAGTAGGAGCAGGCACAGAAGTAGCAGCAGGAGCAGCAGGCATGGTGATAGTAGTAGCAGAAGTTGTTGATGAAGACATGGTTCTGAAGTGGCAGCGTTAGCGGCTGGAATCAGAATAAACAGACATGTTAGCTAGCCCCGCTTATATAGTGATGCTAAGTGAAAGTGACCTCGGGGGGGGGGGGGGGGGGGGGGGGTTAATTGCAAATTGGGAGGGGGGGGGGGGGGGGGGGGCTAATTACCTTAATTTAGGTCAAGGTCACCAAAAAATAATAATGATCCAAAGTGATGGAGGCGGCCACGGCCGTCTCCACCACTCTGTATTCCTCAAACACTCCCAGTCCCAACCCTCTAGTTACGTCTTGCAAGGGATCCCAATTTTTTGCCCGCACGCACGTGGCGATCCAGTTTGGTGAGCTGTGATACGGGCGGTTCAGTCTCGGGCCCGAAGGCACTGGGCTTGACCATCCAATTATAATAGGGAATCTCGAACAATTAATACAAGACGCAACTCTAACCTCCCACCCTTAATCTAAACCCACCCAAATATAATTATTTCCTAACAAAAAATTTAACATTCAAAAAAAATAAAAATATGCGCTGCCTATGGCACAACACGCATGTCCCACCCATATTTAATGAAGTTCAACAGAACTTCTATAATTTAAATTTAAATTTAATCTACCCTCCTAACAGCTAGCTGTGAAAGGTTATTAGTACACACACACATACACACACACACACACACACACACACAAATACAGAATAATTACATCAACACTCAACATTAAATGCATAAACACATTTTTTAAACATTAGCAATAATATAACACACCTTAATACTAACATCGCAATGCGCAAATTAAAACTTAAAAATAACACAACTTAAAACTAAAAAATAAATAACATTTTATACACACACACAGTCACACACACACACAACAAATATTAATATTAGAACCCTAACAGCAAGAATAACTCAAATATATATCGGCCGCCTATATATTTAAGTTACCCTTTGAGTTCGTCCCGAAGCTTCGCGTCCGGAGTTTCGGTACGAACTGATTCTAAAATTCTCAACAGAATATTCGTAAACTTTCAAGATGGTGGGGGGAACTCGTAGGGGTTTGAGGGGCTTACAACGTTCGAAGTACAACTTCAATAGGAAATTTCCAAGCAACACTGTTTCATACACGTAGCGGCGATTATTACGAGTAGGTCATCGATAATTTAAGTGTAGTGTTGCGGCTTTCAATAATGTTGGCCAACATTTAATTATAATCTCCACCTAATCGAACCACAATTTTCCTTATAGCATTACACCATAGTTGTTCACTGCTATTAATTTAATAACAGTAGGAAATTATGTGTTCCCTTTCGCCGCTCAACTATGATTCTTATCTATTGCCAACAGCAGACCTAAATTACCGTTACTCTATCGGTTTAATTTATCTTAAGTATATGTTGTATTATCTTAACCACAATAGTTACCGTTTGGTAACACCAAATTAGTATTACACAAGCTTAACTACTATTACCATTTCAACATAAAATAAAAATGAAAGAAGGGGGGGGGGGGGGGGGGGGGTTAATTACCTATTTTAGGGGGGGGGGGGGGGGGGGGGGTCACTTTCATAATAATTACCACCTGCTGTTATAAATACCGTTACACGAGCAGCTGCGCCTCTTTTCACTCGCGGGACCCACAGCTGACACAACACCTCGGTAAGTCGCTACCGTCTAATAATATTATATATGCTTTCTTTTAACTTACTCCAATTAGGTCTACTTGTTTTTAACACCCCATGCATAACTTAGTTTTCAACTATTTCTTTTTTATTTACTATAAACACATATTACTCTCCCATTACCTATTTTTTTATTACTGCATAAATTAACATCACATCAATATTTTTTTTTTTGTTATTATTTAATATTTATATTCACCTGCTGCTAATTATTCATATTCACATCTGCTTTTTTTTTTAAACTCTTAATTATGTTTAATCCTTTTAAACATTTATAGTATTACATTACTGTTAGTCTTATCCATGGTGTTAACTTACCATTTTTCACATTAATAACACATATAATTATTGCTGAACTATAATGTTTGTACAAATACTAGTTCTTACCGCATCAACTTATTAACAGATTGTTGTTTGCACTTGTGCAGCTCATAGCCAATTCATACAGAGTAACAAATTCCTTTTTTTTCAACTAGATGTTATCTTAATATTTTTAACAAAATAGTTTTAAAGTATTTCCCTCTCCCTTTAATACAAACTATCGCAACTCTACCGAACAAATAACCGGGGTGACCGCAATCCCACCCTTTTTATCCCATCGGCTGAGGGGGGAGGGTAGAGGAGGGGTTGTTCGTGACTCACAAATTGCTTAAATACAGGGTCGGTACCGCGAGCGTCTCATTTATTCGCCGGGTTTCGTAGGGTAAACTTCGGTCTTTACTTTTCTAACAGTTTTCTAATTTACATTTCTTACTCTAAAACATGTGTTCGCGGTTAATATGCTAATCACTCTCTATATATTCAAACACATTTACAGACACTAACCATTTATCAGTTTTTTTTTTTATGCAGTGCACATTTAGTCACCACTATTACAATGGCTTCCCACACTTTACAGCTGAAACTTTTACGCACCAAACATATTTTACAAAAACAGTCTAACTACACAGTTTCAAGACCTCGTAATACATTCGCTAAACTTAAGAAACACTTCAGCTTTCACCCCTTGTATTTTACAAGATCCAACCTTCGCAACAGTTATTCTACTGACACTATTTTGCAAACAGTCTTAACTGATATGCTGAAATATCAACATTACAATCTTGTCACACCTATTGATGATGTTATCCAGTTATTCTTATTCACTATATTACCGGGTTTATATAACCGTTCTTCATCACACACATCTCTCATTCTACTCTATCAACTCACAATATAACCATCTAGCAGCTCTTATTTCTTCAAGTTATGGACACACGGCAGGGTGCACCCATACAATCTCCAATAGTGACATCCACTACTAACGATAACAATGGTGGTGTTCCCACACAAAATTCGCCTACATACACTACCTCCACCGACTCCCGACCCGTACAGAGCAATGAAATCAACAGTACGGCTGCAAACGATGTAGAAGCCATCCTACGATCACTGGTAGGCTTTGATGAATGAATAAATTTATTTCCCGGAGCCCCACCCGTCCCCAGACTCCCCACCTTTTTTAAAACCCCCTCCAGATGACCTTGACACACTTACCAACCCCTCCCCAAACCCCCAAAAAACCCCCAAATCAACAACACACACCTGCCAATTACAACCGCTGACCTTGACCTGCGCCAGGAGCGGCTGTTTCCTACTACTATTGAAGGTATGTGGATTTTTATGTAGATTTTTTTATTTAGGAGATATAAGGTATAATTTTTATTTTTGATATGTTAACTCATTAACAATTATAGAATATTTTTATACAGAATTAAAATGAAGATCTATTTTCAAAAGTAAACACTGTTATAACAGTTTATTATTCAAGGGCTTAAAATTGCTGCTAGGTTAATGGTAAAATATTTGTCGATTGTTACGATTTAGTATAAGGTTCATAATTAACTAGGCCCAAATTAAAACTTTATTTTTAACCAAACGTTATTGATGTGGCAATATATCAAATAAATAGTTGAACTATACTATCTATATTACTATAGTATCAGCTATATTTTGATCTGTTTATATCCAATTTATATCATAAAATTGTATGTATGTAAACAGATAAAATGAAGCAGATACTGTACTAATATAAATCAAAACAGTAGGCCTACTCCCGTTCTAGGAAAACATAGCTATTTCTATATAATAAAAAATTCTATAATATTAATAAATGCCAATTGTATATAATTTATGTAACTACAAAATTCCAGTAGTTCTGTTAACATTGTATATACGCCTTTTAGCAATAATGTTATTATTATAATTATATTTTTAAACAAAAATATAGGTGCAAATTTCAAATGCCATTCATTGCAAAATAAATGGATTCTGATTTATTTATAATACCGGTAAAGAAATAGAAGTCTGGTTCTAATTTATTCATCAATGGCATAAGATTAAAAGATTATTTAATAATCATATTTATTGCATTATCGGCTTCTTTAAAACACATTACAATGTTAATACGAATACAATAAAATTAGAAATGACATATCACTATTTATCTAATACAAGCACAAAAAGTCAATTAAATCCAATTTTCAGTCAAAATTCTTCTCAACGTTTCCTTTTAGGTTTTGGTTATACTTTCTGGTAGTTGTTAGTAATTTAACATTAATACGAGTTAATATACAGGGTGTTTCAGAACTCCCTACCAATATTTTAGGGCATTTTTTCTGGGTTATAAACATATCTAAATATCATATTTAAATTGTCCGGAAGTCGTTAGTTACTCACAAAGCCGCCATTTTGTTTTTTCCACATAATAATTTTTATTTCCGTAACGGATGGTTGTAATTAAATCATATTTGGCATGAATCTTTATCATACTAATGTACATTTCCAGGGAAAAAATTAATTTTTCCGCTGTATATTTTCAAAATGGCGGAAATTTTAAATTTTCAAACGCAAATATCTCAAAATCGGAAAATTTATAAAAGTTTTAGAAGACACAAAAAAGTTTACAAATTGAATTATCTAACCAATGGTACCAAGTTTGTAAGGATCTGACAACAAATAACGGAGTTATTGGTATTTTTCTTTGTGAAAACATTGATTTTGCATTAAAATCAATGCAAATTGAGGCCATTTAACAGCAAAATCAATGTTTTCATGGCGAAAAATCGCAATAACTCTGTTATTTGTTGTTGGATCCTTACAAACTTGGTACCATTGGTTAGATAATTTAATTTGTCAACTTTTTGTGTCTTGTAAAATGTTTATAAAATTTTTCGATTTTGAGATATTAGCATTTGAAAATTTAAAATGGCCGCCATTTTGAAAATATACAGCGAAAAAAATAACTTTTTCCTGGAAATGTACATTAGTATGATAAAGATTCGTGCCAAGTATGATTTTAATACAACCATCCGTTAGGGAAATAAAAATTATTATGTGAAAAAAACAAAATGGCGGCTGTGTGAGTAACTAACGACTTCCGGACAATTTAAATATGATATTTAGATATGTTTCTAATCCAGAAACAATGCTCTAAAATATTGGTAGGGAGTTCTGAAACACCCTGTATATATATATATATATATATATATATATATATATATATATATATATATAAAACTAACTGTTCTGGGCTCTTGCATTTACCCTCTTCATTGTTAGATAGTTAATTTCTTCTGAAAAGTGGTTACTATATAATGAAAATTAAACTTAGATGCAGTTCTTATACACATGAAATTGTAATTTTATTTATATAGATTATGCCATTCTAGAATTTTGTGAACGCATCTTCCTCCTTAACCATGATGTCAAACAATTTATTACAGTTCATAGTTTCGGTTTAGATATTTATATTCTGGAGCACGCGGGAATCCATGTGAGTTACTTTTTGTCCTTGAGATATAACTTGGGAAATATTTTCTATCGAATTGCAAACTAAAACACCTATTGATAGTGTAGTATTATAGACGAAAAACATAATAAAACAATAAAATTACTGTAGTTTCAAACAGACCTGATCCATGCAGCGCATTGCAGTGAACAGGACATGCGTTATTTAATAGGAATTCTGTTTGGTACGGAATGAATTTATCCTTCCCCTCAAATAGAGAAAAACATAAAATAATTTGAAATTTTCCAGAGTGGCAGAAGGGAAAACTTTTCATGTGGTAAAAATGGCGATTTACGTCAGTCAGTCATTAGTCATCTGCCAGGCTTTAGAGTGGAAAATCAATAAAATTCTCCGATTCAATCCTTCTCCGTTCTCTTCAATAATATAGGCCCTATACGGGGTGTCCGGAACTCTTTTGACACTGAGTTGTAGTCAAGAGGTTTGTTCCTTGCGAGTTCAAAAAAATCCACACGGTAAATATGTGTCTCTGGTGCATATGTTTAGTCTAGCCTTGTATGTTTAGTCTCTTATGTGATTTTACTACCCTTTTTTGTCTTTAAAGCCACTTAAGCTTATACTTAAAAATAATGATTACTATAGCAAGCTGTAGTAGACCCCTGGGCGAAATGTTTTGAACTAAATGAAAAAATATATTGATCACATAAAATTTTAGACATTCAGTTGGCAATTGGGTCATAGTTTAATGTTCAAAACGCTTACAATGAAATATTCAAACAATTCTTGAAATACATGTTTAAGAGAGAATTATGCATTATTAACCCTTTGTATCCGATTGATATACACGTTAATAAAGTTAGAATATTAGCGACTGATACCAGATACAGAAACAGACAGGAAATGAGTTTCTAAAAATATATTTATCTAATTTATTAACTAATTTAAATGCAATTTTATATTTTACTCAATATAATGATCAGAGAACTTGGGAATCATTTAATGGAACACCAATGTTAAGTATTGTTTGAAGTTTTTAATTCAAATAACCTAACAGAAAAGTTACATTATTTACTACTTTTTTCCTAAACTGTAAGGTCTTATAAATAGCAATGTACATGCAGGTGGCTTTGGCTTTCTGAGAATGGAAGACTTAAATCAAGGTGGCAGTAATTTTGGGGAGAAAATAAAAGACCCGTCGTTTCCAAGACGATTGCGGAGAATATTGTAGAAAATTTCAACATCGCAGAATATGACTGTTCTAACTGAACCTTTTTGTTTTTTCTTGAACAGTTGTTTATTTTGATATTGATTTCAGAATCTCCCAAGTATTGAATAAGTTCGTTTTTTATATTATGCTATTTTATATATTATCAATCTATTATATATATGTAAGTTCTAATAAATGTAACAATTATTTATCTTTTATACAGATTTAAATAAAAAAAAGAGATTTTACTATAGAAAAATACACAATATTTAAAATAACCATGAAAATCGTGAATATACAACAGAATTTGTGCACGCAATACGCTAACATGAAGAAAAAACTTCTTAATCGAATCCAATTTAAAATTTTGGCTTTGATGTGATTGAGGCGATTTCTCTTCGTTTTTAAGTTCTTTAATTCGTTCATTTGATATTAAAGGAATTACAGTCAGCTTTTGTTAATAAGCTCACAAGTTTTGACATAAAAAAGACAAAAGGTTTTCCGACATATATGTATATTTTTTGCGCTTTATCAAGATATTATAAAAAGACGATTCTCTATTTATTTAAATATTTTACGATCTCTTAGTTCTTATAAAGGAAGATAAATTAGACGGTATAACATTTATAGACAGTAACCCATAAAACAGCACTAACCCGGCCTCTAGTTGTAACGGGCTGATAGGTTTCCTGAGCTGGGGCTGTTACATATTCAAGTAAACAGCCGTTTAGGCTTTACTGCCCGTAAACAACTCGGAACCAAGTAGCATTAGTCTTGGCCTGGATAATTGGACGTATTGATCTTATGCGTTAGGAGCTCATTGTTGAATAACTGCAAATCATCGTATATTGCGTAGTATTTTTTTTAATACTGTAAGCAATTATTATTACCCTATTACATAATCTAAATAAAAATACTTATTAATTTTCAAAATATATGTTACATTCTAGACATATTATCACAAAAATCCCAAATTCTTAGCTATTCATATGGACTTTGTACACGGATACGACAAAATTTGATACCTGGTTTGATAAAAGTCGCTTTAAAGATATTTACTAAAGAGAACTGGACATTGTTTAAATATTAGTGATGGTCTAACTATCCAACCAGTTGGGTTTTATATTATTCTATGGATTTTCAAAAGCCACACCATCTTGCTTGGAACCAGCAAATTGGTGGTGACAGATTCAGCGAATAAAAAGTATTCCAATTCCAAGAACCGTCCATCACTAGAACTTCCAATGCGATGGAAGACGAGATATTTGTCTTATATATGTGCACGTTTTGATCAGTGTACAAGCTTTTGATTGATTCATATGTTATCTTACAGCTAACGGTATCGAAACAAAGAAATAAAAACTTAATTAAAACTTTGTTAAAACCAGTACTATTGAAACTAAAATTGCAATATTAGTAAAGTTATATAATTTTCCATTGTTTTTATAGTTTTTTGCAAATTTTCCCACTAAAATACGCTATTTCTGTATTAATCATTGTAGGACCTAGAAATGAGACCATGTTATTTTTCGTTTTGAGGTTCCCATAAGCCAAACCTTAAGTTTACTTTCGATTTTGATGAAGTTTGTTACCAAACTGAAGGGCAACATTCTTTAGGTTAGTTTTGGGGGAAAATATGAACTTATGATATGAATATGATCAGTAACTTATGAATATGATCAGTTCCATGAATTGATCATAGAACTGATCAATGGGGTTTGAAAATTGTAAAAAATTTTGGGGAGACTATAAACTTTTAATTTATAAAAATCTACAACTATACAAACCTACATCCTACAAATCCTACAAAATCTACAAACCATAAAAGAGTTGAAAATCGTTAATTAGGTATTTTAAATTAAAAAAAAAAAAAAAAAAAAAAACAGCTCAATCTATAAAAAAGTAAGTAAAAAACATGTTTTACGTCATTTTATTGGGAACCAAAAAATCTTTACATTTCACTAATTTAATATTAGTTTAGGTAAATTTGCTTTAAATTATGCTGAAAATGGGGGTAACTGCAAACTTAACGTTATAAATTTTTAACTGTTAAATTTAGAAACAGATTACAAATTTGCTTACAGTTTCCGAATTTCCATTGGCTTGTTAGGTATATAGCCGCTTTTTCTAGTAATTTTAAAAACTTTTGATTATTTTTCACAAACTGGCTGGGTAGCTGAGTGGTTATAGTACTTGCCTTTGAATTTAAAGGTTGCCTATTCGATCCTGAGAGAAAAGTTAGTAAATTTTAAAGGTCTATCTGGGTCTATCTGGACCCAGTTGACATTTGTCATTGGGCTTAATTAATGATGCTTTCTAACAACAGGTTACATAGTAATAAAACTGGGTTTTGGATCCCTCCCCGTCAAAACATTAAAAAATGCCACTGGCGTAAGTAAAAAAATAATAAATAAACCATTAGAGATAACTTAACAATGAATGTTAGGAAACTTTAGATCACTATATTTTTCACATTTTGTTAAACAACACATATTTGTATATTTATGTAACAAGGTTGGTAATGCCCATTTAAATTTGCTGAGTTTATACTCAGTTTAAATTTTGTAAAAAATCATGTTTAATACATATTTTATACCCTGTAAAAATGAGCTTCAATGTTGTTGAAGTTTTTAGCCATAATGTAAATTAATTTTACATAATTCCATTTTAAAACATAAACGTTCAGCATATTACCGATTCACCGATAAACTCAGAGTGTCATATCGCGCCATCAGGAGTAAGTATCTACATCAGAGCTGGCTGCCATCAGCATTACATTGATCTTGACATTAGGGTTGGGTCGAATATCACAGCCAGTGTCTTGTGAGTTCCAGTGCTAATAATCTTTCCTGGCAAAAATAAATATTACTTTTATGGTTATTGAAAAATAATTCATAAGTGTAAGAGAACTCGAAAGTGCAATGCCAAGCAACATAATGATAAATTAAATAAAACAGTAAAATTAATTTAAACAGTCTTATTCCATGTTTATTATGGTTTCATTTCACACATCCTGAAAGAATTTTCAATTTTAAAATCCTCTATGGGACATCCCCCAATGAAGTCTTACAGAAATATTCTTTGGCTTTTGTACCATCATATAATTTTGAACGTATATGCATTTGGAGTAATTAGCCGCAAACCCGACGTTAACAGGTCTTAACCTGTTATTAAGAAGTTATTGCATTTTTAGGTTTTACCAATATGATTTAAATCGAAACCTACCACTTCCGTCCGGGTCGTCCTAAAGTCTAGTTTGCTGCATTGAACTCTGTAAAGTGAGACCTTTAAATAGATGTACATATCCACCTATTCTTACATTTAAGATTTTATTCTGACTCCTGGTGGGCCGCCCCCCTAACATGACTCAAATGGTTTGATAGCGTCAAAAGATACTTTGTGTTAAGTTATACTATCACCCCTAAACAGTATTTGTGTATCTTAACAAATAAAAACAAAATAAGGGGCGGAATTTTTTTACACCCTGTATATTTTAACATACCTATGTTAAATTTAGTGTTAACAATGTTAATATATAATATATTAAACATAGATAATGTTAAGTATTTTAAAAGTTATGTTGAATAATGTTAAATGAACGTTATTTGAACTATAGTGATTGCTACCGCACTTTTAATAACGGTGTCCTGAGTGAGACAATGTAAGGTTGACAGTTATCCTGACATACTAGGTTTGCCCTAAAAAGTTAGATACCTAAAATTGCATGGCAACGTAGTGTACTTAAAGTCACTTTGTTAAAAAAAAGTGTAAGTGATACCGATGTAGATGGGCGGTTCTCATTAAAATGAATAAAAGGGAGAGACACGTTTAACTCTTTACCTTACTGGTAGCGTTTAGCTCCAGAGCTCATTATAGTGAACATCTTCCTCTATAATATTTGATTATATTTAATGAAATAAAGAACCTGAATTAGTGCATTATACAGGGTGTCCACCTTCTACCTTTACAAATTTTTCCAGGTTATAAAGTATACCAAAACAAACAGAAAAATCACATAAACATATGTCCTAAAATGCTTTGTTAAGCCTCTAGCCGCCATTTTGTTTTTTTACACTTAGGAATTTTTATTTCTGTAACAATTGTTTGTATTGAGTTTATATTTGGCTTGTACCTTAATGACACCAATGCTCATTTTTAGAAAAAAAAAAGAATTTTTTCCGATAGATATTTTCAAAATGGCGGCCATTTAAAAATTTAAACTCAAATATCTAAAAAACGGTAAATTTAAAAAAAATGTTACAAGAAACAAAAAAAGTAGACAAATTAAATTATCTAAACATTGATACCAATTTTGGAAGGATCCAACAACAAATAACGGAGTTATTGTGGTTTTTCTCTGAAAATAACCTAAATTTGCAGATGGGTAGAGCGCACCCTTAATCACAGTGCAAAATCAGTGTTTTTCTCCAGAAAAACCACAATAACTCCGTTCTTGGTTGTTGGATCCTGACAAAATTGGTATCACTGTTTAAATCATTTTATTTGTCAACTTTTTTGTATCTTGTAACATTTTTATAAAATTTGCCGTTTTATTAAAATATTTGATCTTAAAATTTTGAAATGGCCGCCATTTTGAAAATATACATCAGAAAAAATATTTTTTCTGAAAATGAGCATTGGTATCATTAGGGCACATGCCAAATATAAACTCAATACTCAGGGAGTGCGGCATGGATGCAGGGATCGGACTCTGCATTGCCACGGTGCGACCCCCAGCACGTCCGGCACATTTTGTGTATCGGTGCTGGGCAAACGGAGGTTCGGGCCCCGGAGTCCCGGGGTAGGGGTGTCTTATCTCCTACGGGGGGTAGACCTCCGAGGGTGTACCCGCTCTCGACCGATGAAGGGCCGCCTCTTGCCGCACGATGCGCTGGTGAAACAAAAGTATGGATTTTAAAATGCAAAACACGAACGATGATGAGATAGAGCAGGCCGCCTTTAAGCGCAGCTCAAGACTGCAGAGGTCTCCGACCTTGAACACTGGAACGCCGACGAAGGGTATTAAAACCACCCCCCCGCCGATGCCATTCAAGGCTCTTGGTGGTGTCGGATCGTCGTCCAAAACCGGACAGAAGAAGGAGGAGATCGGTATGGCGATGGAGGTGGCCGAGCCGGCAACACCATTAGCCAATATCCAAGGGATTCCACCCAGGAAGAGCCCTCTTCGTGCGGCATTCGAGCTGCAAATGCTTCGTCAGCAGCAGGACGACGCCCACGAGGAGGAAGACTCACTTCTGAAGAAGATGAAAGCTCTTTTGAAGGAGATGGCCAAGGCCCTCTTAATTCAAAAGAACGTGAACAAGGCGATAAAAGAGGGGATCCCGAAACTCGAAGATGCTCTAGAAGAAATCGAGGAATGCCGGAAAATCAGGCTAAAGGCAGTGAAGCAGGAGCGCGATGTCACGAACCGAGTCATCTCTGCTTCGCCTCAAGCTCACCTGGCTGAGTCCCAGACTCAAGCCAGAAAGCGAAAGAAGAGGCAGAGCGGTTCTTCGCCTGGAAGCCCTGAGCTTGTCGAGGTGGACTCGGTGCCGAGACCGGTTTTTGTCACTGCGCATCGCAGACATCTCCTGTCCAGGCTACTGAATCCGCCCCGGGCGCTGCCGTGATTCCAGCGGCTACTCCTGCAGAGTTTCCTGCTCCGGCGGCTAATCCTGCCTTGGCAGCAAACTCTGCCTCAACACCTTTGGGGGGCTGGAAGACGCGCCTGTCTAAGAAAGAAAGGAGGAGGCAGAAGCAAGCGGAGGCGGCTTCGAAAAGTGCGTCGAGGGTGGAGCGGACGCAAGTCTCGAAACCGGTTGGGGAGGCCTCTGGCAAGTCTGTCAGAAAGCCTAAACAACCCAGGCCTAAGAAGCCCAGGACAGAGGCAATCTTGATCAAGCCTTTAGGGGGGCGATCTTTTGCCGATGTTCTGGGTCAGATTAGATCGCAGGCCAAACCGGAGGAGACCGACACCGTTATCAAGTCTATTCGGCGAACCCAGAACGGGGATGTCCTCCTCGAACTGGGGAAGTCGAGTGACAAGATCGGTTTTGCCGCTTCCCTCAAGACTGCACTTGGGGACAAAGGCTCAATCAAGGCCCTAGAACCGAAGTGTTCGGTCGAGATTCGGGACCTTGATGCCCTCTCCACCGAAGAGGAGGTGACCTGTGCGATCCAGGTGGCACTCCCGGAGATACCAGCTGATGGAGTGAGGGTATGGCTAACAAAGCCCAACCGAAGTCAACTCCGGATGGCTGTTGCTGAAATGGGCGAAAAGCACGCCAATAAGCTGCTTAGCCTTCAGCACCTCAGAGTCGGTTGGGTCAGTTGCAGGCTCAAACGGAGGGTGGTAGTTTCGAGATGCTTTCGCTGTCTCGGTTTCGGCCACTCCTCCCGAAACTGTAAAGGGCCCGACAGGAGTGCCAACTGCTTCCAGTGTGGAAGCCAGGGCCACAAACGCAAGGAATGTTCCTCGAGCCCCTCCTGCTTCCTCTGCAAGGATTCAGGCTCCAGTGCCCTCGGTCACTTACCCGGGTCTGGTCAGTGCGGTGCCTTCAGAGCCGCACTTGAACAGGCAAAAGGCAGCGGCCGGTAATTCGCATCCTCCAGGCCAACCTTCATAGATCCTGGGGAGCTGATAACCTTCTAGATCAGCTCGCCCTAGAACTTGGTGCTGACGCGCTCCTTATCAGCGAACAGTATCGGGACAGAGACCCAAACATTTGGATCTCGGACAGCCTCGGTACTGCTGCATTTTGGGCACGTAATACACGAGATGTCTTGGTGCGGAGTCACGGGCGCGGCCGAGGATTCGTCTGGGTTCGGTGTGGGGACGTGACTATCTTCAGTTGCTACCTCACACCCAATGAGGCCGTCCAGGACTTCCGCGACAAGATAGATAACCTAGAGGAGTGCGTTCTCGGCACCACCGGGCATGTCGTCGTTGGTGGCGATTTCAATGCCAGGGCCGTCGATTGGGGAATGCCCTCTACCAACTCCCGGGGGAAATACATCCTGGATTTCATCGCCAGGGCCGGTCTTGTCGTCCTCAACCAGGGCGACACACCTACTTTTCGGCGCCCCGGGCAGAGAGGCACGATCCCCGATGTCACCTTTGCGTCTGAGTCGCTCCTTCCGAGGATCTCTGGCTGGAGGGTTGTGGAGGACTACACGGGTAGCGACCACCAATACGTCGTGTTTGACCTGCATGATCAGGCAAATCGTCGAGTTTCCGCATCTCGGGAAGGGCCACGCCGGTGGAACACCAACAAACTGGACGTGGTCAAGTTCACCGAAGTCATCTCTCGGGGAGCGCAGGGGAATCCTGGTGAGGCTGGGGCCGAGGCACTAGTAACATCCACGATGGAACTGATCGTCTCGGCCTGCGACCAGTCTATGCCGCGAAGGAAACCCCGACACGACAAACAACCCGTTTACTGGTGGACTGAAGAGATTGCGGAACTCAGAAGAACATGTTTAAGAACTAGACGAGCCGCCACAAGAGCGAGAATCCCCGCAGACAGAGTTCGTAAGTCGGAGGCCTATAAAGCTGCGAGAAAATCTCTCCGCCAGGCGATCAACAGGAGCAAGGCGAATAGCTGGAGGAGACTTCGTGACGACGTTGATTCCGACCCCTGGGGCCTGGGTTACAAACTTGTAACACAGAAACTCGGCGCCCGCTCTCCACCTTCCATCATGGAGGGCGCCACCATGGGGAGGATCGTCGCTGCGTTGTTTCCTGAACATCCACAGCGACCACCGGTTGACTTCGGACGGGTAGAGGACGTTCCACTCTTCACTTTCGAGGAGCTAGAAACCTCCGTTCTCTCCCTGAAGAGCAACAAGGCTCCTGGCCCGGACGGGATTCCCAGTGAGGCTTTAAAGAAAGCATTTTTAATCAACGCTGACTTGTTGATGAGAATGTACAATGCCTGTTTGGTAGAAGGGGTGTTTCCGGCTCCCTGGAAAACAGCCAGGCTTGTACTGATCAGCAAGGGCAAAGGTGATCCCGAGCTGCCGTCGTCCCACAGGCCTCTCTGCATGTTGGACACGGCTGGAAAGCTGTTCGAGAAGCTGATCCGTTCCCGCCTGACTTCTGCCGTGGAAGCTGCCGGGGACTTATGCCCCCGTCAGTACGGCTTCAGAAAGGGACGGTCAACGATCGACGCTGTCACCGAAGTTCAGAGAGCTGTGGAGAGAGCCGAGAGCCACAACCATTTCTCCCGCCGAGTAGTGCTTCTTGTTACGCTTGATGTCAAGAATGCCTTCAACTCTGCGAGGTGGGTCGATATGCTGGATGCGCTTCGCAACACCTTTCGTATTCCTGCATATCTGTTGCGGCTCATCGAGGATTATCTACGCTCTCGAAGCCTGATTTATGACACGAGGGACGGAACGCGGACGATGGAAGTCACTTCTGGTGCCGCACAAGGTTCAATACTCGGCCCGGATCTCTGGAACGTTGCCTATGACAGCCTCCTGAGGTCCGAGATGCCTGAGGAAACCACTTTGGTTGGGTACGCCGATGACGTCGCAGCTCTCATTGCTGCACGCAACGTTGAGCTGGCCCAACTGAAGTTGAACCGAGTTATGCGGGTGGTCAACAACTGGATGTCCGATCACGGTCTCTCACTTGCTCTCAGTAAGACGGAGATCGTGATTCTCACGAAGAAGAGGATCGACACCGTCGTCCCGTTTCGAGTGGGAAGGGAGGTGGTCACATCAACTCGTGCCGCCAAATACCTCGGGGTTATGGTGGACACCAAGTTAAGCTGGAGGGATCAGATCTTCCGTACGGCGGACAAGGCCGCTAAGGTAGTGACTTATCTTAGTAGGCTGATGGCCAATGTCGGGGGTCCCCGATCCAGCAGAAGACGTCTGTTGATGTCCGCGGTCCAGTCCGTGCTTCTTTACGGGGCAGAGGTGTGGGCAGGCGCTCTAGATAAGGAGTGCTACAGGTTGCGACTCGCCCGGGTTCAGCGTCAAGCTGCGCTCCGAGTGTGTTCCGCCTACCGGACAGTGTCCGAGCCTGCCGTCCTGGTGGTCGCCGGAGTCATCCCTGTCAAGCTCTTGGCAGGGGAGAGGAAAGCGATTTATCAGAGACAAGGCGAGATCGGCAAGGACACGGCAAGAACAGAAGAGCGCTCCCGAACCTTCCAGCAGTGGCAACACAGCTGGGAGCACGACACCCGAGGACGATGGACTGCGCGACTTATCAAGCAGGTCCAACCATGGGTGGAACGGCGGCATGGGGAGGTGGACTACTACCTGACCCAATTTTTCACAGGTCACGGCTATTTTCGGTCGTACCTGAACCGGATGGGAAAGACCGGTTCACCGGACTGCATTTATTGCCCGGGTGTTCCCGACGATGCGGAACACACATTCTTCCGCTGTCCCCGTTGGGAAGGGCCCCGCCTGGAGGCCACACAAATCTTTGGTGTATTTTCGGTGGACTCGGTCTGCCAAAAAATTTTGGAGGATGAGGGCAACTGGGATTGTTTGTCACAGTTCGTCCGGGGCATCCTCCTGGAAAAGAAAACCGATCTGGACCGCGAAGTGGCCCAGATCCCTTGATCGAGCGGCTGGATAAGGAGCGAGCCCCACGGGCGTATGCCAAATTTAGGCCTAGCCTGACGTAATGTGACAAACAATTCCAGGTTAGATTCCTAAAGAGTAGAGGAGGTTTTTTAGTGGGTAAACCCGTTTTTTTGGGAGCCCCACACTACAGGCTGGCCACCTGTGTGCGTAATGCATTTTTCCGCCTCTCCCTCAAAAAAAAAAAAAAAAAAAAAAAAAAAATATAAACTCAATACAACAAACCGTTACGGAAATAAAAATTCATTTGTGTAAAAAAAAATATCGGCTAGCGGCTTAAAGAAGCATTTTAGGACATACGTTAAGCGATTTTTCTGTTAGTTTTGGCATGCTTAATAACCTGGAAAAGTTTTTAAAGGTGGAAGCTGGATACCCTGTATGTGACAATTTTTATAAAATAATATCCTATTCTAGTAAGTATAATTTGTTTTGGGTATGAAAATTACGAGTGATTGCTAAAGTAAATATCTTATGTACATGTAATAGTGTGCGTAATTAATTACCAGTGTAAATATAAGTCTGATTTTTTATGATGAAAAATATGATTAAGTTTGAACCATAATGTTGAAAAAGTAAGAAGGCGAGGTAATGCGAATGATTATTTTCCAACCTATACAAAATCTTGTGTTTCAATCATGCATGTTTCGCCATGTCAGACATGTATTATCGCGCTAATTGTTTTACCGGCGTCTGATCCCGTGAGGCACATTGCAACTCACGTCATGTGTTATTCATGGACTCGCAGTGAAATGTTGACGGCAACTGAACCGTCTGGAACATATTATTTTGACAGCGTCATAGCATGTAAACATTTCTACATACAATTTGATGTTGTTCTTTAAGCTAAATGTATTAGATGCTATAAAATTAAATTTGAAATTAATTCTTTGTTACAAAATGTTTTTTCATTTAGTTTGTTTTTAATAGGCCTATCAGTTATGTACGTCAAGAATGTATTAAATACCAATTAATTTCCAGTTACTGTGTTCGTAATATAAAAACAGTAAACGTTAGGCTACTAAATAATAATTCCTCAATAAATAGTACAAATATTATTCTATAATGTTACACATAGCTACTGCTAACGGAGAGACAACTTGTGATGAATGGTGTTATACAATACCATACGAGGAAGAAACATACACTTGTTTTAGTATTGCTAATCGTATATTAAATGATTCCTTTTAAATGTTTAGTAATTTATCAAACAAATAGTGAATTTAAAGGTTTGAACATATTGTGTTGCAATTTTTTCATTTCACTAGAATACGGCATAGCATTTCGTTTAAGGTGTGTAAATGGGATACCGAGAAATATAAATTATCTAACAAAAAACATTATGCTACAGACAGCAAAGGCTTTAAAAGTGTATTGATTTTCTCTCTGTGAAAGCCACGGGAGATGAGTGATGACAGTTGGGCGTCATTCGTCATTTTCCCTCATTTCCAAAGTTTCCCCCTGAACCACTCTCGGGGATCAACCACTGCGTGTATTGATAAAGGCTGTATGGTTTTTAGCTGGACAGTAATCCACCCCTCACCCTATATCACAGTTTTTTCACACAAGACTCTAACGTAAATAGCTTTGGCAGTCCTTAAAGTGATTGAAGTACTGTAATACAGTTTAATTAGAAAAGTTTTAACTTTTTTTATAATATCAAATATTTAAATAAAGTTCTGTTGACTGTCCCTTCAGCAGTTCACAAAATAAACAGCACATCTATGATGGTGTACGTTTTGGTTTGATTAATAGGCCAATCACGCACTACAGTGATGACGCATTCACAATCATGTTCACGCAGGTTGGAGAATCACAATCCATGTCTATTGTATTTTAAACGGGTTAGTCAAACTAAGACGTGTAAAGTGACGTTTCAAGAGTACACTGCTAAGGTTAATAACAGAAAACAGACGTGTATTAACAAACTATGTATGCACAATATAAATGTGTCAAGTTAAATTTATGTTATTTTAAAATCAGTCAAATAAATTCTGAAACATTTGATCGTAAAAAGTAATTTATATTATAAGATAAAAGGATTATTTGGACCATTTTATGATGAGACGCGTAATTTATAAAACAAAGTTAAGGAGGTATTCCCATATAAAATATATTATGTTCATTTTATTTCTTGGATTATACTCTTTTAAACACCTCCGGTATATGAATTTCTGTCTAAGCTACTTAAATGTAAAACCATAATTTGTATAACAAGTTTTACTTAAATATTGGGTACAAAACTTTCAACGTTGTGTTTGATGTTTTATAAGATGAAATAATTTTCATAAGAACTAAACACAAAATAAGATAAACTTATCTTGCAACTCTAATCGATAAAAAACCATGATGGCAGTCAACAATTGCTGTCTTTATACATTTCTGGTGTGCCGAAAAATCAACATGTTTTGAAGTTTGAGATGTTCAAAACGATAAAAGGAAACATTCGTTCCACAAGTTTATCTAACTTTAACTTTATCTAATTTCCTATAAAAAAAGCAAAAAATAAATTAAAACATTAATATATTCTCACACGAATAAAAATCGTACATTTGATTTTTTATTCATGACGTAATAAAATTTATGTTATAATAGTTATTAGTTCCTGGAACTTTAAACTAGAAATCACTCACTGGTCGAATTTCGATCAAAACTTCAGAGGGTTTGGAAGGTTTGTTTAAAAATATGTTACTGTATAACTGAAATACCTGTTCTTTATGTTTTACTAACATTTTGTATTAAATTAGCTGTCAATCAATTACTCTTCTTGCATAATATTATCATTTAAACTTTGAAAGCCTGTAGGGCATAGCCTTAGGGGCAGTGGGCTTTCTACTGTACGGGTGTTTCTTGGCGACCCCGGGGTACCTGAGCCAAGCTGTGAGACCCTCCTCACAGTTCTTCCCGATCTAGGGCCTTTCTTCTCATCTTTCAGGTCTTAGCTCACCGTCTTTATTCTTTCCTGAGCTAACCTTGCTCATCTTCTTGTTTTCGACCCCGAATCAAGGGTGTCTTTCCACCTTCTTTCGACCGGCGCATGCTGGGGGGTCCTGGGAGTGTCCCTGTTGTGTTGCAGGGACTGATGTGTGCCTCGCACTGCCGATGGTCTCCTCCAGTGTGTCGTCAGAAGCCAGCCGCTTCGGACCTTAGTCAGGGAGTGCGGCATGGATGCAGGGATCGGACTCTGCATTGCCACGGTGCGACCCCCAGCACGTCCGGCACATTTTGTGTATCGGTGCTGGGCAAACGGAGGTTCGGGCCCCGGAGTACCGGGGTAGGGGTGTCTTATCTCCTACGGGGGGTAGACCTCCAAGGGTGTACCCGCTCTCGGCCGATGAAGGGCCGCCTCTTGCCGCACGATGCGCTGGTGATAAAATAGCATGGATTTTAAAATGCAAAACACGAAGTTAAAGGAGAATGAGCAGGCCGCCTTTAAGCGCAGCTCAAAACTGCAGAGGTCCCCGACCTGGAAGACTGGGATGCCGACAGGGGGAATTAAAACCTCCCCTCCGCCGATCCCATTCAAGGCTACTGGTGTCGCCGGGTCATCGGCCGTAACCGGAAAGGAGAAAGATGAGGTCGAGCTGGGTATGGGGAAGACTGAGCCGGTAACACCTCTAGCCGGAATGCAAGGAATTCCTCCCAGGAAGAGTCCTCTTCGTCCGGCATTCGAGATGCAAATGCTTCGGCAGCAGCAGGACGATGCCAACGAGGAGGAAGACTCATGTCTGAAGAAAATTAACGATCTTTTGAAGGAGATGGCCAAGGCTCTGCTTATTCAGAAGAACGTCAACAAGGCGATTAAGGACGGAATTCCAAAACTCGAGAATTTCCTTGGCGAAATCGAGGAATGGCGGAAGATCAGGCTGAAGGCAGTGAAGCAGGAGCGCGACGTTATGAACCGAGTTATGTCTGCTTCGCCTCAAGCTCATCTGGCTGAGTCCCAGACTCAAGCCAGAAAGCGAAAGAAGAGGCAGAGCGGTTCTTCGCCGGGAAGCCCTGAGCTTGTTGAGGTGGACTCAGTGCCGAGACCGGTTTTTGTCACTGCGGCATCGCAGACATCTCCTGTCCAGGCTACTCAATCCACCCCGGGCGCTGTCGTGATTCCAGCGGCTACTCCTGCAGAGGTTCCTGCTCCGGCGGCTAATCCTGCCTTGGCAGCAAACTCTGCCTCAACACCTTTGGGGGGGCTGGAAGACGCGCCTGTCTAAGAAAGAAAGGAGGAGGCAGAAGCAAGCGGAGGCAGCTTCGAAAAGTGCGTCGAGGGCGGAGCGGACGCAAGTCTCAAACACGGTTGGGGAGGCCTCTGGCAAGACTGCCAGAAAGCCTAAACAACCCAGGCCTAAGAAGCCCAGGACGGAGGCAATCTTGATCAAGCCCTTAGGGGGGCGATCTTTTGCCGATGTTCTGGGTCAGATTAGATCGCAGGCCAAACCGGAAGAGACCGACACCGTTATCATGTCTATTCGGCGAACCCAGAACGGGGATGTCCTCCTCGAACTGGGGAAGTCGAGTGACAAGATCGGTTTTGCCGCTTCCCTCAAGACTACACTTGGGGACAAAGGCTCCATCAAGACCCTAGAACCGAAGTGTTCGGTCGAGATTCGGGACCTTGATGCCCTCTCCACCGAAGATGAGGTGACCCGTGCGATCCAGGTGGCACTCCCGGAGATACCGGCTGATGGAGTGAGGGTATGGCTGACAAAGCCTAACCGAAGTCAACTCCGGATGGCTGTTGCTGAGATGGGCGAAAAGCACGCCAATAAGCTGCTTAGCCTTCAGCACCTCAGAGTTGGTTGGGTCAGTTGCAGGCTCAAACGGAGGGTGGTAGTTTCGAGATGCTTCCGCTGTCTCGGTTTCGGCCACTCCTCCCGAAACTGTAAAGGGCCCGACAGGAGTGCCAACTGCTTCCAGTGTGGAGGCCAGGGCCACAAACAGAAGGAATGTTCCTCGAGCCCATCCTGCTTCCTCTGCAAGGATTCAGGCTCCAGTGCCCTCGGTCACTTACCCGGTTCTGGTCAGTGCGGTGCCTTCAGAGCCGCACTTGAACAGGCAAAAGGCAACGGCCGGTAATTCGCATCCTCCAGGCCAATCTTCATAGATCCTGGGGAGCTGATAACCTCCTAGATCAGCTCGCCCGAGAACTTGGTGCTGACGCGCTCCTTATCAGCGAACAGTATCGGGACAGAGACCCAAACATTTGGATCTCCGACAGCCTCGGTACTGCTGCATTTTGGGCGCGTAATACACAGGATGTCTTGGTGCGGAGTCACGGGCGCGGCCGAGGATTCGTCTGGGTTCGGTGTAGGGACGTGACTATCTTCAGTTGCTACCTCACACCCAACGAGGCCGTCCAGGACTTTCGCGACAAGATAGATAGCCTAGAGGAGTGCGTTCTCGGCACCACCGGGCATGTCGTCGTTGGTGGCGATTTCAACGCCAGGGCCGTCGAGTGGGGAATGCCCTCTATCAGCTCCCGGGGGAAATACATCCTGGATTTCATCGTCAGGGCCGGTCTTGTCGTCCTCAACCAGGGCGACACACCTACTTTTCGGCGTTTTCGGCGCCCCGGGCAGAGAGGCACGATCCCCGACGTCACCTTTGCGTCCGAGTCGCTCCTTCCGAGGATCTCTGGCTGGAGGGTTGTGGAGGACTACACGGGTAGCGACCACCAATACATCGTGTTTGACTTGCATGATCAGGCAAATCGTCGAGTTTCCGCATCTCGGGAAGGGCCACGCCGGTGGAACACCAACAAACTGGACGTGGTCAAGTTCACCGAAGTCATCTCTTGGGGAGCGCAGGGGAATCCTGGTGAGGCTGGGGCCGAGGCACTAGTAACATCCACGATGGAACTGATCGTCTCGGCCTGCGACCAGTCTATGCCGCGAAGGAAACCCCGACGCGACAAACAACCCGTTTACTGGTGGACTGAAGAGATTGCGGAACTCAGAAGAACATGTTTAAGAACTAGACGAGCCGCCACAAGAGCAAGAATTCCCGCAGACAGAGTTCGTAAGTCGGAGGCCTATAAAGCTGCGAGAAAATCTCTCCGCCAGGCGATCAACAGGAGCAAGGCGAATAGCTGGAGGAGACTTCGTGACGACGTTGGCTCCGACCCGTGGGGCCTGGGTTACAAACTTGTAACACAGAAACTTGTCGCCCGCTCTCCAACTTCCATCATGGAGGGCTCCACCATGGGGAGGATCGTCGCTGCGTTGTTTCCTGAACATCCACAGCGACCGCCGGTTGACTTCGGACGGGTAGAGGACGTTCCACTCTTCACCTTCGAGGAGCTGGAAACCTCCGTTCTCTCCCTGAAGAGCAACAAGGCTCCTGGCCCGGACGGGATTCCCAGTGAGGCTTTAAAGAAAGTATTTTCAATCAACGCTGACTTGTTGTTGAGAATGTACAATGCCTGTTTAGTAGAAGGGGTGTTTCCGGCTCCCTGGAAAACAGCCAGGCTTGTACTGATCAGCAAGGGCAAAGGTGATCCCGAGCTGCCGTCGTCCCACAGGCCTCTCTGCATGTTGGACACGGCTGGGAAGCTGTTCGAGAAGCTGATCCGTTCCCGCCTGACTTCTGCCGTGGAAGCTGCCGGGGACTTATGCCCCCGTCAGTACGGCTTCAGAAAGGGACGGTCAACGATCGACGCTGTCACCGAAGTTCAGAGAGCTGTGGAGAGAGCCGAGAGCCACAACCATTTCTCCCGCCGAGTAGTGCTTCTTGTTACGCTTGATGTCAAGAATGCCTTCAACTCGGCGAGGTGGGTCGATATGTTGGATGCGCTTTGCAACACCTTTCGTATTCCTGCATATCTGTTGCGGCTCATCGAGGATTATCTACGCTCTCGAAGCCTGATTTATGACACGAGGGACGGAACGCGGACGATGGAAGTCACTTCTGGTGCCGCACAAGGTTCAATACTCGGCCCGGATCTCTGGAACGTTGCCTATGACAGCCTCCTGAGGTCCGAGATGCCTGAGGACACCACTTTGGTTGGGTACGCCGATGACGTCGCAGCTCTTATTGCTGCACGCAACGTTGAGCTGGCCCAACTAAAGTTGAACCGAGTCATGCGTGTGGTCAATACCTGGATGTCAGATCACGGCCTCTCGCTTGCTCTCAGTAAGACGGAGATTGTGATCCTCACGAAGAAGAGGATCGACACCGTCGTCCCACTCCGAGTGGGAAGGGAGGTGGTCACATCAACTCGTGCCGCCAAATACATTGGATTTATGGTGGACACCAAGTTAAGCTGGAGGGATCAGATCTTCCGTAGGGCGGACAAGGCCGCTAAGGTAGTCACTTACCTTAGTAGGCTGATGGCCAATGTCGGGGGTCCCCGATCCAGCAGAAGACGTCTGTTGATGTCCGCGGTCCAGTCCGTGCTCCTTTACGGGGCAGAGTTGTGGGCAGGCGCTCTAGATAAGGAGTGCTACAGGTTGCGACTCGCCCGGGTTCAGCGTCAAGCTGCGTTTCGGGTGTGTTCCGCCTACCGGACAGTGTCCGAGCCTGCCGTCCTGGTGGTCGCCGGAGTCATCCCTGTCAAGCTCTTGGCAGGGGAGAGGAAAGCGATTTATCAGAGACAAGGCGAGATAGGCAAGGACACTGCAAGAACAGAAGAGCGCTCCCGAACCTTCCAGCAGTGGCAACACGGCTGGGAGCACGACACCCGAGGACGATGGACTGCGCGACTTATCAAGCAGGTCCAACCATGGGTGGAACGGCGGCATGGGGAGGTGGACTACTACCTGACCCAATTTTTGACAGGTCACGGCTATTTTCGGTTGTACCTGAACCGGATGGGAAAGACCGGTTCACCGGACTGCATTTATTGCCCGGGTGTTCCCGACGATGCGGAACACACATTCTTCCGCTGTCCCCGTTGGGAAGGGCCCCGCCTGGAGGCCACACAAATCTTTGGTGCATTTTCGGTGGACTCGGTCTGCCAAAAGATTTTGGAGGATGAGGGCAACTGGGATTGTTTGTCGCAGTTCGTCCGGGGCATCCTCCTGGAAAAGAAAACCGATCTGGACCGCGAAGTGGCCCAGACCCCTTGATCGAGCGGCTGGATTAGGAGCGAGCCCCACGGGCGTAAGCCAAATTTAGGCCTAGCCTGACGTAATGTGATAAACAATTCCAGGTTAGATTCCTAAAGAGTAGAGGAGGTTTTTTAGTGGGTAAACCTGTTTTTTAGGGGAGCCCCACACTACAGGCTGGCCACCTGTGTGCGTAATGCATTTTTCCGCCTCTCCCTCAAAAAAAAAAAAAAAAAAAAAAAAAGGGCATAGCCTTGGAGGCCGATGCTAATTATGGGATTTTGCTCATCTACAGGACATCATCTTTCTAACGGTATGCAAATATTTCTCTAACGATGCACTCAATCTAAAGAAAAGAATCATGTTTGCCTATTAATATGTAAAACAACATTTAGTTTGGATGGCTTAGTTGAAAAAACTCCGATCTTTTTTTTTCATAAACCGTAAATTGAATGAAGTATTTAGTGTTTTTTAATTGGCGTTTAGTTTTTGTAGATAATAGTTTAGAATAATTAAGAAAATTTATCTTTAATTTGACTTTTACATAATGTCAAAATAAGTATCTTTAATTATTTTGTTTTACAAGTATTGTTGTTAGAGCTCCTCATTATTTTGGATCCTCAGTTATAATTACAGCTGCGTCAAGTGGTAAACGTGTCTTGTCGTTTTCTGCATGTAATGAGCACCTAACACTCCCCCCCCCCCATTTCCCATCAACCGGCCCTTGGGGTTCCCAACGTAGGACGGCCGAAACAGGAGATATATTAAATCTCGTAATTTTTAAGATGACTGGTATCTTAAAACAATTAAACTTTTTAATTGATAACAAAGTGAACCAATTTAAATAACAACTCTTTACGTATTATAACTGCAGTTTAACAGAATGGGTTTTAAATCAGTTATGTGATTTTAAATTTTAAACCCTTTAGATAAATGTGACCCATCATATTCCAGATAGCATTTTCTTAAACATGTTTACATATTTTACTTTTTGCCCTATACAAGAGCAATCACCCATATTGTAATAGTTCTAAATTTCAGTTAACAAAAAAAGTAAAGAATTTTTTACTTCATTACCTATATTACTTTAAAAACACTTTTAAAATATTTTTTTTAATTGCGTTGTAATACTGAAATCAGACGTTTACTTGAATACAAATAAGTTTAATTTTGTTACATAAAGTTGTATTCCCTCATACCATAATGAGGTCAAGAAAAGAAAAAAATTAGTGGGACTAATTTTCCTCTAGATAGAGATTAAAAGAGTGTTAATTGCTATTGAACGAAATTTCTTTAATTAGTTAATTAAACACAGGTGTACATACCTATATTAATTCAACTAGTCTATAAAACATTTCTGGAGATCAATCAATGAATAAACGACTTTAACATGAAATGCATGAAAATCGAGCAGCAGAAGGTTGTGCATGAGATGAATAAGGTATAAAAAATATCGGCATACTGCAGAGGCTTCAAAGGGTACATTGGAAAGTATTGTACTACAGTGTATTGTATACGGTACAGTTAAATGAAATACGTTCTACAATTTGTTTGTATTATAAATAATTGACCTTAATCTGTCATTTACAAGACGTTCAAAAAGTTAAATTATAAGTGTTTCGAACCGACTCGGAAAATTCTTCAATGGTTTCCTGATAGCATGAGGGTGCACAGTGATGGACGTTCCTTTTCTTGGGATTCTTAGGATGATAAATTTTAAAATAACAAAACACCAATATACTTTTAGTTTTTAACTATACCTAAGGTAGGAATTCCAATAGTCAATCTATCATCTTCTTCCGTTATGTAAAAATAGTGTATCGGTGTTTTGTTATTTTAAATTTAAATTTTGTACCAATGCAGGCCTTGCAACCTTCTCAGGATGAGTGGGTTTGGGCTAATTTCGTTCATCACGCCCGTAGTTCGCATCCGGCCCAGTACGAGCCCGGAACGCAATGTGTACGGCCTAACTGCTGGGCTACGGAATCTTGATGTTGGGATTCTTCATAAGCAAATTAAGCTTGTTTTCATAGACGTCATAATCGATCTGAACACAGTATTGCTGAACACAAATTTGCAGCTTGTGTGAATGGTACCACATAAAACATTGCAGGGGGGAGGAATTCTTCGTTGGTAAAAATTCATTTTATACTGCTCTGGAATACACTGAGGGACTATGTTTCTAATATTACATTTTGAAGACTCTGGCATAACCTGAAATTTTCGCAAATATAATGTTCTAAAACGGTTATTTTTAAGTTTTTGTGTAATGCCTATATCACGAATAATTTTAAATGTGGCATCAATAAAAAAGTAGGCTTCTTTAATCGATCTCAACAATTGAATAGAATCCGTTTTATGTATATAATTTGATGTAATTAATTTAAGCACAAATGTTGATTTAAAAATACTCACGATACAGTATCAGTAAGATACTCCGGTCTTCACAAAAAAGTCAATTTGAAAACGAATTAAATTTTTCTATAAGTCGCTTAGCAACGTAAATAAGATTACATTGTTCATATTCTGCAGAGAGAGCGTTTGTTATAAACTTGTTGTCTCGATGGTAACGACCCTTGAGTACGTAATACGAGAAACATTTTATTTGATAAATATTATAGCATTGTAGCCGATGGTTGTTTATTACTTATTATTTAAATTAAATCTCTTTCTACTATGAGCGAAAAAAACATTCGTCTTTTATTATTCAAAACTACGGATTAAAATTAACTAAAATTCATTACACCGAGCATTAAAAACATACAAAGCGGCAAAAGCTTATTTTAGACATAGGAGGAAAAGTCATACTATGTGTCATTTGAGTGATATTTCCACTTTTCGAGTAATATCCGCTCTTGTTCATGGGATTTATATCCATGAATCAGAAAGTTTAAATAAGTCACTCTACCAATTAATTTTTTATTATAACTAAGCTATTACAACTTTACCCTTCCTTAAACTTAAAGGCTAGGCCTATTTTTCTGAAGATTCAGGCAAGGAACAACATTAATTCTAAAAATATACGGTATGAGTTCTTTTAAGTTTGAAATTGTCTGATGGTTAAGATAAGGATCATTGATCTTTTTATCAATTCAAGTTGTACAAAAAATGATTCGAACGAAATACTGTAAAACTATAGTGTGTATTGGAAGTTTGAATGAAGTGTGTATTGGAAGTAGTCTATATTTAGTTATGACTGCTCTTATACTGTTCTTAATTTCAATTTCATACAACTTCGATAGGTAAGTTTAATGTAATGTTACTAGATTTTTCTTGGTATTTTTCAGCTTTAGATAGTAATCAGATTTTTTAACTTTGTATTATTTTGTAGTGAATAAACTATATTGTAATAAATGATATACTACCATTGTAAAATAACAGGTGGTTTAATTTGAAATTTATGGTAATGTATTTTGATAAAAATCTAAATCTATATATATAATACGTGATGCCCTTTTTTTGTTAACACTACTCCTCCCTTATTTCTGGACCAATTTTAAAGTTTGAGTTGTCAAATGAATCGTCTCAGTTCGTAATTTTGCAATAAGGTTTTAGATTTTTGATATTTTAATTCTGGAGCCCACGGGAAGCCCTCAAAGTTCGTGTTTTGTCCATAAGATTTAACATGGGGAACAATTGTTATTGAATTTCAAACTTAAACAGCTGTTGATAGTAAAACAGACAAACACATGTTAAAATCTATCTGAATGCTGAATGGAAGCAATTGAACTGGTACAGTATTGAAATATCAACACAGTTCCATACTTTAATCTATATATATATATAATACGTGATGCCCTTTTTTTGTTAACACTACTCCTCCCTTATTTCTGGACCAATTTTAAAGTTTGAGGTGTCAAATGAATCGTCTCAGTTCATAGTTTTGCAATAAGGTTTTAGATTTTTGATATTTTAATTCTGGAGCCCACGGGAAGCCCTCAAAGTTCGTATTTTGTCCATAAGATTTAACATGGGGAACAATTGTTATTGAATTTCAAACTTAAACAGCTGTTGATAGTAAAACAGACAAACACATGTTAAAATCTATCTGAATGCTGAATGGAAGCAATTGAACTGGTGCAGTATTGAAATATCAACACAGTTCCATACTTTAATTCAATAACTGTATATTGTGTGGGGCAAATTGTATGTTTTACTTTTTTCACAAAATGTAGCAGGTAGATTTTGCTTGAATTTTTATTTATGTGTATTTGGGCACAAAAATAAGTTTAGTAATCAAACCCCCAAAAAATCATTCTCCTGGTGCACATAAACAAGTTTGGAAATTGAAAATTTTTATGTGGGTCTTAAGAGTTATCAGATTGTTATGGTAACAACAAAGAAAGACAATAAAAATTAAAATAGAACACTAAATGTTTTGTTTTCAAGCTGCTGTGAACTAGGAAAAGGGATAGTTGGTATAATTACCGTGAACCGTAATGTGATGCCATAAAAAATTTAATGCAGAATGCTAGACACATAGGCCTATATAGAAAAACTGATTAAAAGAGGCAACACTTCAAAGTTTTTTTTTCTTTATCTCCAGTATTGATGATAAGCTTATTGCAAAAATGGTGTGTATAAGGACAAAATTTTAACCAAAATACAAATGCCGCATCAAATCAAAATGGACACACAAAAAATGTATATTTTCTTAATTTTTGTGATTTCTTTATTTTAATTTTGTAATACCATGGAAAGGGAATTTAGTTTGTTATAAATAGTAATAGTGCTCTTTCACTATGTCGACGACTACCTTATACAGTTGTAGAAGAACAGCCACAGTGGGTGCTGCATGGCTCACTGCTACAGAACCGAGGAGTTGCAATGAAATATTTATTTTTCTTCCGTCGTCATTTACGTTTTATGTGTGATGACCTATCTAGATCAAACATCTATGAATGTATTCTACATTTCATAGGAGTTTTTAGGCAGAGGCTCTAAGACGAATCGGCATAAGAACAAGAACCATCATGGAATCCTAGCTAAATTTAAACCTAAAAGAACAACCACAAAATCTCAATACTATCACATTAGGAAGTTGGAGAAGTAGTAATGAAGATCGATTGATGAAATACCAATATGGTGTAATCTAATTTTCTCTACAATTTAATATTCATTCAAAGTAACTTGGTAAATTTCCATGGAGCAATGTTTGATCACCAAGTACTCTGATAAATGCAGCGCATTGTGCTGCACGGGCCCCCTAGTGATTGGTTAATAGATGAGTATCTAAATGTTTCTAATTTAATGTTCAGTTCTAGAAAAAGTACCCTGGATATGTCTTAGATTCTTTAAAGTGGTAAGAAAATTATTGGATAAATTAATTGTACTCCACCATCTAGCAGTAATAAATGAATTAAAAACTAAAACATAAAAATGTAAAAATATTACATTTTCTTATAAACTGAAATTTTACTCCAGCTGCTGTAATGAAAATACTTTGCATTTATTTTAGACATACGTCATATACAAAACACATTCAACACCCGACTTTAAACCAGGTGTTATCTCTGTAACAAGTAACATACTGTCGGTTTCATGTTAGCTGTAAGGTGTAGGATGTACAATCATTTATGGAATGTCAAACACATTCGATATATTCAACATAGTTTAGTTATGCATTTGTTTAAATAAATAAAATAAAATGAGAAAAAGATTTTTAAAGCTTATATTTGGCTTTTGAACTCTATGTTTAGTTCTCCTCTAAAACATAGGACAATGACAGCAGCCGAAGTGGAGTTATTCTTAATGTGGATAGGTAAAAAGGAACAATTCGTTAACTCTCAACAATTTCAAACACCAAAGGTATTAATGCTTTTTAAACTAGAGCTTAGAAATTTTGAAGGAGTGCCCTAAACAATGAATTTCTCGGGTGAATAAAAAATATTTTTTGTAGTAGTTAAGTTCAATACCGTGAAATATAGAAGTTATATTAATTTATCATTTTGGGCATTAGTTATACCTGATGTGACGATGTTCAGCAAATATGCGTGAATTATATAACATCCGAAGGGGATATTTATTCTTAATGGTCTAAACAAAATACTTAAATCAAACAAAATATAGACAGTTAATGCATATTTAATAATCATATTTGGTCGATTAATTAAAATTTTATTTATCAACGATAATTGTTAAGTATAGATACAGTAATCAATTCTCAAAGTAATTATCTCACTAAATACCATATAGCCGTGTTTGTTGACTAAGCGTCACAGACAGTTATCTTGTGAATTAAAGTCCCAAATTACTGCTGGAGTAATTTTAGAGAGGAAATAAAAGACAAGTCGTTTATAGGGAGGGTTGCCATGATTGGAGGAAACTTCAGCATGGCGCAGAGCTCGATTGATGTCACAAAGTTGATTGTACATCAAACGGCCTAAGCGCTTAATCTGATTGTGACATTGATCTAATTGTAGCTATCAATTTCAAGAGCAACTCATATTTATATTGATATTCCATTTAGTTTTTGATGAGATTCGATGATTTTCCTTTTTTGTAACCCAAGAGTGTAAAATACTGTTTAAAGGTACTGTATCTTGTACTGTAATAGCATTTATTTTTTGATGAAGCCTCTGAATGACTACATTAGCAATCACAGGTAAAAATACCCCTGCTACTGTCAAGTAATTCTGGGTTGGTCTATATGCTACCAAAGGTTTCGGGCCTCTAATCGGTGTGCACATTTTCAAGCAAAGGACATCAAGAAGTGGCGTGGTTGGTGTAGCCATGTGGACTTGTCGTCCGGTGACGTAATACAGTAACACACCTCCACCTACCTATCTTCATCAGGCCCTTTGTTAATTTGGTAGATTATTTGTGTTGATTATTTATTTAAGTCGATAATTGAAAAAAAACATCCAAGTCCGTTTTTGCTTCTAATTCAATAGGTAATAGACATAATTATACAAGTTATGATGATAATTTAGAGCCCACGTCTGTAAAAAGGGATATTACAAAAATACCATCGAGGAATACGAAATTAATTTTTTTTTGTAAACGTCCCTAGTGAAAAAAATATGGTTCTGGGCCAGATCTGGGCGGCACTTCCAAAATTGGCCAGAACTGGGCCAGTTCTGGACCAGATCTGGGGTACAAATTTTCTGGTTCAGAACTGGTCCAGATCTGGCCCAGTTCTGGCCAATTTTGGAAGTGCCCAGATCTGGACCAGTTCTGGCCCAGATCTGGGATGGACTGGTCTGGCCCAGAACTGATCCAGATCTGGCCCAGTTCTGGCCAATTTTGGAAGTGCACAGATCTGGACCAGTTATGACCCAGATCTGGGCCGGCCCAGATTTGGTCATTTTCTGGCCCAGTTCTGGCAAATTTTGGGATTGCCCAGATCTGGACCAGATGTGGTAAACTTTCAGGTCCAGGTCTGGCCTAGTTTTGGAAATTTTGGAAGTGACTAAATCTGGGATAGGAGTAGTGAGGTAGGACTGGGGTAGGTCTGCAGAATATCGGGCCGAAATGTTGAGTGTTATCTGGATGACTAGAATTTGATAACGAGCTAAATAAAATATCAATAAAAATCCAAAACAGAGGTTAATGTTAATACAAAATTACATGCCCAAATAACACAGATGATTTTTAAAAATTATCAAAAAGTAAGAATACACACTTAAATGTGTAACCCCAAGTACTGTACAACACTATATTTCAATATGAATGTATGACTATCATATTTTTTTAATGTTAGACAACACAACTTGAATTAAATAATGATCAATAAATGTTATGAGTTATTAAAATCTAAACTGAGTTGACCTATATTCACATACAATATCTATAATCACAAAGCTCCTGTTTTACCCTCCAAAGGATAGCAAATAATAAAATTTAAAAAAATAAGCGAGTACCTTTATAGAGAAAAACAGCAGGTTTCAAAAAAATGAATACAAAGATTTGCTTCTGTAAAAAAATTGTAATAAACATTTTTTATATTTTATTCACAACAATCCTATTACCAAAAGTAGGCTATTCGTATTTAATCAGTCCTATTGTAACTCAACTAAAAAGTATGCATTCAAAGTTTGTTTCACTTTATTTAGCTTCTCTTTCTTGAGTTGGATTGCAGTTGAGTCTCAATTTTCCAAGTTCTTGGGATCAGATATCTGTAACCAAACCAATCAATGATCAGAAAGTTTTAGAATTAGCCATATGGGGTTTATTCTCATGTATGTTACAATAATACTTTAATAAGTAATAAGTACCTGCAATGAAATCAATTTAATTTATTTGTGAGTCTTATCAGTACCCAAATTAATAAATGTTTGGCCTATTATGTTATTAACACCTGATTTATATAGTGACAAAAATACCTTTTGAACAGTGAAATAAATATGTAAAAAAATAGTGTAAAAAAATAAGTACTACAGTAAAATTAAATACCTGATTTTTATTTAAGTTTCATAAAAAAAATTGGACCTTGGTTTTTTTTCAAAACATGGGGACATTTGCTGTTTCCCTGATCAATTTATAAGCTTCTTGGTAGCTTAAAAGTTTATAAATTAAGAAATTATAAATCTAACCAAAAAAAGTACAGTACCTAACCTAAATCAGTCATGACCAAAAAAAAAAAAAAAAAAAAAAAAAAAAAAAAAAAAAAAAAAGAAAAAGAAACCTTTTGAAGTACTATTTTAGTCTTAACCACTCTGTCTTAAGGGTCTGCGAGCCATCACAGTAAAACCTACCATTTCTGACTACGACGGAACTGGTTCAAAATCACAATATTTATAGATATGTGTATAAAATCATAAGTGGTGTGTAGAATAAGTATTTCACATTTCGACAGGCTCAGCAATGACAGGAGAGTGGGAATCACAGAAAAAATTTTATCGGGAGGAGATAGTTATCGGAAGGTCGGATATAAGAGGTTTTTACTGTATCTTTATCATATGACATGATGAAAATATAAAGCAATAAAGAATGAGGTCTAAAATAATATTAAGCTATATAGATCTACTTACCACTTTGATAAGCCTATGGGTTTTGGAGAGTGTTTAGCTATACGCCCAATGATGATTCCATCAATTCTTCTTCCTTGTCTAGGTCTTCCTGCAGTGTACATTCCTGACTCTCTTCTGAAACAAAAGTAATCTACATGTCGACTGGCCTTAACACAGTTTCAATGGGAAAAGTTCGTTATCCAACCTTGTTGCTATTTTCCCTGGTTAGATAACATTTTGATTTTATTGCGAGTCTATAGTACAAAAATTAATAAATGTTACCGTAGGCCTATTATGTTATACCCTGATGTTAATACCTGATTTATACCCCGTACAAAATAAATGTGCGGTCGAAAGACAGAATTTTATTTCCCACTACAAAGAATATTCACTTAATACAGTGTTTCCCAACCATTTGGTGCCCGCGTACCACCTGAGGCTTTTTAATTTTTTGGCGTACCACCCAAACTCATACATAACACCCCCCGCCTTACAAGTATAGCCGGAGAGAACCTCGGTTATTGTTTTTATTTTAATATATTTCATTAAAGGCCCCTAATTAGTAGTCCGAGAAAAAATGAAACTCACATTTAAAACAATTAATTAAGAAAGTTCTAGTTTAATTGAAAAAAAAAAAACATAAATTGCAATGAACATTTTAATTTGAAGCTTTAAAAATACTACCATATGGTTATTAATTAACGTAATACTATAAGTAGGCCAATATTATGTTTCCCACTTTGAAAGTAAAAAAATTGCTAGCTGCAGGCTTTATAAACAAAGTTTCATAGGGCCTACAATATAATTGAAACAAATTGTTTCAAATACATAGGCCTACTTACAACAAACAAAAGTTATTTTGCATTTCTATAAAATTACAGTAACTAAAACAATAATACAAAATTACTAAAGTAATAAATAATATTAAGAGCAAAAGAGATTGTTAATGGGAACTTTGCTGTTATTTCTTGCTCAGGAAATAATCCCTTTCAGAGGACTGATTAATAATTAGGACTAATTTTACACATGCACAAATAACGATCACGACACAAACTATTTTGCCTTGACTGGATTTTCGCTTTACCGAACGAGTACACGAACTGCTTGCGAGGTTGGTTTAAACTCGTTGAAGTACGCAAAATGTGTTCCAGAGTTACCAAGTGATGAACTTCATATTCTCCAATTATTTTTTCCTCGCATTTCATTGTTTCTGCAGAGCATGTCTTGTAACTTCAAATGGTACAAGGCAAAAACAAAAACAGAACTTAAAATAGGTCTAATTCAAGGGTTCAGACGGGTACGGGACATAAAATCATTATTCATTAGTATAGGTATTCTCGGAAAAGGAAGTTTTATCTTTTATCTTTCATTTACAATTTATAAAAAATATTTATCTATACTGATAAATTATAGTTCTATTTTGTTGACAATGCAATAAGGATGAGAATAGATTTTTCTCAATGGCAAGAAAAGGTCGGTTAAATTGACAATTTTTAATATTCAGGGCAGATACACTTAGACGTGCCAATTTTGTGCCAAAGAGGTTTATCCGAGCCACAGTTAATCCGGGGTTGTTAAGAGAGGGTCTACTGAATGTATTGTAGGCCTCGGCCTCATATTCACAGGCTCACCAATGATGACAGCGACGAAGGCGGATCACCATCATTCACCGTTTATTTAAACAGATACAGAAACCAAGATATAAACAGAAAATAATTAGGCCTATTTTCAGATAGTAATGATGGAGATGGATGAAAATTAAACCCAATTCAGTGTTATAAATTATATCAAAATGGTTATAATCGTAATTCAGTTTAAATTTAATGCCCTTCATTTATCCTGACTCCATCGTTATTGAAATTTTCAATTTGCAATTAAATTGATATTTAATTGATACTACAATCAAATTAAATGCTTAGGCCTATCTGATTTAAACACGTGATTTACTGGACTAATTTAGTTTACCTACAGTAGTTCTACGATAAATTAAATTACCTTTTGACAATAAAACACATAGGCCTAAATTTAAAACTAGTTACTGAAGTGTACCAAAAACAAGTAAAAATTTTGACTAATGCTGCGTACAAAATTATCAAAGAACAACACAAAATAATTTAGATAGGCCTAACTGTGTTTATTTTGTAGGTGTTTAAATCTTGCCTGCATTGTGAGAAGTTACAGCCTCAATCAGCTCTCAAAATGTATTACATAGCCTAAATGCTGCCAAATACAAATTAAAGAGATATTTTTCTTTTTTGTATGTAAGGGAATAAGTTTAGTAGGCCTATGTGTTTGCATGGTCCCATAAACCATTAATTTTGTTGGTACAGTATAAACATTGCTGTCCATAAAAGTGACAAATGAATGGTTTACGGTTAGATGGTTAGGTTAGATTATTATGATTTGTTTCTTACCACAATACCATTTTTAATTTGAATGTTTTCATAACATAATTTAATCACAACATCAAAATTTCAACCATTGATAATAACAATGGAAGTAGAATACGGTACGGTAACAAAACTACGCCAGCTAGCCTCAGGAATACATGCAAAATATTCTAAAGCGCTTTGGCCCACCCAATTAGTCTACAAGCCACAATATTTAGCAATCTAAAAACCTTAGCCAAGGACCGACTAAATAGCTTCTGGGTACCGTATCAGACCTACCCGGTTTGCAGTTTCATATAAGGCTATAACTAACTGTGCTATCTACCATACTAGCGAATAAAACTATCAATTGATAAATCAGATCGCGCCAAAAAATACTGTCAAATATAAAAAAATTGTTCTACTCTAGACTAACTAACTCTCATAACCTAAACCAAGGTTAATCTCCATTGATATAAAGAACCAACTTGTGGCCAGGAAAGTTTAAAAATATGATGAGATTAGACCGTATTCAAAGTAGGATATATAGGCTAGGTAATTGTTTCTCTTATTTAGGTATTTTATTTTGTTAAGTTGTCATTATGATTAGTAGAGATTGTACATTGTTGGATCTAAATTATTTTAGATTAGCCTATATTTGTTTTGAATGTTGGAATAACAAGCTAAAAACAGATATAGGGGTAGGCCTAATTAGTTACAGTGATTGTCTTTGTTATTTAGAAATTAGACTGAATCAATAGGCTAGTTGATATGATATGATAGATATATTGATCAGATCGATTAAATCCGAATCTTATTTTCATTCTTTTCATTCGATAAATATGGTACAGGTAGCCCAGTTTTGAAACTGCACCCGCCAGAGCCTCTAAATACTAGTTTGCTCGTTTTGTTTATTTTGTCAAACATGTATTTGTCACACCAAACTACAATTCTAAAAACGTATAGGCCTAATAGGCTGTGTCATAAAAAAGTTTGTACCAAGACATAACCTCCAATTGGTTAGTTCCATTAGATGTAGTTTTATATTCTATAAGTAATACAGTACTATTTTAATCGTGGATGAAACATGATAACACGTAAAACTAATATAGCACATAAGGCCTAATCACTTTTATTGATATTCAATTAAGTTGATTAACTCACCTGAATATGTTTAATATGTGGTGTGAGTAGGGTTCTAACCATTGACTATTGATATACAAGGTATTTGTGTATTCATAGTCAATGGTTCTAACCGTGTGAAGGTCTATCGTCTGCAGACTTGAAGTATATCTTGACGAAAAACAATAATGAAACACTAAAATCTAGTTATAAAAGAGATACAAAAGTTTCTTCAATTAAATTAACTAATTAATAAAAAAGGATTTTTACATTGAAACTGTAACAACATAACAACAACACAATACACAAATAGGTGACAGACGTTATAAAACAAACATCATGGGTCACGGGAATGATGGGAAGCCACAAGCCAGCTGTATCGGCTCTGAACGGGGCCTACGATCTGAACCAATCGCTGTCGATGAACGTTGAGAGCTGTTCCAACACCACCTTCCCGCCAATGTTTTGAATTTGAATTTGAACCAGTCTAAAATGCAGTATAATACAGGGTGTTTCAGAACTCCTTACCAATATTTTAGGGCATTGTTCCTGGGTTAGAAACATATCTAAATATCATATTTAAATTGTCCGAAAGTCTTTAGTTACTCACACAGCCGCCATTTTGTTTTTTCACATAATAATTTTTATTTCCGTAATGGATGGTTGTATTCAGTTCATTTATTAGGTCTGGATATTTATGATACCAATGCACGTTTCCAAGAAAAAAAATTAGTTTTTTGCACTGTATATTTTCAAAATGGCGGCCATTTAAAATTTTCTAACTTAAATATCTCAAAATTGGTAAATTTAAAAAAAAAATTACAAGACATAAAAAAGTTAACAAATTAAATTATCTAATCAATGGTACCAAGTTTGTAAGGATTTGTCAACAAATAACGGAGTTATTGTGATTTTTCTTCTTTTTAGCCGTTAAAATGGCCTTAATTTGCATTGATTTTAATACAAAATGAATGTTTTTATGAAGAAAAATCACAATAACTCCGCTATTTGTTATCAAATCCTTTCAAACTTGGTACCATTGGTTAGATAATTTAATTTGTCAACTTGTTTATGTCTTGTAAAATTTTTATAAAATTTACCGATTTTGAGATATTTAAGTTTTAAATTTTTAAATGGCTGCCATTTTGAAAATATACAGTGCAAAAAATTAATTTTTTCTTGGAAACGTACATTGGTACCATAAATATCCATACCAAATATGAACTGAATACAACCATCCATTACGGAAATAAAAATTATTATGTGAAAAAACAAAATGGCGGCTGTGTGAGTAACTAAAGACTTCCGGACAATTTAAATATGATATTTAGATATGTTTCTAACGCAGGAACAATGCCCTAAAATATTGGTAAGGAGTTCTGAAACACCTTATTGCAGTGCATTTAAGAATTTCTTAAAACTATTCCATAACTGACTAAATTGTTATGAATTATTAAAGCTTCAAAACTTTATGAATGTATAAACTTTATCTATCAAATATTTTGTTGGCATAATTGTTGTTGAATAAATAAATAAATTAATCATCTATATCTTCCGCCCAACCAATAATTTGTTACCTTGTTCTTAAAAATAACTGTTCATCAAATAATTTTATTTTTATTATTTTAAAAGTTGATGATATGTTAATGCAAATACTGTCCATAATATATTATTAAATCGGCAAGTTATAATTTTGTATGAAACTAAGTTAACTTTAAAAAATATGATTTAAAAATTCTAATTTGTTAATTTAGTAATTTAAAATTTGTTAATTTATTAATTTAAAATTTAATAATATATTTGATTAATTAAAATTAAATCTTTTATAATGACGTGATTCTTATTAACATAGAATATAAAAACTGTATGGAAAATTGATGATATAATAAAATTATTATTAAATGAAAACCCATTTTAAAATCCACACCATTGATTCAATGATTAAGAGTTAATAAAATTCCCACAGCTACTACCCAATCCTAGTCCTGACATCTCATTTCTAGTTCGTTCAGACATCCCAGTTATGGTAAAGATCACCCCAGTTCTTTACACATCAAATCAGGCACAGACATCAAATTTCTGGCCCAGGCATCCCAGATCTGGCTCAGTTATGCCAGGTTCATCTGGCCCAGACATGTCCAGTTCTGGCCCAGACATCCCGGTTCTGTCCCAGACATCTCCAGTTCTGGCCCAGACATCCCAGTTCTGGCCCAGACATGCAAGGTTCTGGCCCAGACATGACCAGTTCTGGCCCAGACATCCCATTTCTGGTCCAGACTTGCCAGGTTTTGGCCCAGACATGCAAGGTTCTGGCCCAGACATGCAACGTTCTGGCCCAGACCTGTCCAGTTCTGGTCCAGACATCCCAGTTCTGGCCCAGACATGCAAGGCTCTGGCCCAGACATGCAAGGTTCTGGCCCAGACATCTCCAGTTCTGGCCCAGACATCTCCAGTTCTGGCCCAGACATCTCCAGTTCTGGTCCAGACATCCCAATTTCTGGTCCAGATCTGGCCCAGACATGCCCAGATCTGGCCCAGACATACCCAGTTCTGGCCCAGACATCTAAATTTCTGGCCCAGATCTGGCCAGTTCTGACCCAGAACTGGTCAGTACTGGTCCAGATCTGATCCAGGTCTGGACCAGATCTGGCCAGAAAACATTTTTTCACTAGGGGTGTTTCCGGTTTGTTTGAGTTTTAAATGATTTGACGAAGTTGAAATTGATAGCATCTTCTTGATGTACTTTTCTTGAAAACTGACTTATTAGAAGCCCGAAACCTTTGGTAGCATATACGACCAAATCAGGATCACTTGACAGTAGCACAGGTATTTTAATGCGTTAAGTGCTTTAAGTATTCTCATTATTATAATTTTAATATTTTAACAAGATTTTACTAGGAAATGTTATACTTAGCGAGAACGAATATTGAGCCCACGTTTAATTTGGTCTTTTACTTTAATTTAAACATTATTATGACAGAAATGTATATAAATTTCTTTCTGTAGTGGGATTATTTTGTTAAAATACGAAAGGACCTAAATGGAAATAATTACAATAACATTTCATCCTTATTTTCTTTCGGTCAAATTTGCATTACAGAAGAAGTATAAAAACAAACTAAATTAAATAGAAGCCATTTATGAGGTACCTGAATTCTTTTTTGGAGGGAAATCTATTTCAATTTCAATTTTTTTTTGGTTCGTTAACAACATAAATTGACTGACTACAGTATAGCTTTATTTATTTATTTATTCATTTGAGATCTAATTGCCATATAAATTGATTTATATGGTTAGATAATATAAATTTTTCAAAAATAAATATTTATAACTAAAACTAGCTTAATCTAATAAACATCTTCATCTTCTTTCAAAAGTTCTCTAAAGTTCTTTCTTTTTCCATGTCTCATGACCTTTCCTATCTTGTTATATTCTGAATAAGTTTTAACTGTTTACCTGTTAACGGGTCAACATTTATTAATATTTTATTCAATTATGGATTGCCTAATGTCCGTGTATGACATTATAGGTACTATCAACTCTTTAATTGTATGTTTACAAATAGTATATTTAGCACTAAGGACGGAAAGAGTTGTTTTTGACTAAATCAGATAATGTTTTATGACCGAGATGAGATCGAGGTCACAAAAAGTTCAAGCTTCTTGCAAAAGATTTTTTCCAAGGTGCAAACTTTATTTTTCATCATTCTACATGACTTAATACACTTTACTGCTTCCTCAGGCAATCACGGGCTAAAAATACCTAGCCAATAAAAAACATCTACAAAACATTGTTTTGAATTTTTATATTATTCTTACGTTGTATGAGACAAAAAAACTCAAAATAGTTTGCATTTTTTTGTGTCGTGTAAGTTTGAAATTAGATTGGATGAATAGAACATCTGAATTTACATTCTTAGGGTTGTAAACGTATACATCCCTATTAGAAATGAACAACTTTAAAAATCTTATTGTTTAATTCGATGAAAGTATCCGGACATTTGATCATATTCAACTGCCGTATACTTGAAGGTCGATCTAATTATGTTTGAAAACTCTATCATAAAACACAAACGGACGATGCAGTTTTATTCTACAAACTTAAATGACCCGACACAAGGCCGGTCGCAGACAAGTTTCTAATCGTAATCAATGATGTGTCGGCATGCTGACTCTTCACTCAGGTCTGGCCGATGCCACCTGGCGAAGCTGCCGGATTTTGGTTGGCCAATAGAAGTAATGATAACAGATTATGACATAGATGAAACAGTTCAACTTTACTTTTATTGATACTTAAATTCCATTAGGTTTGATCATGGGTTTTACAATTGTGACGAATAAACAATATTAATGAAATAAATTCAATTAGTTAAATGTTCAATTGTAAATGTTTTAATGGCAAACTCCTAATCTTTTTAACTAATGAAACTATCATATTAGAGCAGATTTAAAAAAAATTAAATCTTTAAAGTGATTTGTACTAAATATTTGTGAATATAACTACAGTTGTTAAAATTGTCAATAACAACAGTTTTATTGAAATAGAACACAAAACGTGTTAAAAATATAATAACTGTTTGTTTGCCATTGTAAAATTCTTTAACATATAATTTTTTCCTTGGATAAAAATATTTACATATAAATAAGCGGCCATTGAAAGAGAGTGATGAAGAAAGGAGTACTTAGTATAAAATTAGAGACAAGGAAAAATGTTAACAATATTTTCAACTAAATTGATGGCAAGATAAACAGTTTTCATTGCTAAACCGATGGTTCAATTACCATTGAACCCCAGGGGAATGTCCGACTATTCGAAACTCGATTTTTTTAACTTATTGTTTGAAAGAGTCATCAAAATTGAACCGAGACATAAACCACTGTTTTTTACAAATATTCTTGAAAAAGTATTTGTAAAAACATTATGCTCCATGATCGTAAGATCATCCATCCATATCTACAAAAAGACGTTTTTAAAATATTATGAATGAACAGTATCTATTCGATCGAATTAGTAGTTAAGTCAGAGATTAAACTGACTGTTAAAAAATGTTTCAATTTTTGGGCAGTCAAGTTATCCGACTCTAATGTTGATGCATTGTCAGCGAAGAGTGAACCAAAAAGTTAAAGTATGTATAGTTTAAGGAAAACAAGTGCTTGAGCACGAAGGTTAAAATTTTCAATAACAACAAAAGAGAATTAATTTGTAAAATTTTTATATACATTTGAAATTACTTATTATGCAACAGGAGCTTATTCTGTTCAACAAAAAATAATTAGAAAACAATTTGAGAAAAACTAGTGCCAATTTGAGAAAAAAAGTATTTGAAAAAATATTATGAGAAATATTGAAAACCTAACATTATACAAATATACTGTAGATGAAATATTTGAGTTAAGGGAAAATTATTTCTTTGTAAATAAAATATCAATTTCATTGATATTACATACGTACGGAATGTCACATAAAACCGTGACTGGCTATGCATATTCGTATCATACACATTAAAATGAATCGAAACTGTTTGGTAAAATATTTTCGATGTCGGCTTAGTTTAGCTATTCACCATTTTGTTTTTATCTTAAATAATTTTGATCTCTTTAGCAAACCATTTTATTAAGTTCATATTTGGCATGAGACTTAGTATCAGTAGTGGGGAATGGGGGCTTCTGGGCCAGTTCAAGGTCACCCGAGCGATGACGTCATCGATGACGTCATCGAGGTCAATGACCTCATCGATGACGTCATCGATTGCATCATTGATGACGTCATCACCAATGACGTCACATCCATGACGTCACACCCATGACGTCACAGAAATGACGAGCTGATGACGTCATCACCCCTTACGTCACCAAGATGACGTCATCGATGTCACAAAAGGTCAAGGTCACGCTGAAACCTAAAATTTCTCGGCACTTTTGCTGTTTCTCGCACTACGCTCCGAGTTTTAGTCACAGTTACCATGACCTTGACGACTTGGAGCGAATTTGCGATGAGAAACAGCAAAAGTGCCGAGGAAACTTGAAGTTTGCAACGTGACTCTGCCTAAACCGTCATGTGACACCGCTCGGGTGACCTTGAACTGGCCAAGAAGCCCCCATTCAACCATTACTGCAACCGCGATGCGCACCCTACGACAGACACCGAGCGACTGACTGTCCGACCCCGCGCACTAATGGTATATGGGAAGTGGTGGGGGAAATTGCGATGACCGTGGGAAACTTGAAAATGTCAAGCCGGGTAGCACCGTTTCGGTGCTACCTTAAAGTTACATGTTAAAGTGTGATGATCTCGAGTTAAAACATAGAAATACTACAAGTAGATACCGTCCCAGAGTTAAAGTGTGGTGACCTCGAGTGAAAACACAGAAATACTACAAGTTGATCCCGTCCCAGAGTTAAAGTGTGATGACCTCGAAGTTGTAGAAGTGTGCCGACCTTGAACTACCCCAAATTGTCAGGAATTGGAGTAGCAACCGCGATGTGCACCCTACGACGGACACCGAGCGACTGACTGTCCGGCCCTGCGCACTCTAGGTATATGGGAAGTGGTGGGGGGAAATCTCAAGGTCATCCAAATTGGGTTTTTAAAAAATAAGAAACTCTAAACCCCATGCTCCTCTTCTTCCCTTTCCACCTCATTTGTAGGATATATGGTTGACAATGGTAAATTTGACAAATACTCCGGTGATTGTTGATCGTCTTGCTGCAGTATAACTTCAGACCAATCATAATCTAAAGTGGCCTTGAGCTTTATTCCCGGGTTGTCGAGGAGAATAGACTTCATCCAATCGCAGATGGTTTCTAAATAATGCACGTTGTCGATCGTCAATTTCCAATTCGTAGTGGGTACATCTTCGGTGGAAGACATGGCATTGCAAGCAGGTGTGTCCGCCATGGTTGTTGGAGGAGGAATTATGCTTGTTGCAGCGAGCAATGCTGGTATTACAGAGTAGTGGGCGAAATTTCAAGGCCATCCAAATGGAGTTTTAAAAAAAGGAAACTTTGTCTATTTACTTATAACATAACCACTTAAACTAAAAGGATTGGGATCAACAGTACGTTTAATCATCATATTCGTTATATTCTTCATGTTTCTCAGTTTTCACTTCCGCCCGGATAGTACCTCCACTCTTTAGCTCCTTTTCGGCTTCTTCTAGTTGCTGGGTAATCGCCATCTGACATTGAAGTTTAAAATCATCACGCGACACAGATCCGCAAATATCCATCTGAGCCAACCAGAGCTGCCTGAGGTTCTTTTCCCTTTCCTCGACAGCTTCGACGGCTGCATGTAATTCCTTTTCTGTAATAGAGGAGTCCCACAATTGTTGATCATCGGTTTTGTTGACAACCTCCTTTTCGGACTCCTTGTACAAATCGTTCAGCTCCTGCTGAGTCTTAATGGTTACCTCCTTGTAACTAGCACAACTTACATTGAGAGACATCTTGATGTTGTACGGTTGACCGTTGGAGTTGAAATGAAGCTGAGGCATAGCGCTTGGGGTACTATAAAAAAGTGGGAAAAAGTGGTGGGGGAAGTTTCAAGGTCATCCAAATTGTGTTTTAAAAAATCCTATCTTGTTACTGAGCACATATGTCAGTAACAAGATAGGTGTTTTTTCTCTTTTACATCTTTAATATAATAAAGAAATAAACATATTCTACAATGGTAAGAAGAAGGAAGACAACGGCTAGTCAGCTGAAATAATCCAAAGTCTGGCTCGCTTCAGTCTTCATGGACGCCGGTGATGAAGTCGCTGGAGAAGAGTAATGTTCAGACTCTTCTTTTGGGTGTCGGAGATTGCGTATATTGCAAGCGTAGACTTGCACATTTATACGGTAGCCTCGCGCCACCATCAGCTGCAACTCCTTGTACAAGTCGTTCAGCTCCTGCTGAGTCTTAATGGTTACCTCCTCGTAACTAGCACAACTTACATTGAGAGACATCTTGATGTTGTACGGTTGACCGTCGGAGTTGAAATGAAGCTGAGGCACAGCACTTGGGGGTACTATGAAAAAGTGGTGGGGGTGTTTGCATCGAAGCAGGTTTGACCTTTAGCTTGGTGGTGGGGGTAACTGTGAAATGCAAAGGTCATAGGTCAAGGTCACCCGCGAAGTTTAAAAAAATGCAACATATCAATATGTGACAAACCTGACATATTGATATGTTGCATTTTTTTGTCTTTTGTATTTTTTTGTCTTTTATGGTTTATTTATAAAACATTACAATAACATATGTACAACAGTAAAACTTAAATCTAACACTGCTGCTTGTCGACGATGTGGATGGTCAACTCGGTGGAATTGCTACCCGTGCAACCGTGGGAAACCAGGTAGAGACAGCCGGGTTGGATGGAGCGCAGATCCTCGTTCTGGAGGAGATGGACGAATCGTTTCGGCAGGTAGACTTGGAACTTGGGCTCATCCCCCGGAGTGAACGGTGCCTCGCTAAGACTGCAGCAGATGGCCTCTCCAACTGTAGTCTACATCTTCTTCATGGCGTGGATAATGTAGTGCTTCTCATCTTTAAGTTCGGAACACTTCTTGACAGGTATTATGGTAGATTTGGAGTGAGCATTGAACTGCTCAACCAAAGTTTGCAGGAACTGGTGAGATGCCATGGTTGAGTTAAAGATTGTCTTCTTCTTCGTCTTCTTGCTGGGAGATGTTGTCGTCTCGGAATCTCGAGTAATACTCATGCCAGTTCCCGGTCTGCTCCTCACTTATATAACCCCCGTCACCCCCACCACTCCCCACTTCCCCACTTTGAAGGTAAGATGCGAGTTTATAGGCGTTTTTTAAAGCGCAATGTCTATCTTTTTCATGTTCTGGACTTTTAGTACAAATACAAACATTTTCCATCGTATACTTGTAGTTTTTATCCAAGTCCACATCATTAACCGGAACATGAGTAAATTCTTCGATCCATCTCTTCTTTTCCAGTCCTTTTGTATAAATATTCATAACATATTTCATAACACCGATTAAAACACTTTTGTCCAAACTGGATGAGATTGGATAAAATATTCGCAAGAATACCTCACTCAATATGTTAGGAGAAATATTATCTTCAATATCCCTTTTCTTCTTCTGTGCATTCTTTCTTCTTTTACCTTTTTCCTCAACATTATTACTGGCGTGGAGTTGTCCGCAAGCGTTGTGTTCATCTCCCTCCGGTTGACCTTGAAGATCTAAAAAGTCGGATATCTCCTTCTCAATATCTACTACATTTTCTTGTGTACCACTAGGAGAAGCCATATTGAATAAGATGCTACCCATACAAGAACAGGCAACAAACTGATAAGGAGCGACCTGAACGCTCTGCTTTTATACTCGCGGAATGCATTGGAATGTAACAAAACCAGTTTTTTACAATACATTTTTAACAATTCCAGTTAAAGTTGTGTATGTTACGATTTTATCATGTAGAATTAAATAGTATGCAGTTGTATTAGCTGGTATAGCCGCGTTGAATTCCATTTCTATTTTTATATCCACACTTGATGATTTTACCGATTCATTCTGTTTAGAACAATCGATTACAACTATCGGGTAACCATCTAAGTACTTTTATGGTGATAGTAAAGGTGCATTTGTTTTACCGTAATATGAACTTTGGAATCTTGCATACATATCGTACAATATGCTGTACTTTTTATTAGCGAATGACACATTAAAATTATCGTATGGAAAAAATTGTGAGTTTAAATAAACTTTAATATTTTTCAAGTTGCAGTGATCAAATTGGCCTGCATGTTTGGTGATGGTGTCTCTTCTGCCTGTTTGTAAACCAAATATAATATACCTGGCTCGTTCCACATAATTAGATGTTTTAACAGTCCAAGTGTGACGATCCGTAGCTGGCAAGCTGGGATGTTCATGAAATTCCCAACTTCTAAAAGGAATTACAATATCACGATCAGCCTTTAACTTAGTAGCATTCTATGCTCATCAGCTAATTTAACATGCGGAACTCTCCATACAATCTTGTCTAATGTTAATTTCCATTCTAAAGTTGCATCTGTTGTACCGTCTGGAGCTTTAATAATGTCTTTATCGTTAGAAGATCTCAACAAAACTAATTCTTGTTTAAAATTTAATATAATTTTTCTATAATCTTCAGCAAAACCAAGCAACAAACGTAATGGAATATGAAATCAAAATTTCCATTTGTATCTGGAGTGATATAGTCTTTTGCAGGTGAAACCCATCCTGCAGATTGTATTAAATTGGTTTCATTAGGTGATATAGATGTTAATCCCTTTAAAGTTGTTGCAATACCTACTTTTTTAGTGGAATCAACTGTTACACCTGATATTTCATATCTAATTTCATCAAAGAGGAAAGCCATGGGATTATTTATAAATGGAACTGTTGTACAGTAGTAGTACCGTCCTTTTAGTAACTTTTCCTTCAATATACAAGTAACTTTCACATGGTAGTGTGTAAATGTCCTGATTTTGTATGGGAATACGAATTTCATCGTTATTGTTTAATTTTGATGAAGTGTAAGGGTTGTGGGTGTGATATTCTTTTTCCCATAGGGTTTCGTCGAATGTCGGACCCTGCGCTATATCCAGCATATCCATAATCGGTTAATTTTAATCCAATTCTCTCTAAGAAACGAATGTTTTCGCGTGTTAACTCCTCCACAGCTGAAGAGCTACTAATGCGGTTTCCGTAGGTTGTTCGCTTTTAAATGTTAAACCCATGGTTTTGTATTAAAGTGTCGATTTTAAATGTAATCTAACCGTAATAGGCTCTTCTCGGAAATCTATCAAGTTACCGTCTTGATCCAATACGTTCAACACGATGTCTGAAATGAAAGTGGTGTTCAATGGTAGATATACCAGGTTTTGTGGCTTTTCAACAATTTTAAATCCAGGCGGTACACTGGGGTAAAAAGTATGTATTATATAGGTATTTGCTCCATCTCTGTAAGCTCCTTGTATAATGTTACAAGTTATGTATATACTATTGACTTTTAATATTGTTACAGTTTGTTTACCGGAATGTGTTTTATTTGGTTCTAAAATTGCTCCATCTTTGGAAATCCTAATAAATCACCAATTGAGTTTGGCTTAGTGAAATCTATATAATATTTTGAAGTAAGCTCAGCTTTCATTGTATTATTATTACCTTTTAGCGATATATTGTCTTTCCCATTTTATTTTGCAAAAATTCATTAATATGATCAATTTCATAAGAACCTGTGGGTAAACTGCACTCTTCTAAGTCTGTAAACTTACCACTGGCATCTTTTCCTTTATAATAATGCAATAAGTTATTTTTACTTTCCGTAACATTGGGAATAGAGTTGTAAGTTGTAAAATCTAACAGTGCTGCCTCCCAAAATCTTCCTTTTTGCAAGCGTAACGCTGGAAAAAGGATACTTCGTAAAGTGGACGATTTTCCTGTTAATGATACCGTATAGGAAGACATCTCAATAGTGACTGATACTTTTAGCTAGGAATTCCAAACATAAATGGCCGCATATTGAAGTATTATCAGGTTGTTCTCTTTTATAGTTGTAATATATGTTTTTAGCAGATTTAAAGTAATGTTCAAGTTCTTTAGGTGGTGGCAAATTTCCAAAACTATCAAAATAATATACATTGCTATTTAGTTTTTTATAACACACCCAATGGGTGCCGGGCCCTTCAGTATTATCCAAATTCACGATTCCAGTCTCATTTTTCCATATTTTCTTTGGTAAACTGTCTTTCATAAATACTCCGCGGAAAATGGTATTTTTAAACAGGAAATATATTTAAATAATTCAACATTAGTCAACGCTTTATGTGGTATAACCAATTGATTTCTTTTATTTAATATGCACGATACGGTCTTAGGTATAGACCAGCCCCGTTTTTTACCATTGACCATATTGTCGGTTTTTTGTTATTTTTCCTCGGAGAACGTCTTTTTAGTCTAATATTACCACCATGTTTCCTCATGGTTGATCCTTTTTTATTCTTACCCCTCCTTTTACCACCTCCTACCGCTGTTTTAGCCTTCATACCTGCTGTTACCGCTAAAGCTGCTGCTTTTTCTGCAATACTAGCGTCACTAGACTTTACTCGTTGCCAAGCTATATTCGCTAGCTTTTTATCAGCGATTGGCCTATTTTTTGAATCGGTAAACGTGGAATATGCAATATCGTGTTCTTTACAAGCCTGATCTAACTTATTTATACCTGGATCACCTCTTTCCAGACGTTTTTTCAATTTAGTTCCTGGTCCGCAATACTGTTAACCTCCCGGTATGTGAAATTCGTATGGTAAAGCGTCTATTGCTCTATTTACGATAGATCCTACTGGAATACGATTTAAAGCTTTACTTAACAGAGAAACCGCTGTGGATGTGATACCGCCTCCTTTCCGTATAGTGTCTCGATATGGACTGGTGTAATGAAACGTCATGATTGTCTTTTATATTCGAAAAGCGTAACCTATGTGTTACCTCTATGATAGGTTGCACAGAAATGATGTAATTTATGATGTTATTTAATTAAATATCAAAAGTACCCCAATATGATGATCTAAACTTGTGTGTGTTATAATTAAGGAAATATTTATAAAGAATTTCTTGTTTAATCCATGTATTTCTCATTTTTTCATCAATAGGTTTATGTTGTCCAGCTGCAATATAATTATGCAAATCAAATAATAAATTACCTATTACTTTAACAAGAAAATTAACAGTTACAGCGTTATCAGCATAATCAGGGTCTGCAACATTTGTTAATCGTTTGTTATCACAATTCCACCATTTTTTTCCATTTGGCTCTAATTGTATTATTTGTTCATAAGTAACAGCATCACCAGGCTTTTCACCAATACCTAAATTTGTCAATA
>CM061532.1:113192021-113228076 GCA_030545055.2 Neoaliturus tenellus
AAGTGGAAAAAAGTACAATGCTTTAAATTATAAAATAACTAATGTTGCAGATCCAACCGAGGATACAGATACAATCAATAAGCGTTATTTGCATTCTGTAATACCAGAAAAGAAAAAAGATGGATTTTCCTTCTATAAATATACTATAAACGATATTGGATATCCTAAAGAAGAAAGTGATGGTGTTAATATTAAATACATTAAAGATAATTGTATTTTATATAATGGTGCTGTTATTGATTGTCATGGAAAAGTGTTGTCCAATCTGAAAGATGGTTCAACTCCATCGGATGCTGCTACTGTGAGACAAATGAATGAAAGCTTGAAGAAAGGAACATCCGCTTTTGTTAAACAAAATCAGGTGGTGTCAAAGAAAGGTGATGAGTTTGTGCAAGGAAGTGAAAAGTTTACCTTACTACAACTACAAAATAACAAGTGGGATGGAAAAAATAAAAGATTGTCAAATATAAGTTTAGGCACGGAAGAACATGATGCTGTTATTTTAACACAAGTGCCACAACTATCAGCTACTGGTGTTAACTTTATATGTGGAGGCAGACGATTAACCGAAGTTAAATCTGGTAAAGATGATCAGGATTGTGTTGTTGTAAAACAAACTATAGTTAGAGATAAAATAAATAACGTATATGATGGAAAAAATAAAAGAATATCTAACATATCAGCAGGAATAGCTCCGAATGATGTTGCTACTATTAATCAAGTTATAGCAACCTCTAATAACGATCCATCTGTGTATACATGTAATGGTAAACGTATCACAAATCTTGATAATCCTACACGTAACAAAGATGCTACTAATGTAGAGTATGTAATGAATCTTGTAGGTAATGTAGTTATTGATATGCATAATCATTTGATTAATGCATCGATGAAACACAATAAAATCGAAGATTCTCAGAGAAACCAATGGATTAAAGATGAAATCATTGATAGATACTAGTAAAACTTATGAATATTTAAGTATGGAATACACAAAAAAAGGATTCATTATCATAAAGTATTTCATAGAGTGAAGACGTTGGTTACATAAAACAGCATAATGAAGACCGTATCGCTCAGTCGTCGTCAAGACAGCGGCAAGAGAGGACGTGGTTTAACATCAGCTGCATTATCCCTGCTCAGACGGATTCCAATTGGTGCTGTTGTGAATCGAGCGATAGACGCTTTACCATACGAATTACATCTGCCCGGAGGTTATCAATATTGTGGACCTGGAACTAAGTTGGCAAAACGTTTAGCAAGAGGAGATCCTGGAATTAATAAATTAGATCAAGCTTGCAAAGAACACGATATAGCATATTCAAAGTATAAAGATTCAACAAATAGATCAATAGCAGATAAAATTCTAGCGGAAAAAGCTTGGCAAAGAGTAAAATCAAGTGACGCAAATATTGCAGAAAAAGCAGCAGCTTGGGCAGTAACTACAGCCATGAAGACAAAAGCAAAGTTAGGTGGTGGAAGACGTCGCAGAGGAAAACCTGCAAAGAGAGGCGCTCCCAAAAGAGGTGGAAACATTAAAAAAGGACGTCGTAGAACTCATAAGGCAAGTGTAAAGAAGACTTCTGTTTGGCAAATGGTAAAAAACGGAGCAGGTTTATACCTAAGACCATACCGTGTGTACTAAATAAGAAGAATCAATTGATAATTCCAAATAAAGCCTTAACAAATCATCAGTTAAATGATTATGTAAATTGTTTGAAAATACCATTCTTTCGAGGAGTTTTTATGAAAGATGCATTACCAACTAAAATATGGAAAAATGAAACTGGAATAGTAAATTTGGATTCCACCTATGGTCCAGGCACTCATTGGGTATGCTATAAAAAACTCGGACAAACCATTTACTACTTTGACAGTTTTGGCAATCTACCACCGCCAAAAGAACTGCAACATTATTTTCGAAACTCCAAAAACATTTTTTACAATTACAAAAGAGAACAACCTAACAATACTGAAATATGTGGGCATTTATGTTTGGAGTTTCTAGCGAAGAGTGTCAGTCAGCTTTAAGATGTCATCGTATACAGTGTCACTGAGTGGAAATTCATCCACATTGAAAAGTACGCTGTTCCCAGCATTGCGTCTATCCAAGGAAAGATTATGGGAAGCGGCATTACTTGATTTGACTACCTACAATTCAATTCCTAATGTTACAGAAGGAAAAAACAATTTACTACATTATTATGAAACTAAGGATGCTGCAGGAAAATACTCAGAATTGAAAATAATTACATTTCCTACTGGAGCTTATGAAATTGATGATATAAACCAATTATTACAGAAACAACTCGGAGAAGACAATATCACCGTTAAAGGAAACAATAATACTTTAAAAGCAGAAATAACTTCAAAATATTATATTGATGTCAGCTTGGAACAGTCGATTGGCAGTTTACTTGGATTTACAGATACAAAAAAAAAAATCTTAACTCCTGGAACTACTCATTCAGGTGATTCAACTGTAACAATATTGAAAGTAAATAGTATTGATGTCACGTGCAACATTATACACGGATCGTATAGAGATGGAGTTAATCAACATATTTTACATACATTTTATCCAACAGTGGCTCCCGGTTTTAAAATTGTTGAGAAGCCACAAAACTTGATATACCTACCGTTAAACACCAGTTTCATTTCAGACATCGTACTGAACATATTGGATCAAGACGGTCATAGTGTTGACTTTAGAGGAGAAACAATTACTATACGGATACACATCAGAGCAGCAACATAAAAGTCAACATGGGATTATCATTTAAACCGCAACGGAAGAGTCGGGAGCTCAGTAGCTCCTCGACATTGGAAGAGTTAACATCGGAAAACATTCGTTTTCTACAGAAGATTGGATTGAAACTTAACAGCGATGGATATCCTGGATATATCTCAAGGACCAACGTTCGACGAAACACTATGGGAGAAGGAATATCACACGCACAACCCTTACACTTCATCAAAATTAAACAATAACGATGAAATAAGGATCCCCATTCAACAACAAGATATTTACACTTTACCGTGTGAAAGTTACTTGTACATTGAAGGACGGGTATTAAAATTGGATGGAAAAACTGCTTCAACAGTTCCTTTTATAAATAACCCGATGGCATATCTTTTTGATGAAATAAGATATGAAATATCAGGGGTGACGGTTGATTCAACAAAAAAGGTTGGTTTAACAACGACATTGAAAGGATTAACATCATTAACACCGCATGAGAAGAATTCAATAGTCACCGCCGGATGGGTTGCCCCCGATAAAGACACTATAACACCAGCTTCCAACGGTCACTTTGATTTTCATGTACCTTTACGATTGCTTTTGGGATTCGCTGAAGATTACAAACGGGTAATAATAAATGTCAAACAAGAATTAGTATTACTCAGATCTTCAACTAATAAGGACTTGATACTTGCAGACCCTGCAACTACGGAAGATAAACTGGAATGGCAACTACAGTTGGATAAAGTTGTTTGGAGAGTACCTCATGTAAGATTGGCTGATGAACATAGAATCCTATTATTGAGAAAGTTGAAATCTGACCGTGATATTGTGATGCCATTCCGAAGTTGGGAATTTCATGAATACCCTACACTACCTCAGACAGAACGACAAACATGGACCGTCAAGACATCAACTTACTTGGAACGAGCAAGGTACATAATACTCGGTTTTCAAACTAAGCGAAAAGATGTTATTACTGCAAATGCTGGTCAATTTGATCACTGTAAAATAAAGAATTGTAAAGTTTTCCTAAACTCTCAATTCTTTCCCTATGACAATTTGAATGTCATGTTCAGCAAAAAACGTTTTTCTATTTTATACGATATGTATGCAAGATTTCAATCGTCATATTATGGAAAGACTAATACACCACTATTATCACCTGACCAGTATTATTCCAAGGCTCCAATAATTGTAATCGATTGTTCAAAACAAAATGAATCGGTAAAATCATCAAGTGTAGATATAAAAATTGAAATGGAATTTGAAGAACCAGTAGCGGATGGAACTTCGGCATACTGTCTAATTCTACATGATAAAATAGTTACTTACACACCGCTGACCGGAATTGTGAAGAATGTACTTTAAGAAGAATTGTACAACAACTGCAAATTTTTGAGGTTAGAATTATCTGCTTTAATTTTTGAGGTTAGAATTTCATTTGTGAAAGACAAGTTCAAAACAAACAATTATGTAATTGTATAAATTTCAAGGATTTACGAAAAATATAAAAGCGAGAAAATAATTAGTAGAAACTTCATTCTATCTTCAACCGTCGTATGGGAAACATCATTCGCAAGATGAATTCTACTAACGGAGAAGAAAATACACCTCTAATGGATGATAATAGTTCAGATATAGAAAAACAAGTTGAACGAGAAATGGACGAGTTCCTAAAATTCAACAAACATAAGAAGAGAGAAGAAGAAAAAGCTGAAAAAGAAGTAAAAAGGAAGAAGGTTGAAGTTAACATTACAACCAATATTTTAACAGAAGTATTTCTTCGGATTATCTACCCAATTTCTTCATGCATGACAAAAAGTATATCAGTTGGAATTTTAAAATCAATGGATTATTCACCAATTGTTATTTTAAATCATGGAAACAAAATGGTTACTTTCAGTGAAATTACTTGGGAATCTCTCATGAAACATTTACATCTTTTGGAGTGCTATTTAAGTAACAACACATTTGGAAGAAGAACAAGATTAAGTTTATTGGAATCAAATATTGAAGTTGATATAGTAAAACATCGTGGAGGACAAATTGTTCGCTTCAGAGATTTAACTACACATAATGTTAAATTATATTTCACTAAAGAAGAATTTTATACTTTAAGTTGTACTACCGGTCCCGTCACCAGATATTTGAAACAACTAATATTTTCAAGTGCAATAATTAAAGACTATCTAATTGATACATTGGACAAAAAACCTTTTGTTCCAATTTTATACGGTCCCGTGGATACTTCAATCTTTAATAGAATACCTCAAGAAGTTGAAATGTGGAGACAATTAAACAACTATCACACCAATTTTAATATTGATGAAGTAGCACAAGAAGTGAAAGAAGAAGAACAATCCTGTCTGTTATAAACATCGGCTCATTCAATTTTTAAGTCAGTTGTTAGTAAGACTTCATCATGAATAAACGGGTTTCGTTTTCTAATGCGCCACATATAATGGAAGTTAAAAGAGGTATAATTGAATTTCAAGCTTTCCGAGGAAATGATGGTAATTTTATTATTAAAGAATTAGTAATCTTGGACATGAACACATCAGTAGTTTATCATTATTTGTTCAAACCTCCAGTACCATTTAATAGACTAACAACTAAAGCGAAAGTTACAAACAAATGGTTGAACAAACATTTTCACAACTTAAGATGGGATGAAGGTTTCATTAATTATAACATGATGCCGCACATTATGAATCATTATTGCAAAGAGTTTAAAATTATCTACACAAGGGGATTGGAAAAAGCAAATTGGATACAATCATTTACAAGCAACGAAGTGATTAATGCAATAATTGATAAAGATTTCCAATGCTACTTCAACGAACTTTGTATTTCATCAAAAAGTTTTAAACATCGAAGGTCGCAATGCGCTTTAAAGAATGCCTACCGCTTGAATAATTTCCTTCAACAAACTGGTGGGGGTAGTGTCAGTGGTGGGGGTAGTGTCGATTATAAAAGTGAGAGCGCTACCATGACACAGCATGAGTATTACTCAAACCTCCGAAGAGACAACATCTCCGACGGACATTCTTATTAACAAGAAGATTAACAACAACATCAATATGGCATCACAGAACTTACTTCAAAGTTTAGTTGATCAGTTCAACGCTCATTCTAAATCATCAATTCTACCTACGAAGAAATGTTCTGAACTAAAAGAAGAAAAACACTACATCATTCATACTATTAAGAAAATGGAAACTTCAGTAGGTGATGCTATAAATTGCACTTTGAGCGAGGCACCTTATACAATTGGTGATGAAGCAAAATTTCAGATCTTCTTACCAAAGCGCTTCGTACAACTACTTCAAAATGAAGATCTTCGTATAATTCAACCCGGCGCACTCTATTTGGTATCACATGGACCCAGTGGAAACAACTCTACTGAACTTACAATTCATGTAACACCTACTACTGATTAATTTGTACATAACATTGTAAATATTTCTTTGTATTTGTTTTTTCAATAAATATGATATAAAACAAAACAAAAAATAAAAATAAAAAAAGCAACATATTGTAATGTCTTTGTACATTACAATATGTTGCTTTTTTTAAAAATTCCACAGGATGACCTTGACCCAATTTTGTATAATTATAAAAGGGGAAATGTACTTGCAAAATTCATCAGTCTACTGCTACCTTTCATACCGTACACATCTCGCTCTTAATCCCTGAATATAAAACTGCAACATGTCCCTAAAGGTTAAGTGTGCATCTTATGATACCAACACCATAACTACTTTTGAACAACTTGAAGATTTAACTAACGAAATGCGAGTTTTACTTACCGGTGGTTATCACTTAACTGTTGATGTTAGTGCTACTAATACAAGGATGTTCACTAAAACAAAATATTGCGATGATGAAATATTTATTTCTACACAACCTACAACTTCTTCATCGCCAACTGGTCAACATAACATCAAGTTCCAAAAGTATTACCAATGTTGAATAACTTTTGACAGACAAAGCTACAACTAAAGAATCACGTGATCAATGTGAGTTAATAAAAAGGATGTGATACTTGTATAAATAATCATTCGCTTCTTAGCTCTCACCACGACAAGACCTATTTAAGAAAATGTTGTACAGAATGATGATTCAACTTGATGGAAAAATTTATGGAAAAGACTACAACACCGTTGAACAAATGACCCAAGATTTAGATGTATTAACTAAAGAAGGATATCAAGCTAAATTAATTTTAAAATTTCCTGAAGTACATCCATTATCAACAGAAGAACTTGTTGCTATGGCTAAGGCGGAGAGAGAGAAAAAGTCTGAAGAAAACAAAGAGAAACAAACTTCCTAAATTTTAATAATCCTTACACTTGTAAGGTATAATTTTTTAAAACTCCATTTGGATGACCTTGAAATTACCCCTACCACTTTTCACAGTACATAAAACTCACTATTCAACACTATACACTCTTATTCTTTCACTGGACTCCGCAGCGTCAACATGGAAGAGCAAAAATACAAGTACAAACCTCGTTACTGTTGTGAACAACAGTGTACAGATTTAGGACCAATGATGGTGGATGGGTTAGCTTGTACTAAATGTGAATTCTTCGGATCTTGTTATTGCAAATGCAAAACAAAACAACTACCACCACCGGAATTGCGAACTTTCAAATTTTACAAATCAAGATATTTTCATACATGTTGTCCTCAAAGATGTTTCAAATTTCACCCTCTAGATCTTGCTCATTGTCAACGCACCAATTCTCATCAAGATGATTTTTGTACACATATGATAAAAAGATGTAAATACAGATCAGATTGGTATTCCGATCCTGTAGAACCATCAAATGTGTAATTTCAGTTTTACACTCTTTTTTAAAACTTCATTTGGATGACCTTGAGATTTCCCCCACCACTAGTTCTAATTTTTATATAATATTAAATCATTCCACTTCCAACACTCTAACTAACAACATGGAAAACAAATTTATCAAGTTTGAACATATAATAACTGACAGGGAAGAGATGGAAGAATTGTTTCAAAACTTACTTTCTATCATTGACGAATATCCTATAAGATGGTTCAGAATTGTAGTTCAATATTTAAATCCTGGTGAATTGTTTTCTTCATCGAGTGAAGAGGATGAAACAACTACTTCGGTTCAAATAATTGAATTAAAAGACGAAGAAGAAGAAGAACTAAACATTTTATTCAATCATAAGCTCAAGGTTCCCCATATAAAAGCCCCCTCCCTAGACAGCCCCCCTCCCTAGACGCCTGCTCAAGGTCACCATTATATAAGCCCCCTCCCTATGCGCCGATCCTCATTCCATCACCGACTCTCCAACAATGAACAACTCTCCATTGGCCCGAATGAATTCTAGTTTTGAAATAAACTCTAAAGAAGAGTTACAAGACATTTTTAATATTTTACAAGAACTTGTAGATAGTTTTACAACCATCAAAATGAATTTGGAAATAACATACGATTGTCCTATTTGTGATAAGTTTGAAAGTTTAGACGAAGACAGTTTACTAAATCTAACTCCTGCACCATCTGACACTACTGATGGTAATAATGAAGAGCAACGTCTTTCCCCCACCACTTCTTTGTAATTCATCCTTCCCCCCACCACTTCTTTATTTAACTAACATTTCTCCCTTTCACTTCTTATTCCGTCTTCGACTTCTGAACTATCAACATCACTAAAATTTCAAACACTAACACAATCATGATGGATATGATGGATGAAGTTCCCTTCGTAACTAGAATGGAAGAGGATAAATTGAAATTGGAAATTAAACGATTGGAAATGGAACGGGAAAACCAACTTGAAATGTTACATTTGTTCAAGCTTTTCAAATACATCATCTGGGGACTCTGCATTTACCTTCTCATCGTCGTCGGTGTTTGCATTTACAACTCTGTAATTCATCACAAAAGTTCAACTTGTTTAAACTCTGCTGTTGCACATTAATTGTATATTCACTAATAAAATTCAAAAGTTACTTCAACCTATCCTACTATCACCAACTAGTTCAACTTAGAACTATTTCTGGTGGTAGTTGGGTAGGCTTTTTTAAAACTTACTCTGGATGACCTTGACATACTTTCCAGATCCTATTTATAAATTTGAATTTCAGTTTTAAACTAACTTTTAGTTTTGTTCAACTATTAAGAGTTTTGTTAACACCGTCAAATTTCAGTTTTCAACTAACTTTTAATTTATGTATACTTTTAGTTCAACCCTAGTTACTTTATTCGCAAATTCAGTTCAACCGACCGCCAACGCTATTGCCATCTCCACCCCAATATTTTAAAATTTCTGCCCCCAACACCTGCCCGAACATCTGTTCGGTTTTAAAAATATAAAAGAAAGGTAAAGGAGTGGGGGTGGCTCATGCTCACCAATGCAAAACTAAGGTTTGAGGTTAGAATTATCCATGGCGGCCGCCATGTCTGGTTCAGTTTTACCACATAGAGTCGGCGACCGGTTATTGGTCTAAAGGAGTGGGGGAAGGGGTGGTGGGGGGAAGGTTGCCGTTTTATAAGCCCTCTCCCTAGGCGGCGCTTCTCATTCGATCGCCAACTTTCAAACGATAAACACCTCTCCCATGGCACGAATCAATTATCCCGCTATCACCAACTACTTCAACTTAAAACTATTTCTGGTGATAGTTGGATAGAATTTTTTAAAACTTACTCTGGATGACCTTGACATATTTTCCGCATCTCAGTTATAAGTTTCAATTTCAATTTTCAACTAACTCTTAATTTTTCTTCAACTGTTAGAGTTTCGTTAACACCGACGAATTTCAATTTTGAACTAACTTTTAATTTTAATTTTATGCGCAAATTCACTTCACCCTAACGCCAACACTATCGCCATCTCCACCCCAACCTATATGGCATAAAATATAACTACAGCATCTCATATATACCCTCTAACACCCACCGGAAGCTATGTGACATGGCAGCTGGCGCCAGCTGCCGCGGCACGTGGCTCCGTGGGCACGTGGCCGGTTTTAAAAGTGACCAAAACACACTACTGACTTATCAAGAAAAATCCATTTTCCCCCTAATACTCAACTTGAACTTACATTTTTATTTATACTTAAATTTAAATTGACACTAAAATTGTGCTATAACAATGAGAGACACGAGTACGTACTCAGAATTTATTAGAAAAAGATATTGTTAGTCTCTTACTGTTTCCAATAAACGCTCAACTGTTAGGTGTATATTTTTTTATTTATTATTTTGTTTTTGTTTTATTATAATGCTTGACAATAAACTTTGAATGCTGAGCAGACAATGAAGATGCTGATTCTGAATTCGTCAGCATTACTAAATCCATCATGATATCAGCAACCCCTGATCCTCATGCATGCATGCATTCAAGCAAAATTGTAAAAACACTGTTTCAAATTAAAATCTGGAAATGAAAATATTTTAATTTTGCTCAAGAATGATAGATTTTAATGTGGTTAAATTGAGATTTATATTAGCAGTATTATTTTTATTTTAATAGTTTGTATTATTTACTAAATATCCGTGATTAGTCTTCAAATGAGCAAACTATTTAATTTGCCTTCAACAACAATCAATCAATGGCCTTCATACAGTATTATTATTTTGTTGTTGGCTAACTCGTTGTCAAAATTTTACTATTTGTTGATTTGTTGAGTAGTTTTCAAATATTTAAAATTACCGGGTTATAAAATTCTTTACTAATATGAGGAAAACTTTTCACCGTGAGGTAAGTCAATTCTACCTTTACATCATTCGAAAAAGTCATTATTCTAGTTTAAATAACTAGATATCAGAGAGGCACAAATTGAAATTTGGATAACTTTTTTCAAATTCTATTACTGTCATTTGTTATTTCTTTCTAACTAGTTATTTTAGAAACTAGAATTATTTTAAAATTAGAAATATAATACAGTAGAATAATCCAGAGTTGTCAGTAACATATCTAGATATCTCTCATCAACCTGTTCCGAATATTCCAGAAAATGCACTTTATAAGGCAACATATTAACTGATTCATTAACTGATTCATAATTAAATGATTCATTATTTGTAAAAACCTCAGGATGTGGTAATGCATAGTTACGGTTAATTATAAAAACCAATTTAGGGAAATTCTTGCTTTAGATGAGATTTAAGTGACAGTATTAAGATTAAACCAATTCACTCTTGTTGCCAACACAATTAAATACCAAGTCATCTTAATTGGAATGGCTTGGTCCTAAAGCTCCAGTATTTATTTAGTCAATTAAACTTGAACAGTTTCGTTGAAAATATTACAGGCTTGCTCGGTTGGAACTATCCCTAGCAACGCCACAATGAAGTTAACGATGGTTATTCATAAGGTTTATAGTATAAAATATGTAAAATAATTCATTAGAATAGACATCCTATTTTTTAATTCACCATTGTATTTATTAAACGTTTAAAATATTTTAAAATTATTCTTGAATGGTAAATAATTTGTTTTAAGGCCGTAGGACAAACTGTTGTCCTGTAATCAATTTAAGTTACCTTACGTGAGATCCAGTATTCAATGCTGTGTAAAAATGTATGTCAACGGTATATGTTTATTATTTTAAAATGTATGTTATAATATAATTTGTCAAACATTTTGCAAGTAATATTATATTTGTGACATTGAGTTTGATGTGATTTCTAATTTTTCTAAATAATGCCGACCGGCGCTAGCAGATTAGCCAATGTAATAATAACTTAACTTTTACACTGGATCATGATGCAACATTATAGTGCATCGAACATAAACGATAGTGCATTGAAACTTGGATCTCAATAATATAATTGGTGCTAACAAAATTAACTTCATGTATTTTGTATTAACTTCATGTAAGATAAATACTATTTTCTTTATGTATAGTTGGTATTACATAATCTTTCAATTAAAACTAACAAAAAGTAAGATTTAAATATGTCAATTTTTTGTACAATTGGACAACTATAAAAACAACTATAAAAATCATCAATACAGAAGATAAAATATGGATTAAATATCAAAGAATATATACAGTATCCGATATTAACCAATAGAGATTATGTTTCACTCCATAATTGTATCATTTAAGTCAAAGAACCATAGAAACTATAAATTGTCATATTATTTCTTTCTACCAGGGGAATTGCATGTGATATTTATGTTGCAAATAAAGTTTATTCAACTTCGAAATTGCTCCCATAAGTTGTTATTGAGTTCCTCAACCATGAATATCTGCGATGTCGTACATTGTATGGACACTACAAGCTTTGAATTACAGTAATGTAAAAACCAATTTAACAGGACTTTCAACATCTTTTTCTTTTCCTCTTTCAAATGAGGCATTAATACTAAATGAGGCATTAAATTAGGAGAAATGTAATCGGACATCTAAATTAGATAACTTATAAAGTTGTATCAATATTTTTATTTATAACTAACGTTATTACATTTTAAAAACAATCTCATTTAATATTTTTATGATTTCTTTAATAAGCTTTGAAGTTTATTTAAATTGTAAATGCAGTACTATAAAATATCAGTTTGATAAATTGTTCTCACAATAATGAGAAAGTAATGGTGCAGTACCGATTCTATGATGAAAGGTGTATAATTTATCATACCAACAACTTAAAGGGTGGGAATGATCCCGTGTGGTTTTTGTGTTCTTTGACTTTTGAATAAAACCCTTTTTAATAACTTTGTAGAGAAATCCACAATGAGTGAAATCATTAATATTATTATGATTATTACCTTAAAATAAGAAATATTTGTAATATGAAAATCATCAATTTAGTTAATATATTAATTGTATTAATTATAAATGATTCGTTAATATTATTTTACGAATAACGTTAAGAGCCAAGTTAATAAAATATGAGGTAATTAGAGAAATTAGAGGTAGACACATATGTATAGTAACAAGTAATAAGCCAATTCTGGCATTATATGAAAACCAATTCTGGTTTTTGTATGAAAACGTGCTAATCCTGCCATGATAGATATAAATCTGCCACAAGGGTTCAAAATTGGTGTGGTTGGTGAGTTGTACGGTGTTTGTTTACGTACCCACCGTGTTACGGTACCCACCGTGCCGTGGTGGGTTTGTACGGGTGTCTATAAGGTTAATTTGCTTGGATTAGTTTAGGTTTGTGTGGTTTGGTGAGAAACCTTTACAGGCACGGTTGGCCGAAGGCCTTCCGATTTTTTTCTTTAACTAAGCACTACGTGAAATTAATGCGAATGTCTCCATGAATCTTTAAAGTTAAAAGTGACGTAACAGCCAAATGACATCAAAATGGTAATTACAAAGATACTCGCAAAGTTGAAATAACAGATTATCAGTTTTAATTTTTTTCCTGTATAAATATTTTTCTCTGATTATAGGTAATTTTTATAAATTATCAAAACACTATTACAACAGTTATCATAAAAAATACATTTATACCATTTATATAGAAAAAATAATTCTGTCTAAATGGCTTTTCGATGGACAAATGTCAGTAGCATGATAGTTCATTCCTAAGGAACTCGCTCAAAGATATTAGCGAAGAAACTAAAAAAATCTTTCTTACTCCTATTGAAAATACTCACATCAAGGTCCCAATACTGTACCTGAAACATTTGAGCAAACATTAAAATAATTATTGAATGTTTATTATAGCCTGTCTTTTTAAAGATTTTCTTTATACATGATCATTGTAAGTGAGTCTTATAAAAATTCATCAGCTTGGGTTCATCAACTTATTCTCTCGGTTCACACCACCTGTATAAATCAACCTCACTGTGACAGCAATAATAAAATCGATATGACATTTTATACGAAGTTTTAAATGCTATGTGATTTATATATATATATATATATATATATATATATATATATATATATATATATATATATATATATATATAATAAAAACTAGCAATGGTTTATTTAATTTGGAAATAAAAATTTTATAAAATATAAATCAATCACTGGTATTATTTTAGATAATCCTATCACAATCCGGTTATGTGAGAAGACTACGGTGTTCATTTCAATGCACGGGACCTGTGATGCATAGCTGATTGCTGATTGACTTTAAAACCATCGATTATTTCATTAAATAAATTTCTAGACCAACAGAATCAAATGCCGTGCTTAAAGTTATCGTGTTATAATTAAAGAAAATCTCTTAGTGATCCTAAATATAACCTTTTTGTACAAGAAAAAATAATTATACAATTTATGAAAGTATAAGTGCAAAACTCAAAACTGGAAAATCTAAGAAACTATTCTACAATGTTAAAGTTCACATATTACACATCAACACTTGAAACTTCAAATATATAATATGGAAGAATTAGTTTGTAAAAAATATTTTTTATATAAAAATACATTAAATTAATTTAAGATGGCAAAACTCTGACGTAACCATGTCCACAAAGACGGCAAAACTTGATGTGTTGATATATCAAGTTATTGAAGTTCACGTTTATATAAGCATTAGAATATTGTTTCATCATAAAAGTTGTCAAACGTGTAATTATTCATAAATATCATTCTAATAGAATATATATCAAATCGCTTTAATGGCATAATAAGTAGTAATAGACAAACAATTAACTCACCAATTTGATTTAAATTTGTATTTCTCACATTAATAATAAATTTAAACATCCGTCTTGTAAAACTATAAAAACTCAACTTCTCAGTTTATGGCATTTTCCCACATATTATAATTTGCTTTATCCAGAAGTTTTATTCCGTTCCAAATGTAGTTTCAGAATCATTATTTAAATACAGTAAACATAAAACAGTGACGACGAATAAAAAGTTATGTATAGTTTTAAGACCAAAAAGGACGCATATAAAATTACGATGTAAAATATTATTGTAAAACCTGATACGTTTACCTAAATTAAGGTCCCTTTTCTCAAAGGGCCCCTTTTTGTAATTTATTCATGAGTCCGATTTCTCTTGTTTTAAAAAGTAACGTTTTAAGAAAGGCAATCCCAGGGGAAAAGTGCTCATTTTGTATTCTACCGTTCACCATTCGATTATATGTTACCAACTTTAAAACTTGTGTGTACCAGATTAAGAGGAAAGTCACAATTCATAAAATTAGTGATTTATAATTTATAACATTTCATAAAAATTATTACTTTTTAAGACGCCGAAGGGCGTTCAGGGTTATTCAGTTATTCAGGGCGTTTTTAAAGGCGAATTTGAATTAATGATGAGTATAGAATGGGTATATTGCCTTGTGTATCTTTATTACTGTCTAAGATCAGCTGTCTCTTTAGACAGGAATATTAATTAATAGCCAAACTACCAATGACAGCTGGGTCTATTTTTAACTATTAAATAACTACCATCTTTTCTCATGATCGAACAGGCAACCTTCTATTTTAATACTTAGCTGTTCTACCCCAGTTATAGGTAAATATTTCAAGGCTATAAGATTCTATAACGATAAGGCCAACGATTCTACAAATACCTAAAATACATATCTTTAATATGTAACAAAGTAAAGTTAAAACAATTTTTAATGTCAGATAAAGATTGGAGTTTTAGATTTGATGGCAACTAAGACGACATATGCGTTTGTCTACATTTAAAATAGCTACGTTATTATGATTAAAAAATGATGTATCATTAAAAAGTTTTGAACTGCCGATCTTTTTAATGAAAAAGAAAGTTTTCATCACTCCGTATCGAAAGTGGCTGTTTTTCATGACAGCTAATATCAACGTAATTAATTCTTTTCGAACTAGAGGAAGGGAAAAACTATCAGCTGATTTTCCCTCTATCTAAATTTACTTTTGATGCCCTTAATTAGTTCTCCCTTTGCCCAATACATACTCTCGTGTTTCATTATCGTTTATTTTTATAATATAAATCAGCTATTGTTACTTTTTAACGATTTCAATGTAAACATAAGTAGGAATAATTATTTCTGTTGTAATGTTACTTGAGAAATAAAAAAGTTTTTATTTGATCGTGTTTTGTTATTCTGTATGTGTATCTTTTGCGTAGTGATAAAAAATACCGTACCGTTCACAGCGTGTTTTAAAAGTGATTTTCCGGTACTTGCTTAAATTATTCCCGTCCGAGGCGAAGCCTCGAACGTTAAACTTGAATGCGTACCGGGAAAATTCCACTTTCAGTATTTGTAATGAATTATACTATTTTCAAATTTGTAATCAACCCGTCCTTGTTAATAAAACAACAAAGAATTTTTTTTTAGTTTATTGCTTATTAAAATTAATTCAACTATATTTTTAAACTGCACAAATTACTATAATAGTATCATTATTAAAACGTTACCTTATGAAAGCCTTTGAGGAAAGCCTTCGAAACCTTTTATATAATCCCATCTTAAGAGTATGTTATTATAATGTATATTTTAAAAAAGAGAAAAAACAACAACCGTTGACGATTTTTAAATGTTGCGAGAGGACACGGAAGGGGGAGCGACGACACTGCCCCCTGGGGGCTGCTGCCTAAACCTCGACCGCCCGCAGCTGAGAGCTCCCCTTCCACTCAGATAACCTTTTCCTACAATACTCTACTCAATGTTAAGTTTATTCATTTGTTGCAAATTATTTTATGGCAATCTAGTGTGTTCTGTCCAAAAACATTGTTTTTTCAATTTAATATAGGCCTAAAGATGACAACCTAAAATAAATTAGAGGAAATATTTATACATTCAGTGTCGATTGTATCTGACTAAATATCTTTAAGCCGGTAATCTTCTGAGCTACATCTTAATGTAAAACTGTTTTCATATTTTGAGTGGTTATAAATCACAATATTGCCGTATAAAACTCAGCGATATGAATGTGACTGCGCGAGCGACCCCATATATTGGTTCTCTAAAGACAATAACTGGCATATTTTCCTAGGTTGTTCCGTCATATATGAATTTTGCGGAACCTAATAAACTGGTAACTGATAGGGTTTAAGTATTCCTATGAAAATCGTTCAAATGAACGTTTTGGAAAACAAATTTATGGATTGAAATTTAATTATACATATTTATAAGAATCACAATATTTAAGATAAGAGACAAATTATCTTCTTTCGTATTAATTAAAAAGTAATAATAAAACGGCTTACCACGTGGGATTCCACGAAAACGCCATATGAAAGATAATATTATTACCATTTAAGTAAATAATTGGTATTTACTCATAATATTATATGACAAAACGTGGAGTTTTGGCCAAAAAGGTTGAAAATATGACAACCATTAAGAATGGTAGAAGGGTAGAAAGGGTAGCTCTTGGTAGAAAGGGTAAATTCTTTGTTTATGATTACACTTCATGCATATCTTACGATGGAATAGATAATAACTATAAATATTGATTAGAATTGAAATAAACTAAGATAAATGTGTATCACAGTTTAATTTTTTACCATGTTCATTGTACCATTTGTCCCAGACCACCCGTACACCCCCTTTTAAAATTTACATAGTTAATTTTTCACGAAAACAAAATATGGCATTATAGTTAAACAAGTTGCTCTCCATCCATTGATGATAATATCAATGTATAGGGTGTACCAGAAGTAACCTATCCAGACCAGAAGTCATTAATTTTAAATACAAACCCCCATTTTTATGGTATTTTTTTTATTCTAGACATAGTTTTAAGACTACTTTACAATTGAATGTTCACCCCTAATCCTAACGGTTTGGGAGATAGTGGCGGTGGAAGATTTATTTTTTCCCCATATAAGAATAACATGGAGCCAATTTTCATATCCATTAACACTGAAGCTTTTACCTTTAACATAACTTTCCAAGCATACAAATATCTTATAACCTCGTTTTAAATAATATTCCATCATAAAATACCAATTTTTACGTAATTAATTTTGGTTTTCTACACATTTAAAATAATCTCCGCCATTTGGAAAAATCTATGGAAAAATAAAGTAATTTATGACAAAACTATTAATTTATGATGGTTAAGTGTTTAAAAGAAGTAGCTAAGGCATTTTTATGGCCTCGGTCACTTACCCGGGTCTGGTCAGTGCGGTGCCTTCAGAGCCGCACTTGAACAGGCAAAAGGCAGCGGCCGGTAATTCGCATCCTCCAGGCCAATCTTCATAGATCCTGGGGAGCTGATAACCTTCTAGATCAGCTCGCCCGAGAACTTGGTGCTGACGCGCTCCTTATCAGCGAACAGTATCGGGACAGAGACCCAAACATTTGGATCTCCGACAGCCTCGGTACTGCTGCATTTTGGGCGCGTAATACACAGGATGTCTTGGTGCGGAGTCACGGGCGCGGCCGAGGATTCGTCTGGGTTCGGTGTAGGGACGTGACTATCTTCAGTTGCTACCTCACACCCAACGAGGCCGTCCAGGACTTTCGCGACAAGATAGATAGCCTAGAGGAGTGCGTTCTCGGCACCACCGGGCATGTCGTCGTTGGTGGCGATTTCAACGCCAGGGCCGTCGAGTGGGGAATGCCCTCTACCAGCTCCCGGGGGAAATACATCCTGGATTTCATCGCCAGGGCCGGTCTTGTCGTCCTCAACCAGGGCGACACACCTACTTTTCGGCGCCCGGGCAGAGAGGCACGATCCCTGACGTCACCTTTGCGTCTGAGTCGCTCCTTCCGAGGATCTCTGGCTGGAGGGTTGTCGAGGACTACACGGGTAGCGACCACCAATACATCGTGTTTGACCTGCATGATCAGGCAAATCGTCGAGTTTCCGCATCTCGGGAAGGGCCACGCCGGTGGAACACCAACAAACTGGACGTGGTCAAGTTCACCGAAGTCATCTCTCGGGGAGCAGGGGAATCCTGGTGAGGCTGGAGCCGAGGCACTAGTAACATTCACGATGGAACTTATCGTCTCGGCCTGCGACCAGTCTATGCCGCGAAGGAAACCCCGACGCGACAAACAACCCGTTTACTGGTGGACTGAAGAGATTGCGGAACTCAGAAGAACATGTTTAAGAACTAGACGAGCCGCCACTAGAGCGAGAATTCCCGCAGACAGAGTTCGTAAGTCGGAGGCCTATAAAGCTGCGAGAAAATCTCTCCGCCAGGCGATCAACAGGAGCAAGGCGAATAGCTGGAGGAGACTTCGTGACGACGTTGATTCCGACCCGTGGGGCCTGGGTTACAAACTTGTAACACAGAAACTCGGCGCCCGCTCTCCACCTTCCATCATGGAGGGCGCCACCATGGGGAGGATCGTCGCTGCGTTGTTTCCTGAACATCCACAGCGACCGCCGGTTGACTTCGGACGGGTAGAGGACGTTCCACTTTTCACTTTCGAGGAGCTGGAAACCTCCGTTCTCTCCCTGAAGAGCAACAAGGCTCCTGGCCCGGATGGGATTCCCAGTGAGGCTTTAAAGAAAGTATTTTTAATCAACGCTGACTTGTTGTTGAGAATGTACAATGCCTGTTTGGTAGAAGGGGTGTTTCCGGCTCCCTGGAAACCAGCCAGGCTTGTACTGATCAGCAAGGGCAAAGGTGATCCCGAGCTGCCGTCGTCCCACAGGCCTCTCTGCATGTTGGACACGGCTGGGAAGCTGTTCGAGAAGCTGATCCGTTCCCGCCTGACTTCTGCCGTGGAAGCTGCCGGGGACTTATGCCCCCGTCAGTACGGCTTCAGAAAGGGACGGTCAACGATCGACGCTGTCACCGAAGTTCAGAGAGCTGTGGAGAGAGCCGAGAGCCACAACCATTTCTCCCGCCGAGTAGTGCTTCTTGTTACGCTTGATGTCAAGAATGCCTTCAACTCGGCGAGGTGGGTCGATATGTTGGATGCGCTTCGCAACACCTTTCGTATTCCTGCATATCTGTTGCGGCTCGTCGAGGATTATCTACGCTCTCGAAGCCTGATTTATGACACGAGGGACGGAACGCGGACGATGGAAGTCACTTCTGGTGCCGCACAAGGTTCAATACTCGGCCCGGATCTCTGGAACGTTGCCTATGACAGCCTCCTGAGGTCCGAGATGCCTGAGGAAACCACTTTGGTTGGGTACGCCGATGACGTCGCAGCTCTCATTGCTGCACGCAACGTTGAGCTGGCCCAACTGAAGTTGAACCGAGTTATGCGGGTGGTCAACAACTGGATGTCCGATCACGGTCTCTCACTTGCTCTCAGTAAGACGGAGATCGTGATTCTCACGAAGAAGAGGATCGACACCGTCGTCCCGTTTCGAGTGGGAAGGGAGGTGGTCACATCAACTCGTGCCGCCAAATACCTCGGGGTTATGGTGGACACCAAGTTAAGCTGGAGGGATCAGATCTTCCGTACGGCGGACAAGGCCGCTAAGGTAGTGACTTACCTTAGTAGGCTGATGGCCAATGTCGGGGGTCCCCGATCCAGCAGAAGACGTCTGTTGATGTCCGCGGTCCAGTCCGTGCTTCTTTACGGGGCAGAGGTGTGGGCAGGCGCTCTAGATAAGGAGTGCTACAGGTTGCGACTCGCCCGGGTTCAGCGTCAAGCTGCGCTCCGGGTGTGTTCCGCCTACCGGACAGTGTCCGAGCCTGCCGTCCTGGTGGTCGCCGGAGTCATCCCTGTCAAGCTCTTGGCAGGGGAGAGGAAAGCGATTTATCAGAGACAAGGCGAGATCGGCAAGGACACGGCAAGAACAGAAGAGCGCTCCCGAACCTACCAGCAGTGGCAACACAGCTGGGAGCACGACACCCGAGGACGATGGACTGCGCGACTTATCAAGCAGGTCCAACCATGGGTGGAACGGCGGCATGGGGAGGTGGACTACTACCTGACCCAATTTTTGACAGGTCACGGCTATTTTCGGTCGTACCTGAACCGTATGGGAAAGACCGGTTCACCGGACTGCATTTATTGCCCGGGTGTTCCCGACGATGCGGAACACACATTCTTCCGCTGTCCCCGTTGGGAAGGCCCCGCCTGGAGGCCACACAAATCTTTGGTGCATTTTCGGTGGACTCGGTCTTCCAAAAGATTTTGGAGGATGAGGGCAACTGGGATTGTTTGTCACAGTTCGTCCGGGGCATCCTCCTGGAAAAGAAAACCGATCTGGACCGTGAAGTGGCCCAGATCCCTTGATCGAGCGGCTGGATAAGGAGCGAGCCCCACGGGCGTAAGCCAAATTTAGGCCTAGCCTGACGTAATGTGACAAACAATTCCAGGTTAGATTCCTAAAGAGTAGAGGAGGTTTTTTAGTGGGTAAACTCGTTTTTAGGGGAGCCCCACACTACAGGCTGGCCACCTGTGTGCGTAATGCATTTTTCCGCCTCTCCCTCAAAAAAAAAAAAAAAAAAAAAAAAAAAAGGCATTTTTATGGTATACCTTTTTGGTTTAATGGGTAATTTACAGAGATAATGAATGTGAAATTTAGCCCCATGTTATTCTTACGGGAAAAACCAAATTTCATCCTCCATTATCTCCCAAAACCGTTAGGATTAGAGGTGCATATTAAATTGTAAAGTTGTCTTAGAATTATATGGAGAATCCAAAAATACCATAAAAATTGGGGGTTCGTATTAAAAATTAATGACTTCCGGTCTAGATAGGTTACTTCTGGTACACTCTGTACATTAAAATTATTATCAATGGATAGAGCCTATAATGTCTATTACCTATAATGGCAAAATTTGTTTTGTGAATAATCAATTGAGTAGATTTTAAAAGGGGTGTACGGGTGGTCTGGGACACCCAGTATGTTTGCTTGAAATGTGTCCAATATCAATAAGCTGGTTGTTTTAGTAAGCAATGCTTGCATATTAATACAGTATGTAGTTTGTCCTTCACCATCGAGTGAAAGATATGCTTTGTCTATTCTGGGCGGGTGAACGATAGAAAAAGTTTTTTAAATGACTTTATGATTATGACTTGTTTGGTTATAAATCCGTATTAACTTCGAATTAAATGGATTTTGATGGTCCAAGAACTAACTTAATACACACAACAATGTAACTACAACATCCACCTAAACTACATCTATTTTAATCATAAAAGGTGAATAACATAAATTATTTTACTATGTATAACTATGAGTACATATTATGCTCATATACATGAACCTATATTCTTTCTTCCGTAGTCTATGCTAATCTATGAATTTATTTCTATTTCAAAATGAAAAAAAGTAATGCTAATCAAAATAAAAATAATATACATTCCAATAGATGATTTTAAAATATGTTTTAATCAGCGAACTATTTAGCAATATTTAGTTTGCTATGCGGCAGGCAGTGCGTTTGCAGTGGAGCTATAAATTGTGTCCCCATTCCTCGTGGGGACGTTAAAAAAGATTACCTTCGAGATTTATCCAGCACATAAACCTGATTGAGTTTGAAAACCATTCTTTGAGTTCAGTGGTATTCAGTTTTTAAGAGTTTCAGGGGTGCGATTAAAAAGTGTGATATTAATAATTTGAGCCGGATGATTCACAAATAAATCAGTGAAGTGTAAAACAATAAAAATTTTACTTATCCAAACTGCATATTTAAAACTACAGAATATATATTTAAATTCCTAAAAATATGGGACGGATTTAGAGTTAAATAAATATGTTTAAACTTGCCTTATTTTTTCACCAGCTGCATGTGCACAGTTGTCACACTTTTGCCACAATGCTTTATTTATCACTAGATGAGTGTGCACACCTTTGCCACATTGCTATATTTATCACCAGCTGCGTGTGCACAGTTATTAAAACTTTGCCACAATTGTGTCTCAAATCTAGCAAAGATTACCCCTTTGTAATGTTGTTTCTACATAATTTAGTAATAAATTCCTTTTGAAATCCCGTGCAGTAGAATTCACTACTATAGTATTCGTAATTTTAAAAATAGGTAGAGTATATAACATACTGTAATATTTTTAAGTTTTCAATATTTTTTCATAGTAGTATAAATGTAAATTAAATATATTATTTTGTAACGTAATTGACTAAATAAACAGTACTTATTATAAAAACCGTCATTGTCAACGAGGTTTTCTCATAGTTTATTCATGAGCTAGAGTGCTCGTGCTGAGAGTAATGTTTTAAAGCATCGTCTGCCCCTGGGCCCAATGTTCATTTTGTATTTTAAATTCAACTCTTCATACAACTTTTCAAACAACTGATAGTGCTCAACATAACAACATGTTTTAATTTAAATTTCATATTGTCGTGAAATCACAAATAATAATGTCATATTTTATATTGAAACTTTAAAAATATTTTGTTGATTTTTTTAAGTTGGTATATTTAATATTAACATTTTTTCATCTTCTCATTGGAAATTTAACGGGTTTCTGTAAATAGTTCGAACTGATTTGATGATTTTTTAGATGCATTTTATGATTATGAAAGTTAAAACTAAGTTATAACTTTTATAATCTGTGATTTTTAGTTGAACTGAGAATCTTAAATTATACACATATATATTTATGTATATTACATATATTATACATATGTTATTTAATAGCTGTAATGTCTTAATTTAAAAAAAATTCATATCGTATACCTAAAATTGTTTTATGCAAGGGATCTAATATTAGTTACTATATGTTACTCTTATATAAATTAGTACTAGTACAATTATATAAAAAAAAATTAAAATCTAGATGTATTTTGGAATGTAAAATAAGATTATTATTTGTAACTAATCAAAATATTTGCAACAAGCAACAACCCGCAATATATGTTTTATTCTTATGTATGCATTTTGATTGTGCATCGTGATTTTATATGTGCTTTCTTAATTTTGTAACATGTACTTTGATAAATAAATAATAATAATAATAATTATTATTATTATTAGTGTTAATAGTTTATTTTCTATTTGTATATTACACTTGTAATGTAATAAAAAAATATAAATAAGTCATGAATTAGTTGCACCTTAGAAAACATCTAAATTCTATCACTGTTTCGACAGCATTTATTTTGACAGAACGTTACTATCAAATTTAAGTCCTTCACCACTATTCAAAGGTTCTAAAGCATTTACATTACATTCCATATTTTAACTCTTATTAAAAATTTTCCACTTAAAGCTTGGTGTTTTAGGAACTTTCCTATAGCAAGAAATACAAAGTTTAAGCATTATAGAGCAATAACCATAATTGATGGAAATAAAATACTCCAAGACCCTTAAAAGACAAAAAATATCGCTCTTGTTTACATGATAGAATGAGTATTTTAAATACCATTTGAGGATACATATCCTAAAATTTATCATTGATTGTTATATAAACAAATAATGTCAAATATTTTTATTTCTTCAATTGTACGGTGTTTTCTTCATAAGTCTTGTAAGTATGGAATATTTACACTATACACTAAAAAACTGTTAATTAAAGGTTTTTATAAAAGTAAGCAAAATGAAGCGAGCCCAAGACAGGTGTTAGGAAAGAATATTTTCTTTGCGGAGCGCTAGAATCACGGCTCTTTGGAACTCTCTTTTAAAAACAGTCAAGATAATTTCATTCTCTGTTGTTTCAACTAATTAATTCCTTCATATTTCAACTATTATTTAAAATTAAAGAAAAATTCCATCTTAATACTTTTTAGCATAAAATGTACATATTTAAAATAGTAATATTGTATATATATTAAAGTCCCATTTTGATAAAGATATTTTACCGCAATATGTAACCTAAATACACCTATTAGAACGTTAGACCAAGCCCATGACATTTTCTCTTACTTAAGAAGGTGCATACTGAGAAGAAAGATATGGAGTTATTAAAGTACCGTATCTTATTATTATAGAAACGACTTAAACCTGTGTAATGAACTATTATGATTACATTATTGAATTAAATTTTATTTTTTTATTCCGGAATTTCATCATGACATGACCTCTATTGATCCTAAATTAGGACTATATTCTGTTGACAGGCACACAATGCAGAACATCGGCATGACCCTGTGATACATGTTATTTATGTTTGTGTCGTGTAAAGTCGAGTGATCGTCAGGTTTTGTGGCACGACAAGATTTATTAGTTATTAGGTCTTCAAGTTTTTGTTTCTTTAACTTACGTTCATAATGTCACTTTTAATACATCATCATACAATACAGAGGTATATAGTTAAGTAGCCAAGTACAACTTAAATTATCTCTTTTTTGGCTTCACTCACCTTAATGACCGAGACTCGTGGTTAGGCGATCGGCCCGATTGCGGGAAAAGTTAAGTCGAGACAAGCCCTGAGGAAGCGGTACGTTTTTGTATTGTCGGTCCCGCGAAACGTCGGCTGCAACTTCGGGACGATTATCAGTGTTTGTGTTTTATGTCGTGTTTTGTGTGCGTGATTTTTTTCAACAATTGACGAGTCCCGGAAGGTCATCAAGGTGAGTGAATTAAAAAAAAAATATATATATATATATAATATATATTATATATATATATATATATTATAATGAAAATAAAAACAAACAATATATATATATATATATATATCATTTAAATTGAAACAACCTAACATCATGTAATTCAGAAACACAAGGACAACTTTCAATAAGATGTTTATGCAAATCCTTCAGAAAAATATACATAAAAACAGCACACACATCTCATTTATCAAACTGAATTAGCCTACTTTCATCATAATAATAGCTTTATATATCATGTCAGCTATCTATTTATATTTTATTGTAAAGCTATCTGTAATTTTTTATGTGTTTCTACAATGTTTCTTTTGAGATCGATGTTTAGAAAGACCATAACTGGAGGAATAAGATGTATCAGTATGAAAGGTTGAGTTCATATGTTTAACTATTTCTATTTCATTTAGTTTTGTATTTATTTCTGAAGCCCTTCATGTGCATTATATTTCTAACACGTGATCTCACTTTATGATATAATAAGAGATTTTGATTCTTGCCAATGTTACATTTGCATAAGAAGGTTTATGAATTAAGTTGTTCTATAAGTAGTTAAGTATTCCCTTTAATATAATTAGTTAAATAGTCCATTTATGCGCCCTCCTCCAGTCACGTATACAGAGGAAGGGCCAATAATCAGGGGTCACGTTCCTTCAAGACAGGAAATATCTTTCCACCTCCGTCTCGTGGTTCAAACGACAAAAAGTTCAATTTTTTACAGCTCACTTGTATAAAAATGTCAAAACCTAACAAATTTTATAATTGGGGTACTACTTAATTTATGAACTAATAAAACAAATTTATTGTAAACTATCTCTTAAGACGATGTTAATGATGACAATATCGTCTTACCAAGTGCTTATCTCTACTTAAATGTATAACCTTAAATATTTAATGTAATAATAGTCCATCCGACCTACTATTTTTAACACCTACCAGAAACATCTGTTTATGGTAGTTTGAATTAAATCGGCCATCATTTTCAACTGAGTGGAGATAGAAATCCATTTTTCACTATATTTTTTTAATACCTTTAAAATTACTCAATGTCACTTAAGTTCGTTCTTTATTAGAACATGTTGAGCAAACCACTACGACTCATTAGAAAAATTATCAGTTGATATGCAGCACTGAATTGAAAATTATAGGCCTATAGTTTTGGCCATTTGACTGCTTTTCTACTACCCTGTAAAATAAGTTATCCCTCAAAGAGGATCGCCAAAACATTTCTTTAACCACCCCCAAAACCCCTAATTTTGGGGGAGGGGTTTCCCTTTTCTTTTAGTTACTTAGAATTCTTCAGAATTTTATTTTGTTATCTACATATATTAAAACAAACAGGGAGGATGAACTTTTGAGAAACCTGGTATAAGGAACAAGACCAATAATGCAATTGGTTAAGACATCGGCATAAAATTATTGTTCTGTAAAAGAATTTGTTTGATGTTGATCAATTATAATATACAATAAAATCTGAGATATCAAAACATGCAATGTTGTAAATATTGGAAGGAAATTTAAGATATAAAGGTGGAAGGATGCATTAAGTTATTTTTGGCTAGTAAAAAAGAAGGTATTAAATGCACCTTCTCTAAGGCGCCCTTGGTATTTAAGAGTTTAGGCACTGACTGGCAACTTGAAAATTTGAGGTTAGAAATATATTCAGTCCATACATACCCGCAAAGAACTACAAACCACCAAACTAAATTCCAATGTATTGTATTTTGGATATTCCAATGGGAAGGAATATTTATTCTCGAAAATGAGAAAGACCAATTTAGACCGGCCAATCATTAAAATAATAATGAACTAATATCGAAGATTTTCTATTAGGTATGTGATAGTTATATAACTGCTAAGTTCTGTTAAAAATAATGCAATAATGTTTTGCCTTGAAAATTACAGATGCGAGCTCATAAATAAACATATTTCGTTAATAAAGTTAGTTGATGAGGAACGTCCGTTCACTCATAGCACAATAAACGGTCCAATCGATCCGGCGAAATCACTATAGCAGAGGCGGCAATATTGCAACACGATTTTGATGTGCAATTGAGTTCGTTAAGTTTTAATCTGTAGGTGATTAGCTTCTGTTTCAATTCTATAACATACTTCGAACAAATTATACATACGAGTACTATGTAATTACTTTTTATAACAGTTAGGACTCGTTTATTACCATTAAATAAATATGAAGGCTTAACTTCGTGATGACGTTTGTTGTTGGAAGTAAAATAAATTTTATTATTTGTATGTTTAATGGTATATATACATCGTATGGCTATCATAGCCAGCTACCAACTTAAATAATAACAATAAAATAAATCATAGGTGTTCTGCAGTGCAAAGAACTTGCGTCAATACGTTTCAAAGTGGCCCCGGAAATTACCGTTTGGATTTGGTTTTGCAGCTGGCATAGCTGAGAGATCACTTGTGTAATAGTTCAGCTGCCAAAAATTGTTGTTCGTTTAGCACCATCCGGGGAGTACGTGCAGCTTTAATGGAATGCTGCGGACGCGAACAACATCACCCCCCAATGGTATAAAGTATTTTTCACTTAAATTTTCACTTATTTTAAACATTAAACGGTCAAACTCGATTTTAATCAATGTAATGATACGGACCAAGTATCAAATTATACTGAAGTTTTTATTTGAACACCATAATCTGTTAACTAATGTTAATGATGGTTTCTCAGCAGATGTAATTAAATTAAACTGCCAATCGACTGACTGCATTAGTCACTTGTTATTCAAGATTCTTGATGGCAATTCAACTTGGATCATTTTCTGTTGTCTCTTTTATCGAATATACTTTAGAAGAGATCAATGATTGTAGGCTTTGCTAAGCCTTTATTATCAGCCCCGGAACTACACTCAACGGCAGTAGTTTCTGCAGTGGTCCCCTGAGGGCAGTGTCGTCCCATGTTGTGGACTTGTCAGAGAAACACTTAGTTTACAATGGTCTTTTTCTCCTAAACATTTTCAAAATTGTTATTATTTGAACTAATGTAGTTAGTTTCTGTATGTAATCAGGCTTTTTTTGATGTCGGGTTTTGAGGTACCATACCTCGCCCAAGTCTTGTTATACATCACTGAAATACATATAATATCAAATATAATTATACCAATTCTTAATGTATTCTGACGAGTAGGTCATATTAGAAATCTATTAGAAATCTATTAGAAATCAATCAATTTTTCAAAACTCTGTATAAACATATATTTCTCAAATTAATTTGTGTAAACTAGAAATAAATAAAGATATTCTAATAATATTATTGAATATATTTTAAGTTTTAAGGAGAAACTGTGATAACCTTCACTAATTAGTTTTCTCGTAACAATTTAATCCCAAAATTATTTCTGTGTTAATACTGTCGATAGTATATCATTAAAATAAATATTTTTTACCCTTGAAAGTGAAACAGAAAATAAACATATAGTCGCACATATTGAAAGAAGGATCTAGGCCTATATAAGATATCTTCCTAATCAATTTCAAACGCTAATGCTACTAATTAATTTCAGCGAAAGCATTTTAACAATGAAAATACTTGTTTAAAATTTATCGATAAATCATGTATCCTTTTTGCAAATGTTTCGATTCATAAAGGCTAAAACCAAATATGCAAAACACACATTTTTTAGTTCCACTTACTACTTCCAATTAGTTCCACTTTTAGTTTGACTTATTGTTTAGTATACAAATGCTTTGTTTGAACATGTGTAGTCATGTAATATTCATGCAACTAAGAGTAAACAAACATTCCTGGCTTGGCTCCTTACCTCAATCCCAGAACACTAATTACAGTAAATAAATTACTTTAATTGTTGTAAATAGATCAATGATAAGTTTAAAAAATTATGTTTTTATAGCAAAATTCTATCTATTTTGAATATGCCTTACTAACCTAATTTCTACGTCGCTTCTCTAAAAAGCAAGTGATCAACTCAATATCTTAATATAACCCCAAATTAATAATTTAATCCAAAATGCGATAACTTCAGGTATATATGCCGCCATACTGTTAATCTCATGAAGGTAGTTGAGATTAACTTTTGGCATATCTTTCAGAAGAAGCTACAGCGGTGTTGAGTAGTAAGAGCAAAGTTACAAAGGTGAAATGCACTTACGAACGTGATGATGTTGCAAGAAACTTGTCAATTATATGTCTCACGTTTAAGTGAAAGAGTACAATACCCCCGTCGCTGCAGACCTGTGAATTTCCATTGGAATTTTAATATATTTTCTATTTCCCCATAAAACCATCGGGGTGAGAGCTATGTAGGTTTGCCAACATAGGGGTTTTGTTGTAAATATGAGTTAAACTCTGTACCTAGTGAATGTACATACCAAATTTTATCAAGTTATGGTGTTCTTTTTATTTTCCCAATAAACCCCATAGGGGTTTGAGTACGTAGTCTTGTTGCCAAGTTAAACTCTTCCTAATGAATGTACATTGTACATACCAAAATCTTATCAAAATATGCCAATAAATAAACAAACAAGATAAGAAAAGTTTTATTGATTCCCATAAAAATAACATGATAAACATAGTTTTTGAGTTTTCTTCATAACCATGGTTGTTTGTTTTTAAGTTTTTTTTATGAATAAGTTAAAATTGTTGAATTTTATCATTTATAATGAAAAAAACAAAAATCCATTTTCTCATTTTGAAACTCCATAAACCCCCGTTCCCATGGTCCGATTATTCTGGTTAGCGAACTCATTCCAGTAGATGCTGGCTTACACCAATGTAAGAAATTTCATCAAAATCGGAGGATCCGTTCAAAAGTTATCGCGTTCAAGGACACACACACACATTTACATCAATTTGAACGAACGGTTCTATAGGGACCTCAAAACAAAAAATTATCATGGTCCCGGGCTTAGGTCTTACCGTGACTACTACCGAAAATATCCCTACATATAGGGATATTTTCCTATGTTTAGATAAATTAGCTAAAAAACATTTAATTTTATATGAAATCTTCGTAATTATATGAATATGCTTGTTATAAAATATTTCTAGCCTTATTTCATTTCTAACGTAACCCTTGTATTTTTTACTTCAATAAATAGCATTGGTCTAAAGAAGCATTTCTGTTTTTACTATTAGGATAATCGCAAATTAACATGAATAAAACATACTGTATAATAAATTAAAATAAGTATGATGTAGTTTTTAATTTAAATTATAGATTAAACATACTTCTATGCTTTAATATATTATGTTTAAACTTAAAAGAATGCAGGGCTCCAACCTAGAACAAGAGACATAAAGAGGAGTCAGACAGGAGTTGTGTGTATTTATAGTGCAGAAATTGCAGAGAAAAGTGGTCGTTGCGTTGATAGTTTACAAAGATAATAAACTAATATTGTACGAATATTTTATGTTAACTCTATGTGTTAAATAATATTAAAAATTTAATCAGGATCCTGACTATAATCGCAAAATATTAAGTAGTTAATTTGAATATCAAATATCAATACAGTTTATTGTTCAAGACCATTGCGAAAAAACCTATTTTAAAAGAAGCGGTAAGTTTCTTCCTGAAAAAAAACATATACGTTAAGACTTTATAAATGTTCCTATTGATATCAAAGAAATAAAACGGACTATAGTTCTGCAAGTTATATCTGTATTAAAATCGCGAACTAATTCATCCTTTTCAAAAAATACTTAAACTTCAAGTATAATATTATTAAATCAAGTGTTTCAATCTTCAAATAGATATTTTCCTCGGTTTTTGTTGCGTTTAAGATTAACCCCAACCCTTAACTTACAGGGCAGTGATTTACAGCCATTGAAGTAGAATTAGATACTTGCGATTCAGTGAGCGTGATGGAACTTTGAAAATTGTATTCTGGCAATGTCTTCCACATACTCATGATACCATAAAACCGCTGTCACACGCTTTCAAATAAGGACGTTGTTTTAACTTCGCCGCTCTTTCCAAAATCCATGACTTTATTATGACTACATTTGCTGGGTAATTAATATTTTATTTTATGAAATTTATTCTGTCGTCTTTTTTATCCAAAACAGGTCCACAACATTGTACTAAGCGAGAAATTAATTTTCATGTGCAACTAGAGAACAATTTTGAAGTCAGGACATTTGTTTAATCATTTGTTTGAGATAAACATTCTCATTTGTTTAATCAAAATTACATTGGAGCAATAAGGATCCTCATTATAATCACTAAATATTATTCTTTTTTTCAAAAGGTTTCACATTTAGTAATTTAAGCTTTCGTTGAAGCTTTCAACGATTATAAATTGTTTAAAAGTGTTTAATTAGAATTTAAGCATTTAAATTTTTTTCCTCTTAGAAATAGGGAACTTACATATAATACGTGCAGAGTGTGGCAAAGGGCTCAGCAGTGTTCGCTGATATTATGATGGATTCCCTCCGACAAGTGCTGACTCAGTCTCTTCATTGTTTGCTCATAATTTTACATTTATCCTATCACACAGCTTTCACCTCTTTAGTTCAATTGCTCATGTTTAAATGTTTAGATTACAAGGTACGAACTACAAACTGTACATTTTTTCAATGATTTTTACTTACAACTGAAATATTTTTATTTTAATATAGCGTGCTTTTTCCTTGCAAACTTCTGTGAAAAGTTCTCGGATAAATTTTTGGGTTATCATTTTAATTTCAAATTTTATATAATATTAATAGATTTTCTTAAAATAATCATTAGTAGTAATAGTGTGATTTACTATCATATCTGCAGTATACAGAGCGTACAGCATGCACCTTTACAATAATAATAATAATTATAATAATAAACTATACAATAAAGCATACGTGTCTTATCTCTTGCCATTTACAGACTTTCTGTATGTATTTTTTCATTAATCCCCTATATCCTTAAAATCATTTGAAGTACAACTATTAAGTGTATTAAGGAACAAATGCAAATTAATTTTTACACTTCTAACTTTTCAAATTTTCAACTTTTATATTTAAATTTTAAACTTTGTTATATTCTAATTAGTTTGAAACTGTTTCAAAATGGTGGCCATTAAAAATTTTCAAAACTAAATATTTTATAAACAGTCAATTTCGCAACATATTTATAACACTTGTGTCAATGTATGACATGCATTATTTGTATAGATAAAAACTCAAATTAATCCGTTGTTTCTTGTTTGATCATCATGAACTTGGTATATTTGATTAAGTAATTAAATGTTTTAACTGTTTTGTTATACTGTTAAGAAAACGTTAAAAACTGTATGAATATAAAAACCATGGTTTTATGTGCTTTTTATTTTATTTAATATTATATAACTCACAAATCACTTTTATATTTGTAAATAAGTGTAAAAAAGTAAAGATCACACTTTTGAATTTATATGTTTTAGACAGAAACTTCACACATAAACTTTCAATAAAACTATATTTCAACTCTAAACTTAATTATCGACTTCTCATTATGAACAGGGCAGTACCACTTTAATAAAAAATAGCAAGTTAAACTAGCGTTAACGGGTTTCATAGGTTTCATTTTATAAACAATTTTTTCGACTTATGTGTATTTTATCCAGGCGCTTTCCTCAAGGATTGGGAGGAACAAGATTAAGCATATTTAAAATCTGTTTGAATATTTGTAGCCTACACAACTCATGAGTTCTTAAAATTCTCATTACAGAATGAACTCTGCAAGTATAAACTAATCCCCCAAAACAATTCAGTCAACAATATGTACGCAAAAGTTATATATAACATTGGCGTAAGATTTTATATATATATAGTAATTAGAACAACTAGTTTGAAATTTTAAAAATTTAGAATTACGTAATTATAAGCTACTCTGTTTATAACTATTTATAAATTCTTACGTAATTAGTTTGATGAATAATGGTAGGATGTCTCTAATTAGTGATTCCATTGATGAAATTCTGTTGTAAAAACATTTGCATAGGCATATTATTAAAGACGGTTTTAATTCTTTTATTCATGATATCATAGCTCGAAACTGATGTAAATAGGCTTAATGCAAAGCACTTCTGCTTCGCTGTTGATTTCAGCTGGAAGCATTAAACAGATTACGGCGTCTTACATAAATGAGATTATTGTCAAACTTTTCCTCGTTACAAATATTTATTTGTTTTATTTTAATTTACTAATTCATCCTAATGCCATGTTTCTAGTCATTGATTATTTTTACGTTCTTAAAAATCGATTATGCAATTGGTTTCAATATTTTATTTAGAGATAATTATTTAAAATTGAATTAACATTTATAGTATGTAGTACAGTTTTTTTTAGAGTGAGATGGGAATTTCATTCACGCACACTGATTCTCATTCAAAACATAGAGTCAGGTACATCCTACAACGAATAAATGTTCAGAGGCAATACAGACTAAAACCCCCTCTCCATCGCAAACAAAATAGCTAAAACTGTTTGTCACATTACTTTCTTCAGGTCAACTCACTTCTTCAGGTACTTCTGAGTATCTAGATTTACAATTTATTCTTTGGTCTAGATCTCTTTCTTTAAGGAGTTTCCAAAATAATGCGAAGACAGACCCTGGGAAGACCAAAGGGATCCTACCCTCTGGAATATACTCAATGTACAGTAAGTGTCAAGAAATTTGAGGACAATGTGCAGTTAAACTGACTAAGTAAATGAAATATGGTATGGTCTACTGCGTGCCTGGTAAGCAACCCTAAATTTCGACGTATATGTAAATTTCATGTAGCTGATGCATTTTGAATATGAAATAGTCATATGAAAACTATCGAATCTTGTTCTGGCTCCGGAGAGTATATTCGTAGGTTTTTTCCGATATATGTTGTTAAAGTTAATTGTTGGTGATGGTGAGTTTATTTTATTGTTATAATTTACTAAACAAAGTTATAAGGTTAGAATCTACTCTTAAACAAGTTACTATGATAGTTTTACGCTATTTACATTCTATCCATATCCCAGGTGCTTTTTCCTTTCTTAACTCATGCTTTATCTTTGACCCACATCAAGGCATTGTAATGATTTACCCTGAATCTCATTATACTGCATACTGTTTGTAATCTATTTCCATATTTAAAGTGGTTTTTGTTTTATAGGCAGTTCTAGGACTTAAAAGTAATAAAGAGGCTTACAAAAATCTAAATGAAATAAATGTCAAAATTGAAAATGAGAGGAGGCATTAATGGTTACAACCTCAATAGCAGGTATGAACCTACATGAAACTTTCCAAAAAGTATATTTTAATAAAATTTAATTAACTACTTTAATAGAATAATTCTCATAATTTTTCTTGGATTTATAATAATATGTTTACATATAATAATAATGTTATAGTTAAATAATACTACATTGAGTGTGGTGTAATCCTGGCTATCACAATAAATAAACGAAAAATATTTGGGCAAATGTGCATCGTAGAAGAAGAGTGGAAAGAGCTTTCAAAAGCCTTGGTTTCAGTAGTGATCCCAAGAGAACAGTGTAGTAGTTTACTCAGAACGTCTTCAACATACACCTGGTTTCTTCATTTCAAAGTTTTTATAAAAATTAAATTAGACAAGAGTATATCATTTACCGTGATCTTTTTAATTATTTAATTTTAATAAATATAAAATAAGGATAACCAGAAAAAAACTAATTAATTACTTACCTTGTCAGTAAAACAAATTAAAGTCAAGCTTAACTATTAAGCTTGGTGCAAAACATACAGAAAGATAAGAGAATAAAAAAATACTAATAAAACAATTTACTAAGTGCTAAATTTATTTAATACTTTCCTTAACCTTAAATATATTGAAAAAGCTAAGAGTGATACGAATATATTTAGCTTCCTTTTCTCCTATTAATTTCCATATATCATCTGAAACTACATTAATAGATATCGACTTAATCTTCCTCTGCACTGTTTCCTCTACTTGGCAATTTGGTTATATTTTTTAGTCTAATTAATTTTGTATTCAAACTAAATGTTGCAATAAAACCTTAACAAAACTAACACCTTTATATAGCCTACTGAACGTTAAAACAAATAAAGAAATCTCCTTATCACAATTCTTCTTTTTTATTATTCTCTTTTATCAACTTAAGCTCGTTGATTTTTCTTTGATACCTTTAGATAAATTTCTTGAAACACCGACGAAGTTTATGGTGTGTATTTTAAGGCGAGTATGACGAAAGGTTGAATTTGATGATTGTGATGAATCAGGTGAGGAGTAGCTTTGTTACTGACGAACAGCAGCTAATTCATTTGTCAGGTCATTAATTATTAGTCCAATGACCATAAAGTTGATTATGTGTTAACTTACTTTGTTAGAACACCGAAATATGTTAGTTAATAAAACTTGATTGTATGTGACACATGATTGTTTTTCTCAGTTTACTAGGGATCGCACTCGCGTAGGTATTTCAAAAGATTCAGCATATTCAGATATGAAACACAGAAGTGTTATTGTCGACGACACAATGACACCCGCATATTGCTTCCCTAAACACAACAGTCGATGTGTTTCTTTTACTTGCTCTCCGCAGAAGTTTAGTTTTAAAATGCATTTTTCTATACCTTCAATAAACTTATGAGTAAGGGTATCTTTTTCATTAGCTTTTAATTTTCATAGTTACGGGTGGTCCTATCTGATATGTTTATGTATTATTCACTGATGATAAACAATCTAACGTACTAAAAAACCAATGCAATACCTACAATGATATAGTTCAGTTGATTATATTGACTTATAAAAAAGAACTAGCATATTTTTGCCATATTCTTATATTTAAAATGTGTACAACTTCAATTTTTACACCATTTTTTATTTAGTAAGATCTATTGATTAGTTTTCATGTTTATTTTACCAACATATATATTTCTGTAATTTTATACTTAAAAATTAAGTGCAGATATTGCTTTGATTTTTCAATGTGATTTGTAGGTTTTAAATTCAGATACTTTATTTTTATATTGGTACTCATTACTCCCATATAGTTTAATA
>CM061532.1:113228176-113326875 GCA_030545055.2 Neoaliturus tenellus
TTTAAACCCACCTACAGTACAAGAAGTAGAATTAGCACTAAAAGATATGAAAAATTATAAGCATCTGGTGAAGATCAAATTTATGCAGAAATGTGGAAATATACTGGCAAATCAACAAAAACATCTCTACATATGATCTTACAAAAAATCTGGATAACCCGAGAAATTCCCAGAAAATTGGACCACAGCCATAATCAATCCCACTTCACAAGAAAGGAGATAAGAGTAACCCGGATAACTATAGAGGAATTTCACTTTTGGACTGCACATATAAGATTTTTTCAAAAATATTATACAATAGGATTAAGCAACAACTTGATAATGAACTAGGAGAATACCAAGGAGGCTTCAGACCTTGGAGGAGCTGTGCAGAACAAATAATTACGCTGAAATTGATTATGGATTACTACAGAAAACGAAACAAACTTCTTTCAATAACATTTGTAGATTTTAAGAAGCTTACGATTCCATCCACAGACCATCATTGTTAAAGATTCTCAGACATTTCGGACTCCACCCAAAATTAATAAAACTTATAGAACTTACCTTGGCAAATACCTTCAATAAAATTAAATTTAGAGGAGAAATATCAGAACCTTTCCTGGTCAAAACTGGTTTAAGACAGGGAGACGGCCTTTCACCACTTCTTTTTAACTGTGCACTTGAATACATCATGAGGGAATGGCTTAAAACAACCCAAAAATATTACTGTTGGAACAAAAAAGATGACATACAGTTAAACTGTTTAGGATTTGCTGACGATCTGGCTCTTCTAGCTAACAACATCCAAGAAACCAAGCAACAAATAAAATCACTTCAGGAAATAGCCCAGAGCATAGGCCTAAAAATTTCTTTTGAGAAAACAGAAATAATGTTAACAAAACCACCATTGGCTAACCAAATCAAAATTGGAGAACATTGCATCAAAATTGTAGAAAATTTTAAGTACTTAGGTGAAGTTATAACTTACAATCTTAAAGAAAATCTATCATGGCAAAATAGAATTAATAAATTGATCAGAATGCAACATATTACTAAAAACACATACAATAAAAAATGTCTATCAATAGCAACAAAATTGAAACACTACAAAGCAGTCATACTTCCACAAATAACATACGCAAGTGAAACTATATTTAAAACAGCCAACACTCTAGCAATAGATAAAATAATGAAAATAGAAAGAAGAATCATCAGAACATGTATAAACAAAAAATATCAAAAAGATGGAGTTTGGAGACTGGCCTCAAATAAAACTGTATATAAGGAAATAGAGCCATTGACAAGTATAATTAAAAAGAAAAGAAATTCATTCATTGGACATCTTTTGAGGACACCGGAAAATAGGATAAGTAAGAAAATAATTGAAAAGTTGTGGAATAGCAAGAGTGACTTTAGGTGGATTACAGAGATTAAGGAGGATATGAGAAGATTGCACATATCATTAGAAGATTTAGAAAATAAGTCAAAGGCGCTCGCAGTACTCAAAAACAAAAATATCATCCTGCCAATAGGAGCAAACAATCAGAGACAAGGAAGAGTGGTTTCGGAAGAAGAAAGAAAACAACGGTCGGAAAGAATGAAGAAGTATTGGGCGGACAAGAAGAAGAGACAGAATTTAAGAAGAACCTGACCATTATATTGACTTAAGTGGTCCAATGCTGGCCATAAAATAATAATAACTAGGGATCGCCCACTGGTCGAAATTCGACCAAAAGTTGAGTTGATATTGAACCAATTGGTTTTAAAATGTTTTATAAGTGAACACCTGTTTTCCATGATTAGCTAGCATTTGTTATAACAACAGCTGACTATAGATTCAATCAATTATCCTTTTCCCATAAGAATAACATTGAAACTTTGAAAGCCTGTGGGGCGTAGCCCTGGGGTCCGATGGGAACGAGAATGTGATTCTGCTCATCTACAGCACAATACCTGTCCAACGGTATTCGCGGATTTCTCCTACGATGCCCATAAGCTGAGAAAAAAGGAGGAAACGAAACATGCTTGCGTATTAATATATAGATAATAATAAATAACACTTTAATCAAAGTTGTACGACCTATGGTTCAACCTGCATAGGTGAATTATTGCATTATGTTGTTTTCAATATTGAACTAAAAAATACTACAACAGTCCTTTTTTTATAAATAAATAGAATTATTATTTTACTGAATTAAACCTAAAAATAATAAACTTAACACAATGCATTTCTATAATACAAAATAGCTAGTAATTCTTAAAAAATGAGACATTGAATAACAAAACATTCCTTGAGCCATAATTTGAGGCTGATTCTAAACTTATTTAAATAATTGGATTTTATTCTATACTCCCACATTTCCATCAATTCCTACAATATACAATGTCAAAGTTTTTATATTTTAGTTTTAGTTTTTGATTAAAATTGCAAATTTGCCCACTAAAATGGTTGTATTGCTTTTTGACTACTTTCAGATAAAATATGAAGCCAGTTATCTAGTAGGATAAACATTTTATATCTATATTTTTTCTCGCAATAACTAAGTGATCTTATTTTTTAGCATAAATGTATAAAAGCCATAAAATAGGCATCGGCCTGATTCTAAATGGTAACCTTGAGTTGTTTCATGTTGACATCTAAAATAAACCGAAAAGCCGAAAACTGGTGCCAATAAAAAACCGAACCAAAACCGAACCGATAAATTTTGCAACCGACCCATAACTAATAAAAAGTGATTAATTCAATAGTAACCTTTCTTGAGGGGCACCAGAGTCTTTAGTCCCAGCCCCTCTCCAGGGTCTGGTAGGGCTGCAGGGGAGGGTACTGTCGTTTCTCAAACAGCTGATTGCAACACTTTTCCCCAGCCGGCACACTTGCGGGTTACACTCCACCATCAGTATTCTGAAACACCAAAGTTACTTTTACCACATTGACTCATTAGGGTGCATTCTACCTCAGCATGAAAATCTCTTTACAAAGTTTTTATTCAATAGTTTGGAAACTTCCATGCACCTGGAGGGACTGCTTTGTTTCTTTCTAAGTGTACATTTTATATATTTATTTTATTATTTAGAAATATTCAAGCAGTCAAACATTGTTAGTTTCTAAATGTGAAAAATTACCATGGTGTGCAAGCTAATTTGAAATTGGTCATTGTACTTAATTTCTAAAGAGCGTTGTAAATTTCAAATTTAGGAAAGTCAAACTTTCTTTTTGGTCACTTAAGGTTTAACGTAACCTTAAATCCATGGTGTCGAATTTTAGTTAGGGATGGACGGGTCTCGAAATTACGAGAAATTTTTGAGAAATTTTTAATCTCGTTAACCGAGACGAGATTTTATTTTGATCGAGATTTTTCGAGACGAGAAATAATTCGTGAATAACGATAAAAACGGGTATAAATAATCTACGAATTTAATACTGCAAAATAAATTATTTGAAGCAATGTGAAGCATGTGTGTGTGTGTGTTTTATTTTCTTATCCTCCTCACAACTTCAAACTTAAATTAATTGCCATCATAAACGGTTAAACTATGTTTGGTCCAAGATTTGGACTGCTCTGAAGATGGCTCTACGGCTGCATCTATTCTGCACGCACTAGTCAGTGGTAGTGGTACTGACAATCAACGGATCAACAGTAGTGGGCGGAGTTAACATAGCTTCTGATTTATAAAATAATTCATTTGTTTGATAAATCTTTAGAACATTGGTAAAACTTTATAAACAATAAACAATCATTATTTGACATTTAATTGCTCAAGACGATTATTTAAAACTGATTCAAATAATATTTGACCAATTTAAGAGCTGTTTTGACATTAGCAGTAATTAGTAGTGACATTCAGATGAATGACAAGATTGCCAATCAGATAGAATAATGGCTAACCTCCAAATATCCCACGTAATACAGAATTTAATTTCCTTTCACACTCTTAGCAGAGTTCAGCTATTTTAAGCCATAAATGCATAAAATCGGCTGATGGTTGATTTTATTTCAACGTTTGGACACTAAAAAAAAACTGAATAGGCCTATTAACAATAATTGTTGAACATAAATAAATAGGTTGTGTTGAATACATAGAAAATCAATGGTCTTACCAGAACCATACAGGCTTCATGGCTATTCCATTGCTATACTAATGCTTGCCTTTATTCAGTTAGGAGCAAAATAAAAACCTTACCACTAGCAGATGACCAGATCGAGGGAATTACATGAATTTGAAAGCAGTGAAAGTTATGAATACAGGACTTGAATAGTTGGAGAAATGACAATGAATAGCAAAAATAATGAGAGCTGAATATTTTCAATGGACAAAGACAAAGAAGAAGAGAGAGTTGAAAATTAAAATTAAAATCCTCCAATTAAAAGTTATTTCTTGTTAGCCTCCCGGCCTCTAGGCTTGTGATTCAAAGTTAGTAGGCCTATGCCTATTAAAATCTGTGAGTGAGGAAAAGCTCTTATTTGGAAACATTTTAAAGTAGGTTAATAGTGAAAAGTGTGAAACATGAAAGTGAAAAGTGAAGTAAGTAACTGTAACAGAGGATTTTCTTTTTATGTTTTACTAAACATAGGTCGGTAGGGTTTATGGTGAGCCTATATCTTCTCAACCTTTTTATTGGGTACGTCATTCCTTTATAGGCCTAGACCTTTTGTTAAGAAAGTGACTTTAGTTTATTAACATAATCAGCAATTTACAAAGAAATATTTGTTCCTTCACATTAATCAGGATTAACCATGTTACAAACTCAGATTAAAATCCAGAACCCACATTTCTCGTAATGTACGAGAGGGAAAATCTCGTCTCGAAATTATTTGAGAATTAAAAATTCTCGTCTCGTCCTGAAAATCCAATCTCGTCCATCCCTAATTTTAGTATTGTTTGAACTTACCTTATAAATCCCTGTATTTACTGACAGTGATTTAGTTAACAATAAATTATGATCGCAGAAAAAAACCAGTTCATTTTTTTAACGCAACTTCTGGACTCAACTTGTTAAGTTTTACAAGATTAGTTGATCTAATATCCTACTCGACTTAAAATGAAAAACCATGAAAAAACATGTAGTGTATGTTTCTTTTGTCGTTTTACTTGTTTTACTTACTTAATTTTCAATCGATCTGATTGCTCAAGCTCATTTCACATAACGAATTAAATCTTAAGTAACAATTTACCCGTTGATGAGTAAATAAATCAATAATCATGACTGATTAATACTCGCTTTAAAACCTTTGTCAATGGGGTTGGCGTTGGTGTTTACCTGTTGAGGCAGTCCGAGTCCGGGGCGCACGGGTTGTCCTTAGTGGGATCGCACTCACACGGAGTCAAGTTAGACAGGTTCATCTCGAGGGGGCGCACACTGCCCACCGGCTTGTTGGTCTTGAGCTTCACATAGTGGGGCGGCTTCTGTAACAGACATCAACAACATGCAATAGCACTGTGATGGTGCGGATAGATCAACATTTTCCAAAGAAATCACATAGGCCTATCCAGTTTGACTTTTTTGAATAATCAGGATAGTAAAGTAAGAAACAGTCTGCCAGAATATCGTGATGAGAAAATATTACTATCTATACAAAAAAAAAAATTCTAATTTCATTTCACATTTCTTGCAACAGCAATAGATTCTTTAAAGAATATGTCAACTCTGAAATGTTATTTTTTAGTAATTAAGTCTTCTAAGAATTTCTTGAACGCTACTGCCTTTTGTGCATGGTTATAGCAATAACTTGGGAATTTGTCTTATAGATTAATTTTCTGAGAAAGAAGGACCTTGTGAAGACCACAAACAAACAAATGCTTATATAGGCATGTATAAAATTGAAAAATTGTCAGTTACCATTCCAGGCCTAGTTTCAGCGTCCCTGCTGGCCTTATCTAGCAGATACTTCCTTTGTGCTTCACTCGCCTCTATCACAGCCTTCTCAAATGTGTGGTCCACCGAGGCCTTCTTATACTTAGTTTTGCCTGCAGTGTCCTAAAGGTAAGAAATACATTATGAGCATTAGTTTAAGCAAAAGTAAAAATATTATACTATACCCTGTTCTAAATAAATGTACGGTCGAAAGACAGAATTTTATTTCCCATCACAAAGAAAATTCCTTCCGAAATACCTTCATGATTTGCTCAATTTTCTTCAAAGTCAGATGTTATTTTGTCCTTAAAATTGAGAGTAGAAAATAGCGCCGATGATCGTGTTACTTCCCCTACTTGCCGTTGGAAGGGCTTCTTGTTACATCTCAAACGGCCAAATTAGAAAATTTGTTTACTAAAACCCAAAACATTGCATAAAGTGACCTGAGATATTAAGCAGCTGTAGTAATTCTCAGTAGTTATTATGATTGGTTGGATTCTTGGCTGTGGGAGGAACGGGAAAAAAAGGGGAATTTAAATCTGTTTTTTGACCGCACATTTATCTTGAACGTAAAGTTGCTTTGAAACCAAACGTCTCTCAATAACATAATTACAAACCTTATTGGTTCAAAATCACAATACCCCCGTCGCAGCAGACCTGCGTACTCAGCGAATTTCCAAATTAGTAGTACTGTATTTATTATGACCAGTTAAACCTGTGAACCAAAAATCATCACAAGCTCATAAATAGGGAAATAAATGTTTATCTCCTTATGATAAATGTAGGGAAAGAGTATGCAGGTATGCTGCCATGGGGAACACTAAAAGTAGGTTTTTAGCATTAAAAAAAATTATTTTGACCATATGAAGCCATACACTAAATTTCATCAATATCTGTCCATTGCTAAAGGAGTTTGCCTATTCTCCATATGATTAACATGGGAAAAGAGTATGCAGGTTTGCTGCCATGATAAGCAAGATTTTGTACCATAATTGGATGAATCTCAACCAAATGAAGCTGAATACCAAGTTTCATCCAAAAACATTGGTTAATTAGTGAAATACATCCTTATCCTCCATAAGATTAACATTGGAGCCTCAAAATACAACGTACTGTCTTTAGACTTTTTAATATCTCGGTAACCAATGGAGATAGAGCAAAGCTTCAAAATGCTAAATTGTGTGTTTGAGCTAAATCCAATGGTCAAAATAAAAATTTAAAATTTTTCAAATTTAAATATGAAAAATGCCAAAAACCCATTTTTGGGGTACAAAACCCCCCAAAACTACCCCTTCCCATAGGTCGATATATCTGGTTTACGAACTCATCCGAATAAACGTAGGATTACACATCTCTACCAAATTTGGTGTCGATCGGACCATTTTTACGAGAGTTATCGTGTCTAGGGACACATACATACATATATATATATATATATATATATATATATATATATATATAAATTGTAATGACTATTATTTTTGGTCTCTGGGCACCTAAAAACGAAAAAGTAACATGGTCCCGGGCTTAAGTCTTACCATGAGACCTACGGTAATAGCTTATTCCCTATGGGAAATTCGCTAAAATGTAATAAAAACTAAACTACGACCATGACTTTCTCAATTTATAAACTAGTTCATGAAATGTCTTCATAAACTAGGCACTCAAAAAACATAATAATGGCTCCCCACATGAATGAAGACCCCTAAACTTGATGGAAAGATCTAAATCAATGAGATTACAAGTTGCAAAGTGTGATTTTTTTATTAACAATCAGAATATTATACTTTTTTTATATTAAGCATTTTTTAGTAAATACTTTTCAAACAGTTAGGCAAATAAAGGAGTAAAATGAGTAAATTATTTCTTTTTGATCAAGCTGTTTTTCTAGGCTACATATCAAAACATTCAAAACAGATACAGTCAACTCCCGATTATCCGGGGGCGGTTAACCCTTTGGAGACCGGCCCGAATATATATGGCATGCTGCTTGGGACCGGGGTTATTTTGCCAGGTTTTGCAATGTTTCGGGAAAAATGCTATAACTTCACAAAATATCAACCTAGAGTGATGAAATTTGCATCATTTTTTTTCTTTTTTATCCCTTTTTATTTATGAATACTAAAAACTATTGAAAACAAAAATTTTTTACAGAGTGATATAACATATAATGTATACGTATAAAAAAATAAATATGTTTTTACTGTTTCCTGAAATATATTTGACACCCAAAAAAATATTTGGGACCTGAAATCCTCATTTTTGTGTTAGCCATTTATTTATGTATAAGTAAACAAATAATTAGCCCAGTAAAAAATTTTTTGTAAGTATTATACACGTTTTATTAGAATATTACAGTTGCATGTAAACGTACCGATTTGTGACATATGACTTATTATTTTCCCTCTACAATTATTTTGAAACACTTAGTCATACATATTTCTACCACAAATATCCTATAAATGAAGTAAATTACCCTGAAAGTATAGTAACAATTTATTTTATGTAATATAAAACTCACCAAACGAGGATGCTGTGAAATCGTAGAAGCGTTTTCACTTGGCCTATCATTGATTTATAATATTCACACTACATATAAATTACTGTAAACGTACTAAAAAATGTTTTCAAAAGAAAAACGAACGTAAACAAACACGCAACCAAAACACGGCTCGTAACTAACTACGCAGTAGCACTAGTAGCAGACAGCTGTCTGGCGGTCAACAAGCACCCGATCAGCTGTTGCTTTGTTGTTGTTTCTAAGTGAAAATAAAACACTTTAGCCAATTTTGGTGACTAAAGGGATGTATTTTCATATATTTAGACGTTTTTAGGAAGATATAACGCATTGGTATGAAGTAATGAACAATTAATAATTTTAAAATAATAAATTTGCGTAACTTCCGATATATCGGCAGTTCGTCTTTTTAGCATAAAATACCAACTGCCGATTATATCGGAAGTTGGTCTCCTAAGGGTTAAACCGGGTTGCGGATTAACCGGGGTCACAAAACGTCAATTTCAATTTAATTTATTTTCTCAGTTTTGACAACAATACCATGATTTATCAATCTTATTATGTTGAAATTACTTAAGAAGAAATATCTTTACTAATTATTATTTGGTTTATCAATGGAAAAAAGCAATGAAACACGGAAAATATTTTGTAAATTATTCAGTGGCGTAATTGTGATTGTAGTCATGTGGTCAGGGAGGAGCGAGTCAGAGCGATGGCGGGACGCAATGGCGGGGTATGACCTTGACTGCTACGTAGTAAAAAACTGGTCGCCCGCCGAGATAAGCTAAAAATAGAAACCAAGAAAGGTCCTATTTAGTTTCCAGTTCTGTCTGTAATTATCGCTCTGATTCGTCTGCTGTTCAGCGACCCCTATTAATTTTAACTTATATCATTCTAAACAACACATTTCAAATGCATTTGTTTTGCATTTCAAGACATTTTTGTTAAATTACGGCAACATTAAAATTTTAATTGACAAAGTTATAAATTTATTAACCTAATTCAATAATTAGCATACATTTTGGACAATTGGTTGTTATAACATTTTTAACAATTAGACAAAAAGATGAACCATCACTCGTTTTTGTAGGGCTACGCGCGCGTGCTCTTATCTTGAATAAATTATCCCAAGCGACCCTCCCCCCTCACCGCACCCACCCATCCCCGCGATGCCAAACAATAGAACACCTGACCTTGGTTTTTTGTCCACGTTGGACCTTTTTATTGTGTTTCTTGTTTACTCAACTAGATCTGTTTATTCGTTCCAATAAGGTTTGGTCAATAACAAATAATAAAAAAACTGGAAACCCGCGGACTCTTAGTTAAAACTTATTTGTTTATTTCGTGTTTTAATTGATTTATTGAACTCTTTGTTTTAACCGTGGTTTTGGGTTATCCGGGACCCTTCAACCAGTCATTACCCCGGATAGTCGGGAGTTGACTGTATTGTTAAGTAAATGGTTGCATTAACAATGCACAGATCAATAGTGGTTGAATTATTTTAGTATTTTTAAAATTATCATGTCAATTTTACTCCAAACTTAATTGCACTAAAAACTCAATTATTAAAAAAAAATATAATCATCAATAATATTGTATTTTTTGTTTTTTACACATGCCTTAAGCAAACGCTCAGATACACATTGGACTGTACTCAAACGCTCAGATCCACATCAGACTGTATTCTTGTCATCAGAAGTTGGAACACCATTTGACTTACCCCATCCTGGTAAAGGAAGACACGGCCACGATTGACCCAGTAGTGATCGTGGGATCCAAAGAACCTAACTGCAAATTCTCCTCTCACATGGGGAAGATTGAGAATGTTGTCTGGAATTTGGGAAGGGTAAAGTATCTTAGCTGGCCACCACCTGTAAGGAAAACAACCATATTTTAAATCACAATGTTGAAAAAATTATTTACATTGCCTAGGGCCCTTCCATATACAAATTGGTTTTAAAAGTGTCTTTGGAAATACAGTAGAACCTCGACACTTTGTGGACATAAAGGGTGTGGAACTATCAAAATGTCGAAGATAGGGAGTACATAGTAAATTTTAATATAGGGAGTATAAAAATCATGATTTGAAGTTAGGAAACATTAAATTTTGATGAAATCATAACTTGATTGAACTTAAACATAACCAACATTCAAAAAATTCGCCATTTTGTTTGCATTTTCAACTTGGTCAGTCTTCAACATGGACACTATCAGTCGGTATTAAACTGTTAAGTTGTCATGGATCACGTCAAACTATAAGGAGTGTCGAACTATCGAGGTTCTACTGTATTTTACCTCTGTAAATCTAAAATCAATTCTCAGAAAAATACAAACTCAAATCAGAATAATCAGCGAAGTAATTTTTTTAGATCCCATAATAACCATGTGTAACATATTATTGCATTCTACCGCATATTTAGCTAGTTTATATTGATGAGAGACCTGTAGCGGCCAAGCTTGACCCAGACGATCTCTCCGTAAAGAGGAAAGCGCCCGGTCTGGCAGTCCTCGCACACGTACGTGTCCGGGGGATCGGACAACTGGAGACAGTCCGCGTGGAACGCTGTCGGACATAGGTCACAGCAGATCAGCTCGCCTCCTGTACAACATACCACACGGTCGTAACACACAAGCTATGAATGTCAAATGCATAAAAACTAACTTATCAAAAAAAAAAAAAAAAACCTAACGGGAATGAAAAAAAAACAATAATTGGCTTGTGTTATATGAGTACTATCAAAATATCCTAGTTTTTTGTTTGACTACAGCCTTGGCATACTCAGTGAGCACATCTTCAGGAAAAGAAGCAAGACAAAACTGTTACATATTCATAGTAGTTAAGTTTGTCACATGTTGAAACACTATAACACATAAACGCTTAGACACTTTAAAACAAAAACAGATACTGATTTCATTAATAATTAAGAAATCAAAACAGGTGATGCAGCGCCCTTGGCTGTTTATCTGCTCGAGTATCTATCTACAATAGGTGCAACTTCTTTGGCTATGTAACATATCCTTAATTTTGTGTATTCATGCCTATCAGAACAGCTCTTTGGCTGTCCTAACTCAGGGTGTCCGCTGCCAAATAGATCAGTGACTTTTGGGGATGAAAACAGTTAAAAATTAGTGACTTTGAAGTAGTCTATTTTGAAAATTTTGGGGAGGAATTGCAAACATCGCAAAACTTCCACTTACAACCGCATTATTATCCCAATTTTTATGAAGCATATGTGAATTTTCTAGCATTTTAAGAAAAAATAAATGACTTTTCTCGTAACCACTAACTAAAATCCCTAACTTTTGGTGACTTAAGTGACCAGTAGATACCCTGAAACTAGAAACTTAATGATATTTAACGATTATTAAAAAAAAAATAATAATAATAAACCTCATTATAATATTACTTTTATAACATTCAGAGCTAGCCTATGAACTGATAAGAAACTATGTAGATGATGGTAAAGTAAAAAAAACCGCATAGGATGAAATTAAATTATCAATAAATTAGTTTTCATGCTAACTGGCATGCATCATGCTTGCAAAAACCTACCTTCTGGCTTAACTGCTCCAAACAGCATGGCAAACAATAAATATTTTTTAAGTAAATTTTTTTGAGAAATCAAATGTAAATTATTTATGTGTTATACAGATACAAATTTGGGCGAACATAAGTCAGTGTTACAAGTATTTAATTAATAATTAACTTCTAGTTGTAAAAACATTTTAAAAATTAGAAAGGAAGGATTGGTCATTGTAATTGGTCTTTAAAAATATTACGTGGTAGGCTTCCACTCGTCTGGTTTCTACAAAAGTAACTACCGGCTGTTAAATGGCCGGACTTGGGGAGTTACTGTAAAACCCTACAATTTATTTATTTTTCCACTAAAAGTTGTGTTAATTGTATTAGAATTTAATTTAAATTATATAAAAAAGACAACTGCTTAAAAGTGAACCGCATGAGTGCAAAGCAGCAGTGCTTATGAGGGAAGCACAAGAAACAATACACCTTAAAAAATATAAAAAACATTTATTGGAAGTTGAAAAGCAAAAATTTTTTCACAAGTATATTTTTCTCAAAATATAAAAATATTTCAAACTGAAAACGTTATTAAAGAATTAGACCTTTCTTTAGGAAAAAAGATAGGACAGAGCTATCTCTCTGTGTTTGAAAAACACTATACAGATAGTCGAAATATAACACGACTGATTAGTGTTTTTTGTGTGTGTTTCTGTCAAGTTCATCAATACTTTTCAAGGTGAGTTAGCTGTGTCCCATATTTTTCTCAAAAAAAAAATGTTGAAGCCAAGTGCTTATTCCTAGAAGTCCTATTATAGAAGTAGTTGTTTAAATGATCACTTTATGCTATTGATTGGTGAGCACTACACTTCTGGCAGTGCAAAACTTAGTTTAGCTTGACCGATCCGTGAAGATAAGAGAGACCCTGGTGAAATCACTAACCTGAGGCACAGATGAAACACCAAGCAGCGTTGATGTGAGTTATAAGTCCTTTCTTGGGAGGTTTGTAGTGCCGAGGGCAGATGATTTGGGAGTTGGTTAGGATTTCTGACCCAGCAGGAAGGCAGTAGTTACCTGCAGGCAACCATTAATGAGATTATTAATTGGCAGACCTAATAATATTATAAAATAAGGGATTTTTATAAAGTTGACAATATTGTCAAGGCCTGTTTCCTAATATAATAGATCTCTATGTTCAGTTTTGAACTTAACACAGAAGTTACATAAATTTCTGAATCAATTTGGCTAATTTCTGAACCAAACAGCCACTGGGCCTAAACTTGAAATGATAGATTGTGCTAAACAGATTAATACCTATGACTGTGGTCTTTATTCAACAATGGCAATAGAGCTAACAATAAACAGCATACAAAAAGGAACTGGAATACCCACTACTTTTAAAAGCATGCAGTTTAATGAAGCGGAACTGATATGTAAACGATCTTCCATGGCTTATGTAATAAATAATAGGAACAAACTACACAAGGAAACCATCCTGTCTCTTATGTACAATAAAGAGGAAGTTGTTAACCAGACTGAGAATACGGAAAAAGTAAATGAACCCTCCAATTGGCACACTGTTGTAAATAAAGGCCAGTCACAGAATCCAAGCTTAGGAAGAAAAGAACTGGATTTCAAGATTCCGTGCAATAATCGGTTTGATGTACTAACGGAGGTTACTATGCCTAATAACTCGGAAAGTCAACATATAACTACGGAGAATAGAAGTCCAAAAAAGCGGAAGAGGAACCATATATTGAGAGAATGCAGCAATCAAAATATTAAAGCTATTGGTTGTGTAATGCCTAATGCTACAACCAAACAAGTATTCTCCCACGCCCTGAAAGCAAATAATGGTCCTGTAGTTGTGATATCAGGAACAAATAACTTGCTGAAAAACAATTTTAATGAAATCTACAGTGAACTTGAAGGAAATTTAAAAGTAGTGAGCAAAACAAAACAAGTAATAATAATAACAACACCCAAAAGAACTAATAGTAATACTATAGAAGTAATACTATAGTAGTAATACTATAGTAAGAACTATAGTAATAATAATAACAATACCCAAAAGATTTGACATACCGGAAAACAGCCAAGAACACTATGACAGAATAGACTTAAACAACTACATAAAAGAACTAGCTTTTCGTATACATAATGTTTATACAGTTGATCCGGAATGCCTCCAAAGATACCATTTTTCTCAGAGAGGCTTACACCTTAATCTTAGAGGGAAAAATAAACTCTCATACATGATTTTGGAAAAACTTCACACCTTGAAACCTGTAATGCCTGATGTTTCTAATTCCTCCTCTAATACAAAATGTCCTGACACAAAATCAGTGGATGACTTTCCCCCTCTTGCAACACCACAAAATCATCCCTCAAACTTAAAAAACACGAAAAGACAAACTCTTCGGGAAATACAATCAGTAACACCTAAAATTCAAGTAATAGATGCAGACATGAAAGAAATCATAAATGAAAACAAGAAAAATGGTAGTGTGGCTTTTGCCCACTGTATATCCGCTGACTTTGGCTGTAAGAAGCACATGAGTCGGGGAGTAGCAGTTTGTTTTGCTGAAGAATTTGGTAAGCCTACAGAATCGAATCTAAAAGACAAATTTCTAACATTCCAGCAAAATAACAATGATGCCATAGTTTACGGCCTAGTCACTAAACCTAAATATTTTGATAAGCCAGAACTTGATGTGTATAACATGGCCTGTTCCCAACTATCGGAACACTTTAAAACAAACTCTCTTGAAACGCTGATTTGCCCTCCTTTTGGCTGTATTCGTGACCGGATTGCACCAGAAAACTTTGCAGCTCAAATTGTTCAGTTTCAAAAGAGCACTGGTGCATCAGTGAAAATCATTACTCATAATGAGACCTCTGGTAGAAGAGTACTGAGAAATGGGTTAGCACATGAAACATTTAAAAACATTATAATACAATCAATTAGAATAGAAGACACCAAATTAAGTTCTACAAGTGACTGCACACCATCTACAAGTTCAAGTCTTCATGTTGCTCTGCTACCAAATCATGATGTCAACATCCTTCCTGGATCTACCAACAACCATGATGTACTGCAGCACTCCTCAGCGTCACCGGAGTCTCCAGCAGTGTGTGACATGGGGGGTGAAAAAGTCAATTTGGGGAATAGTGTAGTGGAATGTAGTGTTGGTGAATTAGGCAAAACCAGACCACTCCAAATAGAGACAGAACCTTTTTTAGAAATAACTCAGCTCAATTTAACCGTAACATAAAAAATGTTAATTTAAGTATTTTTCACCAAAACATAAGAGGAATATTGTCACCTGTAGAATCTCTAGAAATAACTTTAACTGAGCTAAACCCTAGTAGGGTCATTCCGTGTCAAATCAACCAGGTCATGACACCCATCTCTTAGGATTTTGATGAAACTTGGCATAATTGTTATTTTTGCTATTCTAATAAAAAATACCAAATTTTGTTGCTCTATCTTTTGTACTTTTTTTTATATAAATTTTTTAACTTTTTAAATATTAAGCATTTCCAAGCCTCGGAAATCGCGTCTTGCATTGTGACTGTCAGCTTAAAAAATTTGTATCTTAAAAACTATTTGTGATGTCACCATGAAATTTTGCAAGGAATTCAAGTGTTACATCCACAAGATGGAAAAAATGCATTTACTGATCTATCTTAACCCCTATAAATACTAAAAATATTTTAATCGGAAATTTTTATTTTTGTAAAAAACGTGGTAGGTTTATACTAAAATTGCAATATCTCAAGTCTCAGACCTGGTAGAATGTTCAAATTTTTTGTGTATACTCCTAGATAACTATGGTAACAGACAAACATAAAAGATAGATGGCTTTTTGACATGTTTAATTTCTACTCAAAACAGAAGAATATTAACAAAAGTAATTAATTCACGTTTTACTTACATTAAGTGTGTGACAGTATACAAACTTAAGTTCATGATTTATATATCTTTTGCATGTAGGCCTATATTATTGCTGCTTGATATACTTTTTCCACTTCATCCAACAATCTTCTGTTTTTCTGATACACTCTTTTTTTAAATAGTACATTCTTCCAGTGCTACTTGATTGTGGTGCTTCAACTATACTAATGATGTGTTCTAAAGGCACTATGCACAAGTCTTCTCTTTGGGGCCAATAAAAGCTGGTAGCAGGGCCTGGAGGGTGAAGGAAGATAATTTCAGCATCCTCTTCTTCATTAAATACAGTTTTTACAAGTCCAAAATACCATTTTCCATCATAATTTGCGGCGACATAATCATTTGAAGATGGCTGAATGCAGACCCAACCAGGAGTAGTTAGAAAGGAAAATATTAGAGCAGGATTAGGGCTATCAGTTGTCCTCTTGATTTCAATTTCATTAGTACTTAGAGGTTTAAAATAATGAAAACTTCGAGTACCAGGAATGGTCTTGGTTGTTGAAAATCGTTTCGCTAACTCTAACCTGAGGGCTTCAGCATTTTTCGTGTCAATAAAGTGGAAGGTAATTTTTTCAATGTTTGTTTTACAGAAGTCATATACTGAAATTGCTGTCTTGATTTGATTTTCATCTGATAGTTGAAGGCTAGCTTTTCTTAGAATTCTCTTTACAGTTCCGCCCAGACCATCACATATTGATTTGCCATGACTTGTAGCAAAAAATGAATGTTCAGCTTTCAGGTCAAAGTCATTATAATGCTCTGCTAGGTTTTTAAAACTGTTCCTATTTTTGTACTGACCAGCACAACCGTCAGTAAAATAGTGAACTTTGTTTATCTCTGGATGATTTTCTTTCAGCCACTTTGTAATTTCTCTTTGAACATAGTTGACAAAACAAGTGTCGTGTTGAAGATCATCACTAATGAAGCAATGATTGGAAATCAAAACATCAGACCCCTTTTTTAAGTAAACACCCACTGGATGAAGAGTACATCCACTTCTGTTCCAGTGATAACTTTGAATTTCATTTTGGATGGTAAATGAATAATTTTCACTAAAATCCATTACTGCAATTGCCGTGTTCAATGGTGGATCTTCTTTCAATTCCTTAAAAGTTTTAGATTGCGATTTTGCAATAAAAGAATGCGGTATTAAGTTTTCTACTGATTTGCTAAGTAAAGAAATGAAGTCTTCTACACTAATTGACTGTTTTACCATTTCACACCTATCAGTATTTACCCATTGGCTTATAATGATTTCCTCTTCTAAATCATAATCTTCACTCAATTTGTTTGTTAAATACTCAGTCAGTGCATCATTGGGTGGACAGTTATCACAACGACGTGTCATGCAGTCACTGTTTTCAATGTTGCATACAAGCATCTTCATTAAATCTTTATAGTTTTCTTCAATTTTGACAGCATCAATTAACAGTTTCACATTCTGGTGTATGCTGCATACACATACAGTGTGGGTACCTGCAGACCCAGCAAGGACACACCACTTGGGCCGCAAACTACAAAATTTAGAAAATCCTACTTTCAAATCAGGATATTCCCATTTGAAACAGGAATATAATTCTCTTAAATTACCAAGGATAGGTCTTTTTTGCATGTAAACATTTTTTTTTATACTAACTTTATCTTTTGCTCCGGGTAAAACTCTTGAGTTTTCATCATTTTGGTAAAAATCTGTCACAAGTTTAACTGTATTTTCTGAAAGTGATTATCCTTTTTTAGGTTCAGGAATGGCTAAGATGCCCTTTTCTCGTTTAAGTTTTCTAGCCTGCCTTACCATGTACTCACTCACTTGAAATTCCTGAACTACTTTTTTCTGGCTCCAAGATTCTGGAACCAAAGTCAAAATTTGGACCTTTTGTGATCTCCCAACAGACAAAACTTTTTCTTTTAACGGAGCTATCATCTTATCAAAATCTTCTGCTTTCTTAACAACATTAATATCTTCTTCTTCGTCTTCTGAAACTTCTACGTCGTAATCTAGCGCTTTAGAAATTTTTCTCTTCACTTCTTTTGTTACAGTTTCAACTTTTCTTTTGTATTATGACAACTTACTATGAGATGACAAAGTATGAAGTTTAATTGGTGTTAAACCCAAATCATCTAATGCTGCATTTGTTTGTGTAAGGGAAACATTTCTAGATTCTAATGAGTCTAATTCAGTCATAAGTTCGTCATCGGATTCATCTTCAGTGATTTTGATTTTTTCTTCACAATAGTTTAGACATGAAGGACATATCTTTTGTCCAGGTTTAATGTGAATATTTTTTACACCAAGTTGTTTTGAGAAACTTAAAGATAGGTACACTTCTTAATGACTTTTTTATTGGCCTCTTGTGTTTTTTTAATGGATCCACACATACTGTTTGATATTTTTCAAACACATTCAGAAAATAGTAGCTGTGATGGGAGCAAACGTTTTTAAATTCGCTCAAATTGATTCCAGATCTAAGATGAATTAGTTCTTTTTCTTCCTCACTTAATTCTGACACACAATGTAACTTTTTTGAAGGTGTATAGGTTGTCTGGAAACAGTCTGAATTTTTAAATTGCCCAATGCTACAAGGTTGAGTATTTGCCATGCTGTTTTGCACTATTTACATCTTAGCTCAGAGGAATCGGATATATTTGTTACATAATATGACACTGATAAAAACAAAAGTTAACGTGGCAAAGGGGGAAGTACACTACTTAAGTTTTTGAACTCTACACGATTTGGTATATAAGACTAAAGCAGTTTTTATTCACTACCTATATATTCACTTAATTTTACAGCTATCCAGACTCAAAGAAATAAAGTGCTATTAGAAAATTCAAATACTATCACCTATTGATTTTCAAGTTCTTATAAGTAATTATATTTCTATTTTATCTCAGTCCTAAAAGAAATTAAATTTAAGAATAAAAATAAATAATTTTTAATTGTTATTTAATGGAAACCCGGTAGTTATTCACGGTAACTGTTACCAGTATTACTTTCCTATTCACAAAGCACACCACAAGTTTACACTTAAGTCCTTACTCACTGAAAGCCAGCTACAAACTAATCAGTGTCCTGAGTGTAGCTGTAGAGTTAGGAGCATGACACTACCATGAAAGGGACCTATTGAGACAGGATAGTTGAGTCAAACAGACTGAGTTGTAAATATTATGCTCAGATAATAACACAAGGGTTATTTCTTAGTTCTGACTCTTGCTTTATCAACATCTAGGCCTAATTAGTTCAAGAAATAAATAATGATAGTATTTAGTAGGTATATAAAATTTCAAAACACTTGTTATGAACAAAACCAAATATTTTCAACCGTTTGTCTCATTAGATTAGTTCGTTATTTTATGACTCAATAATAAAAATTGATAGAAATTAAACATGTCAAAAAGCCATATATCTTTTATGTTTGTCTGTTAGCATATTTACCTAGGAATACATTTAAAAAATTGGAACATTCTGCCAGTTCTGAGACTTGAGATATTGCAATTTTAGTAAAAACCGTCCACGTTTTTTACAAAAATAAAAATTACAGATTAAAATATTTTTAGTATTTATAGGGGTTGAGATAGATCAGTAAATACATTTTTTCCATCTTGTGGATGTAATACTTGAATTCCCTGAAAAATTTCATGGTGAAATCACAAATAGTTTTTAAGATACAAATTTTTTAAGCTGTCAGTCACATTGCAAGACGCGATTTCCGAGGCTTAAAAACGCATAATATTAAAAAAGTTAAAAAATTAATATAAAAAAAAGTACAAAAGATAGAGCAATGAAATTTGGTATTTTTTATTAGGATAGCAATTTTAACAGTTGTGCCAAGTTTCATCAATATCTAAAGAGGTGGGTGTCAAATTGATTTTTTATTGGGTGATTTGAGATGGAATGACCCAGTATTGTTGTCTTGACAGAGCATAAGGTGATAAGATCGTCATTGGGAAGAATTAATGTTAATGGATATAACGTTAGTGCTAGTTTTGGCAGGAAAAAATCTAGAGGCGGGGGGGTTGTTATTTTAACAAAGCCATTTATTAACTGTAAAGAAATTACAATACCAGAGATTCAAGATCTTATTTTAGAGCAGGTTTTTGAGTGTTGTATTATAGAGCTAGAAAAAATACTACCACTGAACAAAATAGTTTTAATTGGTTGCTATAGAAATCCTATAAAACAAAACGAGATTGAATTTATTAGGAGATTTAATATTATGATTGAAATTATTAACAATAAATACAAATATTTGGTTTTCATGGGCGATATAAATATTGATATGATTGACAAAAATGATAACAATAGGAGGAAATTATTAAACACTGTAACAGCAAATGGGCTACAGTCACTGGTAGATTTTCCTACAAGGATAACAGAATCAAGCGAAACTGCAATTGACAACATCTTTTTAAATTTAGAAAATTTTACTTACAATGTAGTAGGTATCAACACTCAACTTTCTGACCATGATGGTCAAATATTAGAAATTCATAATTATATCAACAATGATGTTTTGAACAACTCTTCAGATTTTTATTTTGAATACAAAAGAAAATTTTCAGACTCAAATATTGATCAATTTATAGGTTTCCTTCAAAACGAAACATGGCATGATCTTTATTTATCTTCAGTTGAGGACAAGTATGACACCTTTCAACGTATCTTTAGTCATTATTTCAATATGTGTTTTCCTAAAACTCTGTCAAGACGTTATACTAAACAAAATTGGTTTTCTAAAGAATTAAAATCAGAAAAACAAGAAATTATTAACCTTAGCCAAACAGCGAGAGAGCTGAAATGTAAAGTTTTACAAAATAAAGCAAAAAATATGAATAAACTGTATAGGGAAAAATTGATTTGTTCAAATAAGCTATATTATAAAGCCAAAATCAGTAATTCAAATAATGTAAACAAAACTGCTTGGATGATAATAAATTCTGAAGTGGGCACAAGCTCAAAAAATGACAATAATATAAATTTAAAAGTAAATAGTGAGCTATGTTCAGATCCTTTATTGATTTGTAATCAGTTTATTGATTATTTTTCAAATGTTGTAGATGGAAATGTAGTGTCAAATTCAAGCATGATTAAGGATAATTTAAGAACTAGTTTAGAGGGTAAAACGGTTACAACTGGAAAACAGTTCAAATTTTGCTTTGTTGATGAGAGAGACATTAGTAATGTTATTAATAGCCTTAAAAACTCTTTCAGTTCGGGGTATGATGAGGTCCCTGTGGTCCTCCTTAAAAAAGCCAAACTAGTTTTATTAAAGCCAATCACTCACTTGATAAATTCTTCTTTTATATCTGGAATTTTCCCCAAAAAACTCAAAATTTCTAAATTAAAACCACTATTTAAAAAAGGCGACAAACAAATAGTATCCAACTATCGTCCAATTGCTTTGCTACCCTCAATATCTAAAATTTATGAAAAAGTAATTTACAATCAACTGGTTCATTTCTTAGAAAAAATAAAATATTTGATGACTGCCAACATGGATTTTGTAACGGCAAGTCTGTTATAACAGCAGCTATAGATTTTATTGAATCAATTATAGATAGCTTAGATGATAAATTAAAAGTAGTGGGTCTATTTATGGACTTGAGTAAAGCCTTTGATACAATATCACACGATTTACTGCTTTCTAAGATGGAAAAATTGGGATTAACAAATACTGCATTGAATTTACTTAAATCCTACCTTTCAGATAGGTATCAATTTGTAGAAATTATACACCACAACAACAAAAATTACAAAATTCCATATCAATCATCTGTCACAAAAGTAAAACATGGAGTTCCTCAGGGATCCATCTTAGCACCACTTTTATTCATCTGTTACTTGAGAAATTTCCCACAACTCAGTGACTTAAGCAAATTGTGTTTATATGCTGATGATACAAATTTAAAAATCACAGCTCCAACTTATGATGAACTAGAAATTAAGGCCAACTCTGACATGCTTCTGATAAGTAATTTTTTTAATTCAAATCATTTACTTTTAAATCCTGAAAAAACTAATTTAATCAATTTTCAATCTAAGTCAAATAAAAACAAAACTCAGCCAATTATTAGATTTCTAGACAAAACTATTGATGTCAAGGATAAAATAAAATTTTTGGGGCTAGTGGTTGACAAATCGCTTAAATGGGATTGTCATGTTGAACAATTACTTTCTAGAATTTCATCTGGGTTATATTGTTTAATAAGGTTAAAATATTTCTGTGAAAAAGAAACCTTGAAAGTAATTTACTTTTCTTATATCCATTCTATTATATCATTTGGGATCTCTCTTTATGGGGCCACAACCAAAAACAATTTAAATTCCATTCTAAAAATGCAAAAAAAAGCTTTGAGAATAATTTGTAATCTTCCGTTTAAAACTTCAGTAAAAGAGTATTTCAAATCAGAAAATATTATGACAGTATACGGAATGTACGTATATGAAACAGTTTTATCTGTAAAAAACAGGCTTCAGGAATTAGAAATGGTTGGCGACAATCATGAATATCTCACAAGAAGTCGTGGCATTCTCACAATAGTCCCCCACAAATTAAAACTTTTTGAAAAAAAACCTAGGTATGCTGGTTCAAAATTTTTCAATAAGCTCCCAATTGGTATTAGATCAGAGGTTTCACTGAAAAAATTTAAAACTGAACTCAAGAAATTTCTCATCAACAACGCAATGTACTCCTTTGAGGAATTGTGACAGTTTCTTCCATTTTTATCTCTCTTTTTTTTGTCCATTCAACTTTCACATTTTAAGTAGGCCTCATTAATATTTGTTATAATTCTCACTAAATTTGTATATTTTATTTTTACTATCTCTCCCTTATTCATTTTTCATTTCTTATTTGTTCATTATCTTGCAAAATGTTGACACTATTCATGTATAATTGTTTGTACATATGAATAAAGATGATTTGATTTGATTTGATTTGAAAAACCCACAAACGATGGTTGAGGCCGTTGAAGTAATGCAACCCTTAACTAAATAACTTCTTGATTAGCATTATACGTGCTGGTAATGATATTCAGGTTGAAATAATAAAACGTCTTCCAACACTACTCGATATATTTACACTTATACTGTAAATGTTTACAGACGGTAAATATATATAAAAGATCTTATAATGGCGATCGATTTCGACCAGTCACACCGGTCATCATCAGGCCCAATCAGAGACTCAGGCCCAATCATGAGTCTCTGATTGGGCCTGATGATGACCGGTGTGACTGGTCGAAATCGATCGCCATTATAAGATCTTTTATATATATTTACCGTCTGTAAACATTTACAGTATAAGTGTAAATATATCGAGTAGTGTTAGAAGACGTTTTATTATTTCAACCTGAATACCCTTAACTAAAAGAAAACTTTCTGAGATTTGATGTAAAGCAGACTACCTTGTAAATTTCTACTTTGAACCAGCCTTCTGCTTTAACGACTTACCCTGTCACAAAAACAACTTCCTTTAAAATTGCCATTTCTTAACAAAACATCACTTTAATTAGTATTCTTTGTTGTTGCCAGAAATTTTGTCTTCTTATTTAACTTTCAAATCATTATCACATTGTGTAGACATTAACCCTCCGAGCGTTCAATAGAGCACCCCTGGAGCGTTACGCATTTTTTGAAGGTTTTGCATACATTCAAATAAATATTAGTAAAAAATATATTTTATGACCTAGCACTATAAATGTATATATTATATGAAAGTAGATAAAATGGACTATCTAATTATACATAAATTTTTACCCTTACTTATTGTTACCAAAATTAGGCTATAGGTTAAAAATTAAAAAATTACAAAAAATTTTTGTATATAAAATATTTTTGGATACACATAATTAAAATTCCAAGATATACATTTTGTTTAGAATTTTATGCAGTTCAAGAAAATACATAATTTACATAGGTTTGAAGTATTTGAAAAAAAATGAATGTTGAATGAAACCAAATATGTCCTATGGTACTTACCCTAATCCCATAAGAACACATGTAAAACCAAGCTAGGAATATTACACTAATTCCTAAACATATTTATGATTATAAACTTGATAAAACATATAAATTTATTCCAATAATGTAAATTAAAGTTAATAGTAACACTTTTAATCATTCATAACCTTAAAACGATTAATAAAATATGCATTTCGTTGTTTACAAAGTTAGCAGATGGTAACAGTTTTTTTACCAGATGTTTCATTGCATATTACAAACAACCAATCACGTTCAGCCATTTGAAATGGGTGTTTTTGGATAGCTTAGAATCTCCCGGTAACAGCGGTAGCGTTCACGGGTCCGTTTCTGTCATTCACTATAAAGTTACGTCACTTTTTTAAAAGGTCGAAAAATCGACTCAAACGCTCGGAGGCCGAAAAGCTGGGCCGAAAAATCGACGATTAACGCTCGGAGGGTTAAAATCGGTGGAAATTTTCAAATAATAAAGTAGACTTCTTTAAATTAGTACTCTACCACAAGTGATTGCCGAAAAAATTAAATTTTTTGTTTAGTGGTAAACACAGTACGTTGCAAAAAGTCACAGCCGCAAGAGTGGGTTGAGCTCGGGCTACCAGCACAGCATGTGCTAAACAGTAGCCCTCAACATTACAGACTGAACTATTAGTAGGCCTACATTGTTAGGTGCAATTAAATAACAATGTCATTTTAAGTTTTTTGACAATGTTACCTGTTTTCCTAGTTATGCTAGTTGTAAATGTTTTTTGTAACAATAAAAGAATTGATTCTGATGTTTGCCATTCGTTGCTAAAAAAATTTTGTGTCAGTTTTATATTACTGTTTATTTGAGTAATAGTTAATGTAAAGGAACGGAAATGAACAATATACATTTGTTTAGAAAACATGGTTTCAGTGGATTAACTCTGCAGTAGTAATGGTCTGGGAGAATGACTTTTACATATAAATTTTTTCGACTCAGTCCCTCGACCCAATCCCGTTGCAAGAGAGAGGGCCGAACCCCTTAATCATGAAGATCATGAGGCAGTACGGTCATCATAGTATCAGTGGTAAGTTATTACCGTACTGATTGACTGATTTTTACTGATACTGATACTGATTTTTTTTTTTTTTGAGGTTGGTAGGCCTGGTCTGCCTGTAGTGCATCTTGTTAGAATCGTTCGTCAGTTTTTAAGTTATTAAAGTGGTTAAAAGCTATAGTGTGTTGCCGGTTAAGTGACGAGTAGTAAGTGATAGCGTGCGTGCGCGGTTCTCCGTTGATACGACACTCCGCGGAGTACGGCCCGGGGCGAATTTCAGTGATATAACAACTGGTTCGTTTCGTTTTATCCAGTTAGCTTGTGGAGAAGAAGCGGCGCGGTAGCCTACCGCGCAGCGGCGGCGTCAAGCTTGCCATCCGGCGTCGCGGGACGAAAAATCCCGCAAGCAATCCCTACAATGGGTGTTGCGGTAAATACATGGAGAGCACGCATAGGCTTATTTTGCAGTTCTAAGTGTGGCGCAAATTTAGAAAAATGTGGAAGATCAACTGGAAATTATAAATGTTTGTTTTTTATTATATATCTGTTAATTATTGGAGGTGTCGAGTTAAATCCGGGCCCAGCAACGATTGAAGATGTTTTTACACTGGTTCAGGAGTCAAAAGAACAAATGGAAAATAATTTTAAGGAGTTAAATAAAAAAATTGATCAAGTTGAAAACAGTTTAAAACAGCAAGTTACTGATAATCTTGGCAGAATTGAAGCAATAGAATTCGAAAATGCTAAACTTAAGCAGGACATTACCGAACTAATAAATAAACAAGAGGATTTGGAAAATAGGAGTCGGTGTGACAACTTGATCTTCCACGGTATAAATGAGCCTGATGGTGAAGACGAAACATGGGAAGATTGCAAGAAAAAACTTTTGAATGTCATTAACGGGGTATTGGGGTTAGAAGAAATTACCGAGGAGCACATTGCAAGGGCGCATCGACTTGGAAACCGCAAGGGAAGAAGGCCTATTATAGTCAAATTTGTTCATTTTGGTATAAAGGAAAAAGTGATGAAAGCTAGGAGGAAACTAATAGGGTCTGATATTTTTCTTAACGAAGATTTTAGTCAAAAAGTGCGGGAAGAAAGAAGTCATTTGCTTTCTGCCATGAAAGAAGCCAGGAACAATAATCAGCATGCATATGTGACTTATAATCGTTTGAAAGTTGAAGGAAAACTTTTCAAATACAGCTGGGATGATAAAAAAATTGTGCCAATAGGAAGGGCAGAGAACATAAATAATGAAGAAGAGAAGTTGGCACCATCGGGTAATAGGATAACGAGGCAACATGTAAAAAAGGCACTCGGTGAGATAAATTCTACGACAGGACGTATTGACGGATGGCTTCAATCAAGAGGAGGTGGTAGCGGCGGCAGCGGAGGCGGGCGCGGTGGCGGCGGCAGCGGCGGAGGAGGAGGCGGCGGCAGCGGCGGAGGAGGAGGCGGCGGCAGCGGCGGAGGAGGAGGCGGCGGACGCGGGGGCAGAGGCGGCGGCGGCCAGAGGAACAAGCAGCGTGGAGGTGGAGATTCGGGATAGGACTCGGGGTTTGGCAGCAGCAGAAGGGGTTTTAATGTTGAGGAAAACATACAAAATGTTAAAGGTAACATGTTGTCAATTTTTTATTGGAATGTAGAGGGGATTAGTCGTACAGTGCATGATTTGGATTTGTTAGATAAGTTCAAAGAGCATGATGTAATAGCGTTAGTGGAGACATGGGCAACTAGTATAAAGGGGTGTTGAGTATAGAAGGATATGCATGTTTTGAAAAGTCAAACTAAGAAGGGGTAATAGGGGACGTTTTCCGGGAGGGATTTCAGTATTTGTCAAGTCAGAATTTAAAGTTGTTCAGATCGATAATTTAATGGAAGATGTAATTTGGCTGTTCTTTGAAAATGATGATTTCATTCTTGGTGTTCTGTATAATCATCCGGAAACGTCTAAGTATAACAATAGAACATTTTATGAAGATTTGCAACTGGAAATGGAATTTTTAGAAGTTAAATTCAAAGTGTCAAATTTTTTCATTGTCGGAGATTTTAATTCTATTATTGGAAATTTGAATGAAATGAATATTAATGAAAAATATAATAATTTGCCTGATTTTCTTATTGAAGATAATTTTAACGTAAATTTAGAAAATACAATTTGTTTTGAACCTAGAGTGAGTCAGGATATCACTATCAATGAGCTAGGTAAACAACTGATAAGCTTGTGTCAGTCGCAATCACTAGTTATTATGAATGGGAGGGGTTATGATAAGCCTGGTCAGTTTACCTTTGTGTCCGAAACCGGATGTTCTGTTGTAGATTATTGCCTTATGTCTCAATAGCTTGTTTGTTATTGTAAAAGTTTTAAAATACTAGATTTAATTGGGTCTTGCCATTTTCCTCTGACACTTGAATTGTTATTAGTTAGAAGTAGAATTAGGAATAATTTAGATGAGTTAGGGGACACTACTAGTTATAAGGATATTGAAATTTACAGGTGGAAAAAGAAAGAGGGAGGGAAATTTTTGAATGAAATTCACTCAGACCAAATAATAGATATGATTTATATAGGTATTAATGAGGCACTTGGAAGATGCGATACGGAACAAGCTAATTTATTAGTAAATACTGTATTTTACATGGCAGGAAGATCGCTTAGAATGAGAAAGCCAGATAAGGGGATCGAAAGGAGAAAGAATAATTATTGGTTTGATAATGAGTGTAGAGCTTTTAGAAAGGAGGCCTCTGTAACTTTAAGACATTTTCGAAAGTATAAAAATGAAAAAAATCTAATGACTTATCTAAGGGCTAAGAAACAATTTAAGTATATTTGTAAACAAAAGAAATCCGAATGGGGAAACAACTGGGGTATGAAACTAGAAACACTATTGAATGAAAACAAAGTCAAGGAATCTTGGAGAATGATCAGGGGATTAAGGTACTCAAGTGAAGAAATGCGATGTGACACGGTGCCTGCTAGGGCCCTGCTTGAGCATTATACAGAATTGTTTACGAAAAATGATACATGGACAACTAGTATTAGGCAGGAACCGACAGTAGTGAACACTGTGCCGGAGTTAGATTGTGAAATAACCAGAGGTGAAGTGATTAAAGTTTTAAAAGAGTTAAAAAACGGAAAGGCGGGAGGTATAGATGGAATATGCCCAGAGTTTTGTAAAAGTATATTGGTTAATAATAAATTTGTAGACTGTGTAAAACTGTTGTTCTGTCAGATTTTTAATGGTAAGAAAGTGCCAAGCATATGGGGTCGAGGAATGATTCATAGTTTATATAAAGGTAGTGGTAGCAGGAAGGACCCAAACTCATACAGAGCAATCACCTTGCTTCCAGTGTTAGGCAAGTGCTATACAAAAATTATAAGCAACAGAATAAAGAAATGGGCAGATAGGTATGATAGGGTGTCATGCTTTCAGTGTGGTTTTAAGGAAAATTATTCCACGATTGATAGCGTTTTCGTCCTAAAGACTTTGTTGGATAGAGAGCTCTCTAAAAAGAGGGGGAAGCTGTATTGTTGTTTTGTGGACCTTAAAAAGGCATTTGACTCTATCTCTAGAGAAGCCCTGTGGCATAAGTTACATATTATGGGGATGAGTTTAAAAATGATTAAACGTATTCAAGCAATATATGAGGAAGCCGGTTTTTGTGTAAAGGCAGGAAATAATAAAGTTACAGAAAATGTAAGGTCTCTAGTAGGGGTTAGGCAAGGTTGCCAGATGTCACCAATACTTTTCAATTTATTTATAGATGATGTGGTAAAGCATTTAGAAGGTACGGAGTCTCACCCGCCTTACATAGGAAAGCAGCCAATAAACGTTCTTCTTTATGCAGATGATATGGTGTTGTTAAATTTATCGCCTATAGGTCTTCAAAGAATGTTAAACGCTCTGGAGAATTATTGTGAAAAGTGGCAGTTAGAAGTTAATGCGAGCAAGACTAAAATAATGGTGTTTAAGAAAGGTCGGAAGAATAGCAAACAATTTAATTGGACCATTATGAATAAACCATTAGAAATTGTAAATGAATTTAAATATCTAGGAGTGTTATTAAGTCAAAATGGTACATGGATAAAACACCAAAAAGCATTGGCGAGTAAAGCTGAAATAGCGGCCACAGTAGTCAGAAAGACATATTACAGACATAAGTTTATTTCAACTAAATTGATAAATAGAATATTTGATACACTGGTACAACCAATATTATTGTATGGAGCAGAAATTTGGGGAGGATATAGTGATAGAAAAGAAATAGACAGATTAGGCATAGCACATTGCAAAAGAATATTAGGAGTTAGTAATTCAGTGGCAAGTAGTGGAGTGGTAGTGGAGGCAGGAAGGACACTGACATCGTTTATAGCTAAAGAAAGATGATAGTATATTACATGAAGTTAAAAATGACGGGTAACAAAAAATTGCAACTGGATTGTTTAAAATTAAATGAAAACACTCAAAGAAATAACTCTTGGATAGCGGTATTAAAATCAGATTTAGAATATATTGGTATGAGTCATATATGGAATAACAATAATTTAATACGTAAAGATATAAGGAAAGTTAAAGAGGCCATAAGAGTAGCATGTCAATCACATTTGTGGGCCGAGACGATGGCTAAGAAGAGTTTAAATTCCATTCGACTGATAGGTGTGCCAAGGTCAGGAGCGGAGTACGTTTCTTTACTGAGCCCGACTCAAAGGTCAGCGATTGCGAGGTTTAGATTAGGAGCCTGGTTGTGGATGTGTGGCAAGGATGATTTTGGGAATAGGGTATGTGAGTTGTGTGGAGAAATAGAAAATGGCACGCATGCGTTTATTGATTGTAAAATTAATGGGAAAGGAAAAATGGATATGGAGAACATATTTTTCGAAAATGATAGAGTTAGACTAGTTGAATTGTCAAAGGAAGTAAAAGTCTTTTTAGAGTTGTTAGAAGGTGCGTGGAAAACAAGGCAAACAAATGGCATACAGCTGTCCCCCCACCATCTCCCCCCGTAACTCGATCCACCTTGTAGATTTAGGTTTTTTTCAATGAATATGTTAATTTTTGCTCATATAATCTATTTATGTTATGACCATTTATATTAAATAATTTATCATCGTAAAATACATCCAAAGCTAATTAATATGAAACAGTTTCGGTTAACATACATAGGCGCTTTTTGCCTGGGGGTGATCAAATCCAACATGCGAACTCTGTTGAGAGTTCACATGTTCACAGAATAAAACCTTTTGAACTATCAAACTTAAGCTTTAAACACTCTCCATTACGCCAGCGAGATGCAAAATTATTATTTTTTTATTAAAATGTTTTCAATGGAAAATCGATGCATGTTAGTATAAAGTTCAACAACAAAGTTAAATGACGTTTGCACGTCCAAAATATCTTAAACGAACCATGTTTGGTTCGTCCGAAAAATTGTAATAGTTATCCTTATTGAAAATATTTATATGAATTAATACTAACAAAATTAATCATTATGTCACAATCTCATACTGTGCTAATCACACGACGAAAATCAGCAGAAATACAGCTCGGAGAGCCAATATAGCACAGCCGGACAGATAGACAGGCGGACTTCCCATCGTCTTCGGTCCAATCTGCCCCATATTGGCTGCGTGCCGAGGTCCTTCAACATCATTGAGTCTTTAAAATCGTAGCTGTACTTTTAAGCATGGTTCCCGAATTATTTCATATACTGAGTTTTGGGGACCAAAGTTTCAGCTTCCTGTTATCAACAAACAACCAACAAAAATCAACGGGCAATTATCAACAAAAAGAGTTACGGGAAATCGAAGAGCAATTTTGGGAGTCAAGGTTGCTCAGAAACTGGATGAGTAAAAATGTGAGTGAGTATAACACAAGTGAAGTGAATTGCATGTCTCAAACGAAGATTTACATTTTAAATCAATTGTCTGGTTTAGGCTATTAAATTTCTTATACGTTTTAATGGTTGTAGTTAACCAGATAAGTGGGTTAACTGCAGAAGGTACCTATAATTAGCTGCTCGCTCCGGCCTACAAGGGGTGTGACGATGGTGCGGATTGTGCGGTAGCCGCCGCCACCGCCGCGCCGCGCCGTCACGTCGCAAGTTACGTGACAGGAGCGTGCGTGGCAACGTCAGTAGGTCACGTGACTCATCAGCTGTATTGGGCCTGCTGATTAATTGTAGCATTCTAGCCTCTGAGTAGCAATCTCCATAAGCGGACCGTGGCTTGTTGTTTTTATGTAAAAATTACAAGAGATTAAATAACTGATTGTCTATGATTTATTATGAATTTATGTTATATTGATGTAATAGTTATTTTACTTCATGTACTCCTCTCAATTTATACACACTTAGATGCCTTTGTACTCTTTTCTCAAAATCACCATGATTACCTCACAATATAATTTTAAAACATTCAATTATCTATCTTCTTATTTCTATAATTGTGTCATTCGTTACGTCCCTTTTTCCCTCGACCTACTGAACAGATTTTTAAGATTGAGGTGTCATTTTAAAGCTTAAGATATAGCGCGTGGGCGAATCGTAATTAAAAAGGTCATATCGTTTCTGCCCCCCCCCCCCCCTCCCGCCTTTGATTTATTTCTAGAGGGCGCTTTAAAATGGTGACCAACTTTTATTACAAAATCTTTAATGTGAATTGTAATTTAACAGCTGATTAAACTTACTTCAGATGAATTTTAAAGCCAGATAGTAATCAAAAATAGATCTCAGTCACTTCATAACCAACATATATGTACTTTAGGTGAGTTTCTCTCATACAGAATCATAAAATGCGCAATTGCGCACTGGCCACCTCGTCACTTTTTAAAATTAAAAGTTTGACAGAGTGTTAAATGAGTAATGAGCTAAAAATTCTTATTTGAGGAGTAAATATTATAGCTTGTATTGATTGATATAGTTTTTCGTTCTTTATATAAAATAATATTAGTTATTTTATAAAATAGTTATGTTTTATTAGGTATTCATTTCATCACACGATGCTCCACCTGATCTGTAACACGTATAGCAAAAAAGAATGATAATATTGATGTTACTTTTCATTTTCTAAATAAACCCTCTTAAACTTTAGTGTTACTATTAGCCTAATAAATACTGAGTTTTTATAAGAGCGTGTATTGTAAATATTAGCACACGTGATTTGTAATTAATTATAACACAGAATGGGTGATTATAATGATTTTTGTTTGAGGTATGACAAAGGATTTGAAACAGGAGCTAATCATCGGTCGGATTAAAATTTAACAAACTGAATTGCACAACAGATTCGCTTTTCAATGTTGCCGCTTCGGAAATAATAATTATTTTAATGCGCCGATAAAGCATTTATTGAGCACAGAATTATTATTAATACAACAGTCAGCGTTCATTAACAGATTGTGTAAGCGCAATTCTGTCATGATGATCCATTTCCAACTAATTTAAAGAAAACTTGCTTTGAAAACTAAAATAATGATTAAAATGTAATCCGAATGTAATATTGAATAAGATTAGGTTATTTATTTAAATATTTATTGGACTAACCAAATATTTCACTTCAGTAGTTTCATTAGTTGTACAAATAAATAAATACTTTGCCTACAGTAAATGTTAACTTAGTATTTTTCTCTGAGTGTTAATTACAATTTTTGAGAGGGTTTAAATTTTCCTCATCTTTGTTATCCAACCCATGCAGTGCATTTAAATATTTTAAGATGGAAATAAAGTAATAATTGTAACCGAACTTATGTGCCAAAAAACTATACTATACAATTGTAACATCTCTATCCCATATTGAACTTTTAAACTAAAAGTTACCCATGGACGAAAAGGTCACGAAAGAATCAATTCGTTGTATTAAAAATTGCACTTATTTAGAAAAGAATAAATCAAATATTTTCTAACATTGATTTTATTACTTAACTGATAATCTTCAAATGTGTCAAATCGATAATCTTTGGAGAACCAGTTATCGTATCGAAACTTAAATTGATGAGACAGTGTTTGGGGTTGATTGGTAAATTGAGGGATTTTCAAACTTATATAGATTAATCGTAAGTGGCATTATTGATAGAGAATTAATTTCACTGAAGAATTTAATATAAAAATTAGTGTTACTGGTGATTAGGCATTCGACTGCCATAAAATGAGGGGGGTTCACATGCATAAATACTTTTTTTTATTGTAGGCTTTTTTGTATAAAGGTTTTCGGTAATTTTGTAGATTTTCAGTCTTATTGGTCCTATACCTACCCATCACAAATTTGTGAAAGAAACAAAAATAAGTAAATGTGTCACCTGTTGCAAAATTTTTTTAAAAATTAATTGATTGTGTTATTTTGTCATTCACGGCCTCTAGGCAGGTGTCTCAGCTCAGTAGTAGAGCTAAAGTGGTAAATGAGCTGATATTGTGCATAATGAAATTCCTTTCTCTTCCATCGATAAATTGTAAAACCTTATTATTCCATTTTTATATTTCCCCTCGATTAATCTTTTTAAACATAAAGTTAATTTGTTCAAAGTTGCAGGGGTGCCCCCCCCCCAAAGGCCATAGCGCAATTCCCCGCCAAAATACCCCCCCCCCCCCAGCCCCAACAACGCACAAGTTGGTGTACTTATTATTGTTGTTAGCTTTTACACCGTTGGATTTTAAATTCAATTCCCTAAAATACACATTACCTTATATGTAATCTATTTTGTAAGGTTTTGAAGCACCCCTGTCCTTAGTTTCATATAGTCCAATTAACATATTAAGATCAACATTTAAAAAAGTTACCAACTAGACCTTTTTTCACTCAACTTTCTAAAATGTTAAAATAATGGTGACAATGATACTTTTCCTGGAGGAATTATTGTGTCAGTGCAGTAAACATCCCTCAGTTATTTCAGTTCAGATTGTTACAGTTACATTTTTACTTAATTTAAAATTGAATAATTTAATAATTATGAACCCTTTTATGGTTGAGTATAGAACATTGACCAGAACACAAAAGGGTAGGGACACTAGGACTGAAAATATGTATGTTAAGTTACTGAATTTACTGAGGCTTTTATGGAGAAATTTTTCAAATAAATAATTGGAACTTTAGGCCTTATAGCACAAAGTATACGAATTCTAAAATTATTCACTCTCCAATAGAAATGTTTCTTAACCCCGAACTCAAAATGTTAATTAGGCTATGTGAAAGTTTATCAACATTTAAAATCTTGTAAAATTGTGATTACGATTGCAACGTTAAGACTAAAATATGCCATTTTCAACTCGATTTTATAATGATGGGATTTGTAATATTTTTCTAAACAAATGAAGACCTTCAACATGATCTATGACTGAAACCATACGTAAATCTGACTCCTAAGCTGTCCTTCTTAAGTACTTAAGTTTCTTAAGTAGAACAAATAACAAGTTGTAAAAGAATTTATGTTATATTAGCTCAATACCCTAGTTCATAAATAAATCATCTAAAATGTTTGTAGGTGACCAGGCAGTTGCTGCCATTATTGATAGGTCAAAATGATTAAGTTACAATAAACAATATTATTTGAAACGGCTATTTTAGATTGGTTCAAAGGAAAGATGAGAACGTTGATTGAGATACATTGTTTTCTTGCACTTGAGGTATTTCCAATATTTCTGTTCTTTCATAGGATCTTCCCGTTATTTTAAACCCATTTCTCTTTGATTTTATGAAACTATTAGTGAACTTGGCATAGTTGGGAATAATAAATAGATAAAAATTATTTTTTAATCTAAGGGTGTTTGGAAACTCTTCCGAAACTCTGTGTGGTGATTCTTTGAAATAAACAAAAAATTCCAAGTGAACCTATATCCTAAAATACTTTGTTTGATAAGCCTCTAGCCACTATTTTGCTTTTTACAGTTAACATTTTTTATTACCGGATAACCGGTATTACCGGATTTTTAGTAACGGATAGTTGTATGACATTCATATTCGGCATGAACCTTTGTCATGTTAATGTCAATTTTAGGAACACATAGGGTCTAAGTTGTGTGTTTTCAACATGATTTTCATAAAAAAAATTTTAAATCAAAACTTGAATGCAAAAGATTGAATGCTGGCAACAATAAACTGTAATATTGCATTTGCACCTCAATCTAACTTTGAGATTTTTTATTTTGTCTGCGTATTCTTTAGATGTCTGTATAATTTAGGATGTTTTCCAAATTCTATAAATAGTTATTTGTGCTTCTAGGGACTAAAGTACAATGTTTTCTCCCTGAAGGGAGGGAAAGTGTTGGCCCCCGAAGGCGAAGCCGAGGGCGACAATTTCCCTGAGAGAGAAAAGTACTTTAATCCCTTGATGCACACAACATTTTTCCTCCACCTACACGATAACATTTAGGCCTAATAGGCCTACGTACATAATTTAACTTTACCTTCATTTTATCCCTTGCTCCGTCAAGCTGGATCAGTCATATCAACATAAAAAAACACACACAAGGTAGGCTATATCATTTTTAAAGAACACGAAAAAAAAAACAAAATATAATTTAAGCCTAGTCAAAAGTTTCACACTTATGTTTTGGACTTCTTAGGTTAATAGCCTACCCAAGCGAAATGTAAACAAACACGCACACTGCCACGGCCATCTCTAGTACTAGAGATGCTGCTCACCCACTGCTGACAGAATGGACAGCAGGTGAGCAGCAGCTACAGCTGCTATTAGTCAACAATGAGTAACGAAACAAATACAAGCAACAGCTGACTGTGGCTCATGTTCTTTTTAATCTCTCTTTTAATGTTATTCTTATGTAACTAACTTTAGCCCCGTGGTACGAAAAAAATTGAGTTTTCCCTAGGTAGAACAATTAAGTATTCAAGTCACATGGGATAGAAATTAGTACTTTATTACTCTATTCCAAAGAGTAAAATACGGCTTTAGATAGTAGGTGGAGGAAAATGTGTTTTTACATGTCATACATGTTTTCTAAAAACATAACAAACTGGAGAATGGTGGTGACAAAAAGGATCCGGAAAGGCAGTGTACAAGAAATGGCGAGAACGAGAGAGGAATTGCAAGATTTGGCGTGAGGTTGCGAGATCGGCGGAATAAGCGAGAATATACCGCGCTAAAAATATGCCCATATAGAAGCTCCCATTTAAACTCCATTGTTCAGTAAACTATCAGCTGATCAACGCCGACAATCGGCGGCAGACAATCAGTCAGTATAAATGGGCCTAAGGTCGGCGACAACAAAAACAACAACAAAACAAATCAGTGACGTAGTTGGTAGTTCAGCTGATAGAAACTGTCGAATAGATATGACATACTTGGAAACTTGAGGTTTTCACTTGGAATCAGCTGTAGTTGTCACCTACCGTTACCGGTATTACACTATCATTATTCTATGTTATATATCTTTGATAAAATATATTACAGTGTAATGGGTGTAATATTATAATATTTTGCCTTAATCATATGTCTATGATCATATATACTGCTACAGAAAAGACTTTTTAAAATTAATCTTTCAAACAATTTTCCCAATTGTAATCATAAAAATATAAAATAATAACACCAAACAAAAGGTTGTTTTATTCTCATTTTATCAAAGAAATTGAAAAATCTCATAAAGTGTAATTAAGAAATTATGAAATTGATATTATTATAACAACTGTTTCACAAGTAGGCCTACACATTAAAAAGATTTTTTTCAATTTTTTTGTGATAAAATGAATAAAAAAACCTTTTGTTTGGTTTTATTTTATATTTTGATGATTACTTAATATTTTGTTTCTATAATAGTTATATTATCATATATATGATAATAGATATATGTCATAGAACTATGATAGTGTAATACCGGCCTTAGAATATTCTATAGTTTCGGGGGCGTTAGCTGATGTGAAGTGGTTGCATAGCAACCAGAAACACAATCAGTACATCACGCTAGGTTATCTAAGGTTATGTTTTGGTTTTTTATGGGAGGATAAAATATTTTTTCCATTCAATCGTTTCAAAGTCTCGACTACGTCTAGAACTTGAAACACGATCTCGAGGTCGGCAAAATGAAATTTTCGGGCTTTCTAACGAAATATATTATTCATCTAAAAATAGTATGTTCTATTGCCTCCGACTATAATTGGGTTTAAATCAAGTAAATTTCTTTTTTGCATTGCGGGCTGTGAACAAAAAAAGAAAAAAACAACAAGATAAAAAACAAAAATTTTATAATAAAAAGAGTAAAATATGTCTTTTAGGTTATGAAACTAGTGATCACTAGTTTCAACTGCAAAACAAATAGCAAAAATAGAAAAATAGCAACTAATGGAGTGCAGCCATGAAAAGTCACACAAAAGAATATCCCAAGAATATCCTTAATATTAGGTCAACAGAGGTTAAGCTAATAAAAGAAATGGATATAATAAAATAAGATTTTACAAGAATAGCTTCTCACAGCCTAAAACAACGGATCTGCTGCTCTTTAGCAAATACGCGTGTTTAAACTTAAAATGGATCATTTTTGACAGTAAACAATTGTTAGTCCATGATAAACCTAAAGGATTAAAGATTCTAATTTAAAAGAAACTTTAGAAAACATAATAGTGGAAATTGTCTGAAGGTAAGTTAAGTTATTAAGGAGTGTTCCTAGAAAACCTATAATATAAAACAAATTTCACATATATCTGTCAATAAAAATTTACCATCGTTGTCTACTTATCTCGACACAACCACCAAAATAACAGGATTTTAACTATTTTCAGATAATATAAACCTTTGAAAAACTTTTGTAATAGATAAATACATGCTTCTGTGACATTCTATAAAATTAAATCAAATCAAATGAAATAAAAAAATCCTTTATACACGCAAAATTAGGTGTAGGGGGGCTTTTCTTCCTCTTAACATGATTATACATGATTCCATATGCACGAACGGCCATTTTCTATTTATTTTATACTATTTTCATGATCAAAGTTACATATTTAGCCTTATATTATATTTTTTTAAATATCTAAAATCTACTATAAATCATGTCAGTTGATTGTATAAACACAAGCGGTTATATTTGGTACAAGGCAATCAAGAATGTTGCCTTACTCTTGGTTATTCAAATGATGAAGAGAATTGGGTTAACTGTGCAGAGCATGTTAAATACAAGCAATATCTGAGTACCGTATGAGAAAAGTAGATCATAATAGACCTTGACACAGGGCATATATTCATTAATTCTTCAGGATGTTTCCGGGAATATAAAAGGACATCAATCTGGAATGTAAAGGATTTAATTTTTAATAATTGAGTCAAAAGGTACAAACATTTTTTTAAACGTAGGCTATTTTACTTAATCAAATGATTATAAATTTCATATTACGTTTAAATTGTTGTCAAATTAGCTATTGCAACAATAAGACAGCCATGATGTGATGTTATGGAATTGTATTTGATAAACAACATTATAGAATTCAAAAGTTTGATATGATCTGTTGTAGGCCAAATCAAATGAGCATTGCCTATTTAAAATCTAATTTTAAATGTTATTCCCATGTTACCTCTTAAAGTCTCATGCTCACTGTTGTTCCACAGCTAAGTCCACTCATCCTTGCCTTCAAGTATTAGCTCTTCATTATTTTCTGAGCTAACCTTGCTTACCTTCATCGTCTTTTTACCCTACATCACGGGTGTCCTTCCACCTTCTGTCGACCTTTGCATCCCTGTCGTGTTGCAAAGACATGTAAATTTAAAATAATTTGAATAAAACCTATGTAATTAAAACGTTTATAAACTCTTTTCGGCATTCTATCAAATCTATTAACTTACTCATTAAAAAAAATCTCTTCGGTCATTAGCCTGGAATTGCTTATAGCATTGTACCAGAATAATAGGCATACTTTGGTTCCGCCCTCTCAGGGCTCCGAAGATTGACAACTAGCCTGTATAAATTATTGGGTCGGAGGACGCTCTGGACGAAATGCGACAAGCAACTCCAGTTGTTCTCACGCCCCAACACGTTCATGCAGACCGAGTCTACAGCCAGGACTGCAAGATGTTTTTTTGGCCTCCGACTTAAAGCAGTTAGCAGCGTAGATAGAGGAAGAAAGTGTGTTTCACGTGGTTGGGAATGAACGGGCAGTAAATGCAGTCTGGTGAACCGGCCATGCACATCCTGTGCAGGTATGACTGAAAATATCCATAACACGACAGGAATTGAGTTAGAATGGTCTACCTTACCATGGCCCCTTTCCATCCACTGTGTTACCTGCTTGATGTGTCTCGCAGTCCGTCCACAGCAACTGTCCGGCCCTCACCTCTCCTGTCATGACCGGTAGGTTCACCAACGTTCCTATGTTATTGCTAGGTTCCTGCTGACATCAACCTGTCTCTGAGTGATCGCCTTTCTCCCCCTTTCCAAGAGGTGGACATCGATAACTTAGGTGATCACTTGGACAGCAAAAAAAAAAAAAAAAAAAAAAAAAAAAATAGTGTAATAGACAGCATTGGAAAAGAAAATTATTAGTGAGTCGTCCGGTGCATTTACTTCGTGAGAGCATATGCCTACATTTAAGAATCGTGCAGTAGTAAAGAATAAACTGAGGCCATCTTTCTTCTACTTCTATTTGATTTTGGTTTGTTAGCAAATAATGTTTCCTTTTATACTCACAGTACTAAGCTGACGGGAAGTTGGGTGAGGGGTTGTTATTTCAAAACATAAGGTATCCAAAATAGTCAGGTTCGATGTATTGTGGAGTGATAGCATACTCTTCAACAATGTGAGGGTAGGATAGGCTTCTAAATGGTGTCACTAATGAAAACCAATTATGGCTATTACCGATGGATTTTACACAAATTATATTAGGTTTATCAACTGAGTACTTTGGTCAATGTGAACCTCAAAGTGTCAAACAAATAAATTACAATAAAATCTACAATTTGTGCATTTTGATCGTGATACACTTCTTCAACATTGTTTTCAAATAAATTACCTTTAAATATAGCAACTAAGTAAGCAATAGAAGAAGTTTCAATAAAAAAGGACATTTAAATTTAATTTAACAAAACAGTTTGCGAATCTTACAAAAGTTAATAGTTGAATTGAATGGGGAATAAAATGATTTGCTGTGTCAAAGAAATCCTTAAGAGCAGTGATTTCAGAAGCAGTCCCAAAAGAAAATATCCTTCCACCACACCTGGTCTCGCTCGCTTTGTATTGACTTTACTGAGGCAATCCTTTAATTAACGGGTTGATTTTATTTCGGAAAATTAAAAAAGTTCTGAATAAAATACTTAAATATTAATAATTTGTTATGATTTAATGAAATACACAAAAATAACATTACGAATAAATTTTTGAATTATTTATTTAATTTTTGAAAGTTGTAGGGAATGACAAATTACACACACATTTTCATATTTGTTTCATTAAAATATATAAGTGTCCCCTCTAAAAACATTAAACATTTAAAGCACATTTCCAGCTCATGAACAAATTATGGAAAAAAATAGTTTAACAAAGATACAACTTGAGTTGAAAAAGGATAAAAAAATATTGGGATTCTTTTCTAAAGGTTTGCAGACACATTATAATGTACATATTTTATCTTATCTTTCCTACAATATAAAAATTTATATTGTATTTTACAATTTATAGCGTCCAATTTAACATTTAAAACGATTAAATTCATCTTTCTATGTAGATATTTTTGTAGTTTATCATTTTCATGTTTAAATTTATTATGATTGATTCTGATTGTAATGCAAACTAGTACCTAAATTAAAAATATTTACTACTAGCAATGAGTTTTGGTTTATACTCAAATAGTAAATTAATATTTAATATAATACACAGATAACTAGCAAAACAAACTTAAAGGCAATTTTTCTATAATTGACACTTTTGTATTAATGTATGATATTATTTTTTCGTTGGTTAAGAAAAGTACACATTCAGTTTCCTCACATTCATGATATTAGAATTACTGTGGCTCACTGAGGGGTCATTAGCTATATAATTTTTCTTTTTAAATATAATCATCATTTTATTCATTTATAAAAATTTTTGTTTGCGGTATGCCCAGTGGCGGATTTACGAAGGTTGGGGCCCTAGGCCCACTTTTCTGTGGGACTCCCCCCCCCTCATCAATTACCGAAGTATGATACTAAAATCATCAAATTAAGCTAAAATCGTCCTTAATTTTTTTCCTATGCTCTGGTGCGAGTAAAGTGTAATTGTATGTAAACACTCTGATCTCTGAGAACGTCTTGAAAAGATGCTGGATTATCCGGCTATTAATTGGGGGTAGGGAAGGGGGCCCATATGCTTTATCATTGCTTATATCTATAGTCAATCGATCTATGCTATAACTGGAGTCACTAATCTCTGTTCAAACGTTTGTGAAAAGCGTGCCGCTGTATTTTAGGGATGTTGTCCGTTACGTTGGTCAAATTTCTGTTGGTGGGAAGCTATCAAAATAGTCAAGATGGCTATCCGTACTCAATTTTACCTAACTCAACTGTTTTCAAAGTAGGTGCAATGGGGTCCTATTGATCTGAATTACTTTATTAATATTACTATAATGGTACAAATGTGTTGCTTTCAGAATTTGGATACTTTCACAAAATGGTAATGGTTGTAGAAAATCTTTAATTAAACTAACATTAATTTTAATATTGTCTAGATTTTGCGTTTTGATAGCGTCTCACCGATAGCAAACTGGCGACCAAAAATATCAATGGGAAAACGGAGCACTTTTTTGACACCGAGAGCTAGGTGACTTCGATTAGTTTTCATAAAAAGCCCAAAGGGGCCGCCGCGCCCTCGCGCCGTCACTCACTGTTACCACCAATATGGATTAACCTACAGGTAGCTCATGAGCACCCGAAAATGACATGGAAAACGGCAGACGCCACAATGACTTCACAGAAGTCTCTCTGCTGTGTTGTGAATTTACGTTTTTTTCAACTACACCAGTCTGCTAGAAAAATCAGGACTTAAATGTTATGTTCATCTTTACCGTGCAAGTACATCCTTAAAAAATATATGTATATTATGGACTCTGTGCGGCCCCCCTGCAACCCGCGGCCCTAGGCCAGGGCCTAGTCGGCGTAGTGGTAAATCCGCCACTGGGTATGCCCGTCTAAAATAAAGCAATATTCCTCTTAAATTAGATTAGGCCAACAGAGTGACAAACGGATGATGCATGTGGACGAGATTTGAGACGCCATTGCGATATTGCAGTAAGAAGCTTGAGTTATGGTATATTGACATTATGTTTGTATTACAGCAGAATAGAAATCAGTAATTTAAGTTTGTTGCTTCATTCATTTCAGCAGTTTTCGGAGTAGCTTGGGGTAAGATTAGTTCTCAGAGATAAAACATTTTATATTATATCTTATTGTGTCGCATATATTTGAAAACATCAGAGATAATGACGAAACTAAAGAGATCAAAAATATTTGTATATTTTTTATAAAGTTATAAATTACCTCAAGTTATAACATAGTCATTTATATAGAACAATTAAAATATACTGTATGATAATTTAATGCATACATATGCTAATTATGATCGAAGCTAAATAAATAGTATAATTTTCAACGTTATTGATTTACGCAAACGTAAAAGTGACGTAAAACTTTTGGATCAAACGTCACGAAATTTTACGTAAAATAAATATCAAGTTTAGAAATACAGAAAATAAATGCAATTTGAAATTTTTTCATAAGAATGTATAAGCTAATGCATTTTACAAACTAACAGATTTGGATTTCAATCAAAACTATACGAAATAAATTTTATATATTCAAGAAATTATATATTTTAACTTACAATACAATACGTAATATTTATTATCATAATTATTATAATATAATTCATATTTTATACTTGGATAAAAACAATACATTTTTTAGTTGATATAATTCATTTAATAATTTAGTAAAATATAATAAAATTTAATTTTGTATTAAATTTGTGTGAGGAGGTTAACGGTTTCTTGTAACTATGTATTTACAGACATTTTCAAGTTTTGCACGTAAAATAAATATCAAAAGTTATTTGACTTTAATATTTTGAAAATAAAATAAACTTATAAAATGATAGATATAAAATTTTGGGTGATACGAATGTTTATTTGACATAAATAAAAATCCTGTGCTATGTGGGTAGTAATCATATTAAAATATAGTTCCTAGACTTATGATAGAACGACATGTGAAAAAAGTAGTGTTATAATAAAAAGTTATGCCATTCGAATATCAGCTGACTGTTCCATTACATTTTGATATACGTTATTTTTGTGTCAGAGTATGATCTAATGTTAATGCGAACAAAAATTAAAACAAGCGACATAGGGCGTGGCTACGTTTTGTATGTGTGATCACCTATATAATGTATAAATTTTCAAAATGTATATTAGGCCTACTTTATTTTTCCATTTATTTATGAAATTTAATTTGGTAGTAGATAACTCAGTGTATGCAACTACTCATTCGCCTTTATGACACAAGCAAGATTAGAAAACTCGTTTCACTCGTGTTCTAACTTCAATCTCATTCGTGGCTTTATGGCCTTCAACATACATAATACAATCGTTGCATAAACTGCTATAAACGTTTTAATTTGTGTAAGAAAATGTGCCGTCGTAAGTTGTTGCATAATATCACCTTCATAAAAAAAACCGTTCTCGTACGTATGTTTTTATATCCACAAAATGTGTTGCATTATAATAAATGAGCTTCATTTCAAAGTTTTGAGTTTTTACAATAACTGTTATCCAACTGCAGAGATTTTCATAAGAAGTGTAATGTGAGTGTGACGGTTATATCGCTGTCGCATTGCCGTCGCCGTCGCCGTCGCCGTCGCCGCCGCTCGCCTCCACGCGCACCGTCCAGATTACTTCTGCATCGCTTGTTTGCTATCGCTAACAACATAACTGCACTAACAATCTCATTTCACTTAAATGACTCAATGTTGTCAAATTGATATCTGAATATTCCATATTTAATTTGATTCTTCCACAACGAATCAACTTATTTATCTAAAATAAAAATAAAAGTGTCACTTTTATCAAAATACTTGTAAATGAACATGATAAAAAGGAATAATTATATGTATTTAATCTAGTATTTTCGTATTTTATAAGCCTAGAGTTCTGGGCGCTCTTTATGCACACTGCGCTATTAAAGCTTTGCATGCGTAGCCAACATACAAGTTCTAGAAAACAATGATTTAATTCCAAATCATCAGTAAACAATATTTTGGAATTTTTAATACATTCACTGCATGTCTGGAATACTTTCCTAAAAATCTGAAAGCTTCGTTCTAATCAGGAAAATAATAGATTTGGCACGGTTAATGCATGTTTTACTTAGTTCTTATCGACATTAATACAAACGAGAAAAAGAATCTTGTTGAAAAAGTTATTTAGAACTGCCATTGATTAAAAAAAAAAACTATTTATACTATCAATTCAGTTAATTGCTTCTGTTGCTTGTTTTTAACCACCATTGTTTTTTGTCTGATTAGTCATTATAGTAAAATTTCAAGGGAGGTAATAATTAATATAAACAGTTGATAAAGCACTGACTCCGGTAGTACTCCTATATTTGACTTTAATATGTGTACAGTATAAGGAAAATAAATATGCTTAATTTTAAAGCATAGCAAAAGAGCGATATTTAGTTTTATAATCAAAGTGAACAATGGAGATTTGGAACTGTATATTTTTATAAAACTCTCAATGTGCAACATTGCACTCTAGTTATATCATATTTTTTCAATAAAATTTACCTAATGAAAATAACATTGGATATAAATGTTGGCAAAAGGTTATCTGAGTGGAAGGGGAGCTCTCAGCTGCGAGCGGTAGAGGTTTAGGCAGCGGCCCCCAGGGGGCAGTGTCGTCGCTCCCCCTTCCGTGTCCTCTCGCAACAATGTGGCTTCAATCCCAAATCTTACTTTACGTTTTAAATATGTTGTTCATATAAGTACTTGTTAGTAGTGCGTATTGGTTTACATATGTTTAAAAATTGACTCATTAAAATTAACTCTCTCGTACAAAATGAAGTCAGACTAACCTGATCTCATTTATTTTTATGTTACTTATTATGAGTCAGCATTTTTAACTAGAGTCTACTAGAGCTTGTAACATTGCGTTTTCTAATTGGCCACACAAATTTGTACAGGCAAATTTTGACTAATTTTCCCCATATCCACATGATAATTGTAAATATTACTTAGTTACATATAAATAAAATTAAAATAATATTTATTAACTTTTCCTATAAACAAAGAAAAATAAATTATGATTCAATATTTAATCATACCCTACGCCATAACAAACTAAATTAATCGTATAACAAATAGTCCATCTTGTCTACTTTATTCCGCGTCTTTCAATATTTTTTATCTTCGTTGTAGGTTAGGATATAAAATTAGAACTTTTGGATGACAATTTGAGTTAGTTCCATTAAAAGAAATACAATTTTCAGGTTAAAATTGCAGTCATAACTCAATAGGCCAATCTACCAAACTTTCCAACAATTTTAAAATATTTTAAATTAAGTAAAAAAAAATAAAGAAATTTTAAAATTATACATTTTAATTAATTTAAATTTTAATTATCACACAGTACTAAAATCAAAGTGATTAAATTAAAAAGACAAACAGAGGCTAGAGATTTTCGTTAACCAATTTGAAACTAAAACTATTATACTTTTCAAATACACTTTGAAAATTTAAATTACACTACTCACACAAATTATGTCTCATGTTTAGATTTGATGTTTTAACCCACAATTAAAATACAAAAATCAACCAATTAAAAGTCACATATAGTCAAAGTGAGGATAGTTTTGGAAGATTGTGTATAAGTGTATTTTTTTATATCCAGATTGGCCCTGAGTAAAGAATGTACAGTTTGTTTGCAACGTTAAACTTATTATAAAATCAGAAAGCTAGAATGCAAAATGTGCTACGTCCCCTGGGGGTGGCTGGCTTAAAAATGTTACTTTTAAAAACAAGAGGGCTCCAGCTCATGAATAAATTACGAAAAACTGCCCCTTTGACAATAGGGACTTTTATTTGGCTAAATGTTACTGACCAGGATTAAAAATATTTTAGGACAATTATTTTACACCTGAACACATTACAATACCAACAATGATTTATAACTCAAATTAATTGTCACTGATTCAAGTTCTATCACTAATAAACATCTGTTAACACAATTAGTTGTTATTGAAAATAAAAAAAAAATACTGATCAAGGCATAATAATTACATTTTTAGTATTTAAGAGTAACCTATATGCCCTGCGGTCGATTTTCATGATTTACTTTAATATAAAGTACACCAAGCAAAACAACAATTGAAATTTTGATCATTATAAATAGTACCAGGTTGACAGAGCCTTGCTCGTTGGTTTTAATTCACTTCTGCTATGGTGTCATGGTAATCAATCTACTAAATTTACACCACAAGCTTCACAGTTAACAGCTTAAAATTATTGCTCCTTTATTTTTTGTTAACTTTAAGTTGTTATTTCGTTACCAAAATAGCCCATACTATAACGTAGTATGTAAAAAATTTGAAATTATTATATGAAGTAGGTTATTATTAATGGTAACAAATCACTTAAATTGTTGGTGATATTTATTTTAATCTAGAGATTCTGGAAAGGTTATTCTACCCTGACATCACATCACCTGTCGGAAATGTTTGTCTATTTTTTTGGCTTTCAAGTGTCTTAGGAACTGAGATTATCACTGAAGATAATAAACTAACAAGTAATATTACTCCAACATAGGAATTAAAAAAAAAAATAACTAGAATTTTGTGTTATAATACAGAACATCTTTATACATTATTATTTGTTTAACGCGAGTCATGACATATTGAAACGTAATTTGTAATAAAATATTTCGCAGTATAAATGTTAATAAAATACCGTACTCTTATATGTTTTGTAACTCCATATCATCCACACAATTTGTATATACATTTTCTACATGAGTTATGCTTATTCAACTTGTTTTAGGAATTAAAGGAGTCTTGAGTTTATACTCTAATTGTATTTTTTATACAATAGTTGAAAACTGTTCCTGTATTGATGATCCCTGCATTGATTTTCCATGAATGAGTAATTTCACGAAATTGTATTTTGATAGCCAGTGAATAAACTCCAGTCATTGTCACTTTTCATGTCGCTGGTATGATAAATTATCCACCTTTTCAATACACCCGTAAGACTGCTCCATTACTTCACATTATTATGCGCCTCTTTCATCCAACAGATATTTAATAGCTTGGCACTTACAATAAACAGTATACTATTACTTGAGTACAAAATTATCGTTCATAACACTAATTATCGATATGTTATTAGAAGGTTATAATATGGTATTTGGTTGCTAATAAAAGTTTAGGCAAGTTGCTATACAATCTCAAACACTGTCAAATATGATTTATATATCTTTGTATCAACTTGGAGATGACCATTTCCGTGCTAAAAGTAATATTTAAACTGATGTCATATGAAAAAAAGATAAAATAAATGGTTTTTCCTTTAAGCATGATTAGAAAGAAACTCGATTATAAAAACAAACTAAAACAATACACCTACAATCTTGAGTTAAAACTATTTTCAACTGAATTAAGATAAAGAAACAACTTAGCAATAGTACTTTAATCAAACAATTATACTTTTAATATAATACAATACAAAACTGTATAGCCTAGTGCAATACAACTGAAAGTTTTTTACTTTAGACAAATGTATGGTGTTAAAAGAACTAATTGGTAAGCATTATATTCTATGAAATTCTAGTACAAATTTATTTTATATTATCGATATAAATTTTTTAAGTCCTTATTTTCATTAGATTTCGAAAGCAAAATTTTTTATCCTTCTTGAAAGTTTTCTCATTGTATTTTTAAATGAAATTTACAAGATACGTTGTAACTCTATAAAATTTAAAAATTAATGATTTATGAATTATAACCTCTAATTTACTTAAAATGAACTTTATATTGACATTTTATACAAACACTTTCCTGGGAAATAAAAGAAATAGTTCTGCTCACCTGATGCTAAGATGAATGAATGTTTCTTTAATATGTTTGTATTTTGAATATTAATATGTATTAATTAAAATTTATACAATAATATCTTATACATCTTCAGTTGATTGTTAAATGTATCATATTGTTTGAGAACACTGACCTTTGATAAGCAGTTACGGTATTTTTACAATTGTTTTAGGCGATGTGACCTTCTAGATAAAATAATTTCAGTTTATACTGTTTAAAAATTAATAAAAATGTGGGTCAAATGGACAAAAATTAAAATGTGGTTTAGTGTAATTGATATTTTTTTGGATCAGGAAATACTTATTGAGTATTATGGTATGGTTTTGATTAGCAATACTGTGATAAAATACTTGTTTAATTTATTCAAAATATAAAATAGCTACAATATACTCCATCCCATTTAATTATATAGTAACAAATCCAGTAGGCAATTTCGAAATTAAATCAACTCAATGTGCAACATTAATTTCAAATACAATCTTTTCGCTCAAAAGAAATAACGTGGCAATTTATAGTTTCAACACCTTGTATTGTCACATGAGCTATAACTTTGTGGTTTGAACAAAAGCTTTAGGCTATATTTTTTATTACAAATTGATTAAGTTTTATAAAGTCATTATTTGTTTAAGTTATCTAAAGTTGTGAGTTAATTTGTTACTTAATAAATTAGTTACTTAAATTTATTATAGGTTTGTAGGATAAAAACGACTTATGTTGGGTTATATCTATACATTAGAAAATATTAAATGGTACTAATTGCATTTATTTGTTGTTTTTTTTTTTAGAATTATATCACTGTCATCTAGGCCAAACTGTGTTTATAGTTTTTATTGTCGTCGTAAATAGTAAGAGACAAGTTTTAAATGCATTGCCAATCACTGTTTTTAACTTGATTAAGCTGAATATTATTATAGAGTATATTTAAGTTCAATGTTTGACTTTCATCATTTTCTAACTTTCATCAAAAAGTATAACGAGAAGTGTTCTGTGTATGTTTCATACATATTCAATTATGTACGTAAATCAAACAAAATATTTAAGCTCAAACCTCAAACCCATTTCACGTTAAATTAAAATTCTTTTATATGTAATATATTATGTATTGTATTATTCTCTACAACCACTAAATTTATAATTAATTAAAGATTAAAGTAATATTGAAGATTATAATGTTAAACAAGATAATCATGTCTCAGTAAGGTTAATTCAAAACGTAATTAATATTCACCTCTCCTAACATGGACTTTTACACGTTTACACTAACATTAAACTGACGCTTTTATGTTTAACTAAAACCAAAACTAAATTAAGGGGACATTTCATTCGTGACATATAGTGTGATTGAAATGTCCCGGAACCATGAAATATATTTTACCACTATAGATGAAAGTAATGAGACTTGCTATATCAATAATAATCACTCTTTTAAGCTCTTATCACTTTTTATCCCTAAAAAAGGGCTCCCGAGGAGTCAGACAAAATTCTTAAATAGTGACATAAGTCTAATTTGGTATCAAATTAAGTATCTCACTTAGTAGAGTGCCACAAACAAGACTTCAAATGAATGACCGAGATGAAAATGGCAGACAAAAAGGCTTCCATTAAAATCATATGGGTAAAACTTAAAAATTCAATAACTTTCTTAAAACTCAGTCTTTTGACATCGGGTTTGTGGCTTATTACTATAAATGCAACGACGTTTAAAATTATGTATGTTGCGGCAGAGGCCAAAGAAGTCTCAATTTAAACACCATTTAAGAGTTGAACCTCTTGGAAGTCTTACAGTAATCTGCTTTTGCATTTGTCAAATCATACATCTTGCTAAACGTCTTTGCATTTGGAGTAATAAGCCACGAACCCTACGTTAAAAGGTTGAGTATTAAGAAAGTTATTGAATTTTTTTGTTTGACTTATATGATTTAATGGACACTTTTTGCCTGCCATTTCCGTCTCGATCGTACAGTTAAAGTCTAGTTTGCAGCATTGTACTCTGCTAAGTGAGATCTTTAATTTGATGCCAAACTCGACCTACGCTGTTATTTAAGAATGTTGTCTGACTCCTCGTGTTAAGGATAAACTTTATACTTGATACTTATCTTCTTCATCTGTGACTAATTGATACCGTAATAAAACAAATTAAGATAACATCATTGATAAACAAGTGATAATAACTTAAGAGAGTAAGAATTTATGGCTATTATTGATATAAAAAGCCTTATTATTTTATCTATAATTGTAAACAAATGTTTACCGTTGTGGGACTTTTCAATCACACTGTATGTTTAAAGCAAAGTTACGTTATCAAAATTTAGCTGTGAGTTAACCCAATTAAGTAACTAGTTGAGTTAGCTACCAGTTAGGTAAGTCAATATTAACATGTTGTTCTTTGTTTATAGAAGTTTGCAGCAATCCATAAAAACTTTATATAAGTTGTGTAATTGAATAAGTGGATACTGAATCTGTAAAACCACTTCATTTTAATTAAAACGTTTGGTTATTTAATTTTGTTGGCTCCAAGAGCGAGTTCGTTTAGTCATATTACCTCCAGTGTTATGTAAATTGAATAAGTTGAATTTTTGTGTCTATTTTTATTTTGTTTCATTAATTTGAGTATCTGGATATACTATTAAAGCTATGTATTGCTCGAGTAATATAAAAAACCTTACTTTAGCAATCCTCGATTAATTGTATTTATGAAATCGATTCCAGGTCCAAAGGTTTATCTTTAGTCATAGTACATATCAACCACAGTTAAAATTTAAAGTCCTCTAGAGGATTTTGTCGATTTATAAAATAACTTTTAGATTTTTTTGTGAAATTGATTTAATTGATAATTACTTAAGTAAGATATTAAATATTACTGCATAAATTGTGTTACGTTCAACAATAATACATATCTAATATATTAATAATTAATGTATAATTATAGTAATTTATGTTAAGTTTATTTTCAATCAGTAGTAATAACCATTGACTATTCCTAAAGTAACATAATGCTGTAGCCAACAAACCTGCCGCTCTCAAATGTCATTGATATCTATAGTACTTAAGAAAAATAACTTTAAGGAATGGTTATGTAGATTTTACCATCTACATAACCTATAATGAATGTAATGTAGAGTTAACCATTTTAATGAGGGTTGGTTATCTTATATTTTATACTCTAAAACAAGCACTGTTTTTTATCGATTATGCATGTTTTGGCCACAAGGAATCGATTTGAGTCGGTCCCATAGCGCCTTCCAAATTCTCATATTAGACTTAAAGAGGTTTTGTAGCTACTTAATTTTAAAAAAGTTGAAAATTGTAAATATAAACCAATGTGTTACATTTTTACAAAGTGCATCATCCTTTGACCTGGTGTGTGAACGAAGCGAACGAGCTCGTCTGACCTGGTGTGTGAACGAAGCGAACGAGCTCGTCTGACCTGGTGTGTGAACGAAGCGAACGAGCTCGTCTGGAAGAGTGCGAGGGAGCGGAGCGGACAAGCTTTGTCCTGAGAAAGGAAATTTATGCTTAACAATCATACCGAGTATAATTTCGGTCAACAAATGATTCTTTAATTTAAAGTTTACACAATTAGAGGTAATTATCAAAACCTCACAATTCCGCAAAAAAAAAAAAAAATAGATATTACTTTTACTATATTTGGACTGTAATATTAACTGTGTAAAATTTTTTATGAAAAATTGAACAGAACCTTTCAAGTTCTATTTAAATTTCAATTCAAAATATAGTACTTAAAGCAGTTTTTCACATGTTCTGTGCCTTACTTATTGCAAAATCACTGATGTCCAGCCAACCAATCACAGGCGCACATTTTAGTCAAGTGATCTGTAAGATTTTAACTCTTGACCAATAAGGCCGGTTTGCACTATCATATTTTTACGACATTCTATTATCATATATTTGATATTATAACTATGATAGAATAATATTACGTAAAATATTATTATAACTGTTTGTCAATTGTACTGTATTAGTGCCTAACTTTTGTGCCTAAAGGAATAAAAGCCGGTTTGTTAGCTATTTTGCAGTTTTATCATTACAACTTCTTTTTGTTTATATAAGACAAAAAACTTTTCTGTAGCCATATGTACTTGTATGATAATAGACATATGATTATAGTTGAACTATTATAGTATTTGTCTCATTACAATGTAATATGCAATATGATAATAGATCTATGTATATTGTATAATAGGTTACCGAACACCAGGCGGTGTGACGGATGCGACACTACCAGCCGATGCCCCACTTGATGACGTAGGTCAGGGGGGGGATGGTTAGCTGATATGCGTCATCGGGATTCCTATTGTCATTGCCTAGTGCCTCGACACTGTCAAATAAAATATTAGAACCGAGATTAAGTTTTTGATTTAGAAAATTGTTGGGGGATTTTTCTGAACTTTATAAATTTCATAGCTCCCCAGTTCTTTCATAACTGGGTCTTTCTTGCATGTGTGCAGAATTTGTAAGTTCTCACTGCAGATACTAACGTTGTGGTTTTAATTAATCAGGTGTTCCGCAAATTTTGAGCATTGGGTTTGCAATTTTGGCTTTTCAAGGGGTTCACCATATCTAGTGGGAAAGAACGACCTTGCAAACGATTTTTTCTTATTTTCTAATTGAATTTAGCTAAATCAACCAATCAATGTCTAAGGACAATATCCGACTTATTTAAGCTTTGATTGTGACGGAAGTAAACGTGAGATGGTTGATTTATTATGCAAGGGAGCTGTCGAAGGCCAACTGGCAAAGGAGCGGGGATATCTTAGGTGAATGTCTTAAGTAACCTCTGATTGTGATGTCTAACGCGATAGATCCTGCTAATTAACCGCAACTAGCTGGTTAGGGAACCGCAGGAGGGGTTCAACACGATGGGGGACAATCCCCTCATGAGGCTCGGATGCGGTGACAAAGAGGCCATGTAAAAGTTCACGGTGATAAGAGCTGGAAATCAAGCATTTTCTGATTAAAACATCTTTTCAAATTCGTGGTTTAATACTTCTCCGTGTACATAAAAATAAAATAGAAAAAAGTAAAATAATGAATCATTTAATGGTTTTATACAAAATGATATAACTAATTGTTCTGCATGTTAACTGTTTATTTAGTTAATACATGTTATGTTAATGGATTTTTGGCAAATTAAAAGTTAATATCATTTGACTAAATTTTATATCATTAAAAACACCAATTCCTAAAATCTTAAATCAGTGTAATTCATTGAAAATGTTTGTAGGCTCAATGTGTAATTTAATGGGATGGGTATTTTTTACCAAGTTTATAAGTTTATTTTTATTGATGACTATGATACGCAACAAACTACAATATATTAAAATAAATATATCGAGAGCCATATGAATAAAACTTAAATTTAGCACTCTTTTATAAATGAAATTGTCGATTATAGTTGTAATTTAATGTTTTAAACACTTTGAAATCAATTAATTAAAAAAAGTCTGCTTGTGCAACTTTTATTAATTACTGGCATGATTTCTATATGGCTGACCGATTGAAAACCTCCAGTTTCCAACTTTTGAACATATAATCGAAAATTAATTAACACTTTACTGTTTGATTGAAGAATTTATTTCATAACTTGTACCCAAGAAGTTTCTCTAATTACGCTACAGACCTTGTCTAATTGAATTGAATAGTCCAAATATTATTTTTTAAAGCAATTAAAACTATCTTAAAATTTGTATTACTTTTGTTTCAATTTTTCAAGCGGATTAATATATCCATATTATATCCATATTAAAACACGTACCAAAAAGACCCACTTTTTCTCCTAGCGATGAAAACCTACGAATTCTAAGCTCAATAAATCATAGGCCGGAAATCATAATTTTTAAATAAAGCATCTGATGAGATTATTTTATTAAAACTAAGTTTATTGTATTAGTTTTGTAAGAACACTGTAAATGATTGTGTTTACATTTTCATTTATATTATTTGAAATCAGCTTTAACTACCACCTTAGTATTCTGAAGATATATATTACTGTCTACTTTACTAATTCTTGTATGGATGATTTTTAACTCAACCATTCATTAAGTTCAGAACAAACATTTTTTTACCTAAAGTTTACCTTAACTTACTCATTTATGGTTAGTTTTTAATCATGTAATTAGCCTCTACTGATACTTAATCCAGTACATCCTTGGGTACAACAATTTTCATTGATATTTCTTGTGTTAATGTATCCGTGTTTAAAATTTATGTGTTCATTGTTCATTTAATTCATAACCAACAATAATTTTTATTATACTGTGATTGGCAATTAAAAATGAGGTAATAATCATTTTTAATCTGAAGTAGTAAACATCAAACCAGAGAGAAATATTTAATAAAACATTAACTGAGTAAATAACAATATAAAAAATTCCGACTGAAATTATATCCTAAGTTTAAAAACTTCAAGTAAGTTGTTTCAATTTAACATTGCTACACTTACTTAGTGTCAGAAGTACTTGAGCCCTGCACTTATTTAATAAGACTCTAGCTATAAAGTAGTTGGAAAGTAGTTCAATTTTACCTTAGTTTCTTTCAAGTTAACTTGAGTCATGGCGGTAATTTATAAGAAACTGTTAGTCAATTACTTACTCAACTAATAAATTGTTTTAGTTTTAGTTTTTGTTTTTATCTCTATTATAAATGTAATATGTTGCTTTTAAATTTCAAAATATATAATTAAAATGGGGATCTCATAGTTTCCAAGGCCTCCAAATAACATTAACACTCCAAATAAAAATTATTTTACTACGTTGGAAATATTACCATCACTCGAAGACAAAGTTTAAAAAAACTACTGTACTGCTGAAGTCACAATTATCAAAATTATTATAGAATCTATCATTCAATGCTTTTAATTGTATTACCTTTAATTAAAATTAAATAATGGTATTGTCATCCAAACACATACTTAACATGTTTTTACAAAACATTGTTAACAAAGTTTTATTATCTACTCTGACCACTTAAACTATGTGTTACACTCACTTTTAAATATACACGTTTGACGATTGAAGAAGTACCATTGAAAGAGATGAGTCAGTCTCAACACTGAGCTAATTACACGACGAAGCTCAGCTGAAATACAGCTCGGGGAGCCAATACGGGACGGCCAGACAGGCGGACTTCCCATTGTCTTAGGTTCAATCTGCCCTTTATTGGCTGCGTGACTCGGTCCTGCACAACCAATAAGTTCAATCACCAAAAATTGTTGCATCATAAAATTTTGAGAATTTTAACTCGCTAGTCTATGTGTCGATGTTAGCATTACGTTAATTAATAATATTTTTATCGTAACGTGATAACATTTTTTTCGTATAAGGTGGATATATGGATATATGGATAAATAGATCGATACATTTTTTCTGCAGAGTAAAAAAATATATAGTAAAAACTATAAGTGTTATCTCTATTATCTTATAATATTCTAATATCTCAGAATAGAATATTCTAATTATCTTATTACCTTAGAAGTAGTGATAAGTAAATGCTAAAATAAAAATAAAAAGATAAAATATAATTTTTTTAGATAAATACCACGTTTACTGACATTAAGCAAATATTCAAACCTGATTCAAACCTTTTCCGCTTGTGGTGTTCTAAATTTTATAGTTGCATACTTTGTTGAAGTTTGGTTTTAATAATCATTAATGCCTAATTTTATGTTGTATGTCTACAATGTTATTAAGTTAATATTGTCCATGTTTCTCTAAATTCACTTCCAAGGAGATCAAACATAAAAGTTTAACCGATGGAAAGTAATCATAACGAGTGTTTTTTCATAGCAATAAGGTAGCATCTGCCGTACCCAAAACTCATTTACAAGTATTAAATATTGCCGGTGACCGTCTGCACTTATTGATAACAGGCTTTGGGCCCGCTACCTGCATTAATAAACGATCCAACCTTTTTCACGAATTTTAACTAATTTTTTTCTCTTTATTCATCGCTTTAATAACAAAAAAATATACACGTAGTTTACGAATTATATTTAAACAAAGAAACATACATGGGTAATGATAAAAAAATCATTACATTTTTACTTACAAATTTATTTTGACAATTACGTGAACTAATTTGGAAATCAAATAGTTTTCGTTATAGAAATAACGTACTAAGATAAGTATTTACATACAAATTCAATTGTTTTATTATTGAACAAACCATATCATTCAAGATAATTCACGGTAAAACTTTTTTCAATTTAGTATAGAATTTTTATTTGTCATAAACGATCTTTAAATTATTTATTGAAAACTTAAATCAAGCTCAAAAATAAATAGCAAACAAGTTCTTGATTTATAAGATATTGAAGTTAAAAGTTTTATAAAATAATAAAAGGTGTACTAAAGTTGCACGTGTTTTCCTATGTATCCTAATAGAGCAACAGAAGTTATATAGAACTAAAAGATAAAATGTTTTATACATAGTTATGTTTGTTATTAAAATGTATATACATTATTTTTAGGATACATAAATGTTTTAATTTCATTTTGAAGGGAAATTATTTCCATTTACTTTTTATGTACTTAATGAAATGCACCTTTTACTTGTTTTCAAAATGTTGTATCAAATATATATTTCATCTAAAATATTTGTTACTATTTTGATGATTATTTTAAGTACTTTAAATGTCCTATGTTGTTATTTTTCACATTAGGTCTGAAGATTATCGGCATTGGCTTGTATGGACCAGGACAGGGGTTTGATATTAGACTCATGTCTGTCATAGCCCCTTTGGCAAAGGCGGTCTACATATCGACTCATAATAGAGGACAAGCAAACCAACCATATGGCTCTTAGGGAAAGGTTTTCATTCTTATACTACAAGTAGTCCTACAAAACAATAAATAACTAGACTTATAATTTTTTTATTTCGAATTTACAACAATGTCAAGTAAGTTTGTCAAATATTTGGATGCTTTTAATAAATTGATGGCTACCCGATATATAGTAAAACATTTTGTTGTACTCTATGAAAGGTAAAAGAACTTCCAGTAAAACATATATACAGGGTGTCCAGCTTCCACCTTTACAAACTTTTCCAGGCTATTAAGCATGCCAAAACAAACAGAAAAATCATATAAATATATGTCCGGAAATGCTTCGTTAAGCCGCTAGCCGCCATTTCGTTTTTAAACTTAAGAAATTTTATTTCCGTAACGGGTTGTTGTATTGAGTTCATATTTGGCATATACTTTAATCACACCAATGCTCATTTTAAGAAAAAATATTATTTTTTTCCGATGTATATTTTCAAAATTGCGGCCATTTTTAATTTTTAAACTTAAATATCTTAAAACCGTAAATTTTATAAAAATTTACTAGTCACAAAAAAGTTGACAAATTAAATTATCTAAACAGTGACACCAAGTTTGTAAGGATCCAACAACGAATAATGGAGTTATTGAGATTTTTCTCTTAAAATAACCTAAATTGGCATTAATCATAGTGCAAAATCAGTGTTTTTCTACAGGAAAACCAACATAACTCCGTTATTTGTTGTCGATCCTTACAAACTTGGTATCACTGTTTAGATAATTTAATTTGTCAACTTGTTTGTGTCAAGTAAAATTTTTATAAAATTTGCGGTTTTTAAGATAATTTAAATTTAAAAATTTAAAATGGCCGCCATTTTGAAAATATACATCGGAAAAAAATAATATTTTTTCTAAAAATGAGCATTGGTGTGATTAAAGTATATGCCAAATATGACTTCCTTACAACAACCCGTTACGGAAATAAAAATTCTTAAGTGTAGAAAACAAAATGGCGGCTAGCGGCTTAACGAAGCATTTCCGGACATAAGTTTATATGATTTTTCTGTTTGTTTTGGCATGCTTAATAACCTGAAAAGTTTGTAAAGGTGGAAGCTGGTATAGTTTTTCCTAAGAAAAGTTATTATTTTTTAACTAACACATAGCACATTCGTTTTTTGCTACGACATCGACAATACTGAATACACAATAATTACACTAAAACTAAATATTTACAAAATAAAATAATCACTCACAAAAAATAAAATAATGGATATTACCAGAAAGTTTTATGAACATTCAATATTTGTTTTAACGCAAACGTCAGGTGCAGCTTTTCATTGACCTGCAAAAGTTAATTATAGATACGCTAGAAAATTTTCATTGTTCAGACTTTTTTGCTATGAACCTAGTAAATAGGTTAGTGTTTATTTAAAATAAAAGCTGTTCTAGTATTCACTTTTGGAGTAAATATTTAGTAAACACGTTCAATCCACACAGCTTAAAAGTCTTTTTACAAATGTTGTTTACACATTCAAGGTTTACACAGGAGGAGGCAGTAATGTGTTTAGCAGGCGACCGCTAGTGACAACAGTGGTCACTAACGAACCTTAGTTAAGGAAGTTGACCACCAAGTGGAGGACTGAATGTTTGCTGCACAGTCAGCTTGGGATTCGTCGAGGCCATCATTTTGTAATAGTTAATCTTAAGCGTTGGGCCTTAGAGGAAATTGTTGAATATTATAAGAGACTCGCCTTTTTTTATTGTATCATTCGGTATTGATCATAAAATGTTTATAATAAATATAACTTTTTTTCTAATATGGAATGTTATAATGAAACTATTTGAAACCTTATTGGTGGTAAAATAGCCCATTTTATATTAAATATGAAACTCAACATATAAATATACATGTTCACCGGGATGAACTTATGTCGGCTTGAAAAAATAATAAAATATTTGTATTTAATGTAAAATTTAACCCATAAACGTACTAATCTGCTAAACGTTTGTCATATAAAACTCACTCCGTATCAGAGAATCTCCATAACCATATTGTATAGATTGTTGAAATTTGCGATGGACTCTTTGCTCAAAAAATGCTAACTAAGAAACGATTGTGTTTAAGATTACTTCAAGTCTCCTCCCACAGGTCTTCAAAATTTCTATTTAATGTTATTATTAAGAACAGTTTTTGATACAAGTCAAGGAAACAACTACTCTGATAAAATATTGGACCTACGATGGTGAAATTAGTCGTCACTCTTTGCTCATGGGTGCTCACTAAAGTTCTGAAAAATGCCATCAGGGCTACAAGCACATGATTTTAATTTTAATCTAATGTTAATCCTATGGTCAATTTTCTCATGAATCTATGAAACAATGGATCTGAAAACCAGGTGACCTATGGGGTTAGAGTGGAAGATCCACTTTGCCCATAAAGGCTCTATGAGAAACGATTTTGGGAAGCTCTTCAGGGCTCCTCCCCACAGAAGTTCAAAATTACTTTGGGGCCCACGGGGTTCAAAATATTTCATGGTCGTTCGTCTTTGCTCATAGGTTCTCACTTATAAAACGCTTATGCAAATGCCCATCAGAACTCCGCCCCACAGGCCTTCGAAAATTAATTATATTGTCATGTATATAGAAATTTAAATTAAATTAATTTAAATTGAACATTAATGCCAAATTATATTTTAATTAAGGAAAAAATGAATCTAAAAAATTATAGGGCCTATGTTGTTGAAATTCGGAGTGATTTCTTAGCTCAAAGGTGCTCAACAAAAAAGTGTTTTGCACATTCCTTTAGCGCTCCAACCCACTCAACCTCAAAATTACTATAGAGCCTATGGGTTGGAATTTGTTAATCCTCTTTCTAATAGGTGCTCACTAAGGAAAGGTTTTGCTTATACCGGTATGGTTTTTTAAGTTTTCTAAGGCTCCGCTCCATAGGGCTTCATAGTTACTCTGGAGAAAACGTAGTTGAAATTTGACATGGACGTTCTTCTTTTTTCATATTATAGCCTACTCACTAAGAAAATGTTATGTAAAAATAGTTTTTTAAGTCCTTTACAGCTTCAACCCACTGGAGTTATAATGAATTTAAGGCCTTCAAGGATAAAATTTGATATTAACTTTCCTCTTTGCTCATATTCACTCACTAAAAAACGGTCTTGGAAATTTCTTTTAGGGCTCCTCCCCACATAAATCCAAATTTTCAAATATCCTACGGGGTTGAAATAAAAAATGGACATTCCTCTTTGCTAATAGGTGCTAACTGTGCAAAGGTTTTGAAAATATGGTTTTTGAAGTTCTTCTAGGACTCCGCCCCACATGACTTCAATATTACCCACTCTAAGGCCTATGGGGTTGAAATTTGACATGGACGTCCCTCTTTGCTCATAGGTATACACTGAGAAACGGTCCTACAAATATAGTTTTGAAGTCTTTCAGGGCTCCACCCTGCAATAGGACCTGGTGAGGTTAAAATTTTGACATGGTCGTCCTCTTGGCTTATAGGTGCTCACTAAGAAAAGGTTTTACAAATTCCTTCAGGGATCCGCTATTTTAATGTTTCATTATAATCCTTAAGAAAGAAGATTTAGTTGCTCTTTAAAGTTATTTTAATACCTATAAAATAAATACAATGACGGGCAAAGTCCTGACGGTCAATTGCCGGTTGTAAATTTTATGTAACTAAATAACGGTTAATTTTACTACTTTAATTTACATAACTTCAAAGAAACTTAATTTAACTCATGTAGTGCGTTTTTTGGCATGAAGTTACAAAAGCTCAATAGTTTCAAACCATTTTAACTTTTCAGCAAACCAAAGCCCATCAAGGGTTTTGACAGATTCTCAGAAAGAGAGTCTATTTAGTTTTAGCACTTTGACCATTACATGTCATCCATTTAAAACTAAAATTTATATTTCATACTTTGAAAATAGAACACGTCAAAATACAAAAAAAGTGTTGTTGACATAACATGATTAACTAAAGTTATTTATTTTAGTCAGAATGTAGTTCTTCTGTAACAGGTTGATTGCGTAAATAGTGTAATGATGTTTAACACAATTTAAACACAAATGTTGCAGTCAAAGCCCAAATTATTTAATTAATTTTCTTCATACTAAGTCAGATTTGAGAATTGTTAATACAGAATACATTCTAAATTAATTTATTAATTATTTCAACGTGGATTTTTGCAAAATTACACATAATAGAATGGCAAATTTATCAGTAATAACCAATGTTTATCCTACAGTTTTTATTTTTAATTAGTCTAACAGTGTATGTAGTGCTTAATAAAAAATTAAAAAAATCTAATATGTATTGAGGGAAATCTTCACGTTAAAATACGAAAAGGGTGTTTTATACCGTAGTAAAGCCCCCACAAAGACAATTAAGCGTAATCAAGCCTGGAGAATTAACACAGAGTAATTGGATCCGTGGCTCTCCCTGCGGGCGAGAATTTCATAAAACACCTCCTGGACTGGACAGAAACCGGGGAGGTAACTCAATGGTAGAGCTCTAGCCTCACAAGCCAGCGGTCCCTGGTTTGATCCCGGGCGATCACACTACAGGAACAAATACGAACGGCCACCCCTGATTGTGGTACTGAGGTGACGTTACCTTGCTGTCTTTAGTGCAGAGAGGTATAACAACGGACAACAAAGGAGTGACAACGGTGCCGCTAGTCTATAACATGATGCCAATTAAGATTGATAATATAAAAAGGTTAACATACCTTGACGTCCACAATTCCTTTATAGTACAACTAAGTTGACCATAGTTTCGGGTATCTCGTACCCAAAACCATTTATTCCTCTTCCAAATTCTGTTATCCTATACTATAATACGAGCAATGTCTGAAGAGATGTGTGTTGCACGATCTTGAAATCTAGCGGTTAGATTTTGCTTAAACTTTGGAGTTAAGAGTGTTTTGATCCAAAAATAAGTTTACAAACAGCCTTAATCCCAAAAAAATCGAATTTGGTTTAAATTTAATTTTAAAAATCGTAATTTTTAACATTGGTCTTATGCGTTGCTATTTTGATAACGAAATAACAAAGGTATACAAAAAAAGGAAAATTCAGCAGTCCTTTTTAAAACAGCTGTTAACTGTGAAGAGGTAGTTGGTTGTTGGTGGACATTTAATAGCTTTATTACCATGACACTACATTAAAAGTTTATTAAAACCAACGAGCAAGGCTCGGTTAACCTGGTACTTAAATAAAAATTACTACACTAAACACAAAACATTTAGTGGTTCGCCGGCCGGAGTACGTCACTGGACTAGTTTGTTCCCATTCTAACCTCCACCGACGCTATCAGTGGTTCCTCTAGCGTCAGTACTACAAGCAGAACTATTTGATAAACGATTTAATATTGTATTTAAGAGTTTATTGGAGCCACAACTAGGTTTCTCGTTGAGCATATTGTTGGAAGAAAGCTTTCGTAGCTTTGTTAGTTAAAAAATGTTCAACCGTTGTTTAACATAAAACCTTTACTACAAGTATGGAGGATTTCGGTGTTATCGGTAAACTATTTATCATATAGTTTGAGTTGATCAGATGTTCGGCAAACTTGCAATTTTATTGAGGCTGTTTTGGTATAGGTTAAATGTTCATAGAAACGAATGTTCTTCTGGTTTGGCCTATATAATAATTTAGGCAATCTGAAAATGAAGTTTGTAAACACCAGTTGCCTTGTCTTAATGATGGTCATTTATATAATTTTTATTTAATTTATTTCCTAGTTTGTTTGTTGTTTTCTAGGCTAAATTTATACAGTAATTTTTTAATTCACGTTTGACAGTATAATGTGGGCTGCTATACATCCAACAGAAACAAAGCGCTACTGGATTTATTACTGGTAAATTTTTAAGATTACATAATATAGGGGTGTATTTAAGGGTTTAAAGAGAAAACTACTGAACAAATCGTGTTCGTTTTGGTGTCAATGGATTTCTTTTGGGCTCTATATGATAGGAAAAGTTTGGCATCCCTAGAAAATTGCCTTACATCTCCGAATTAATGTTTTGGACAATTTATAAGTAGTTTGAACATAATGATTTTCTTCTTAAAACTTTGTTGTTTTTCTAAATGAAACGAATCAAAAATGAATTAAATCAACCATTTTGTATCAGTGTCACCGCTCTTTCTTGAGGAGAGGTTAAAGATTTGCACTTATTTACAATGAAATTTTTTTGGATTATTTTATTAAAATTAATCCTTATAAATTAAAGATTGTTTTATTTTTCTTATCATGTGGTGTTCTTTGTACATAATATTATTATACGTATGTTGATTGTTTCACATACTGTAATAAATAATGGGTTAAAATTGACATTTGCTTTAAAAAAATTCTTAAATAACATGCTGATTCTCTGATAAAATTCAATTGGTTTATGTTTAATCAAACCCAAGGAATATTTTATACACACATGAAAGTGTGGATGTTCTTTAATGTTTGTTTTAACCCAAAAAGAATAAAAATTTTAATGCCCTCTAAGAAGTGGAACATTTGTCACTTTAGAGCTGAAAGAAATTTTTAGTAAATAGCTTTCATAAGATAATTTAATTTGAAAAGCTCGTGGTTGGTACAAAGTATGTTTGTGAATGGAGTATGGTAAAATATTTAATGTTCCTCTCCCCACAGAGAGAGTGCCTAAGTAATTTTGTCAACGCCTAAACACTTTTGCCCATGATACATTATTCCATTTGTTTTTGTGTTTCTCATCCGTTGAATCATAAGAGAAGAATATGTTGTTTAAGAAAAATTTTTGTGTGTGTTGATAACTAAGTTAGATAAGTTTTATGTCACCATCAAGTACTTTTCTAATATTTTGTAATCCCTTGTAAATAAAATAAAACTTCTAAAAACACCTTCATTCTTTCATTTCTTTAAACTTAGGAATCACTTGTTGTAACTTTGTTTGTTGAATCACTATGAAATCAGAAGGATATTCATTGAAAAAATACTGTTATATGTTTATTTTAATTCAAATATAATCATTTTAAAATAAAAAATGCATTTTAAAAAGTTTTATAAATTGTTGTGTATTACTCAAACACTGAAAAATTTATCTCAAATATCAGTTGAAGTACTAATTTATTTTTATGTTAATAAATTAATGTAATTTTGGGTTAATGTCCAAAGTGATAAATAAATAGTATTGTAAGTTGAAGCAATGTATACAGAACCAAATAAGTAGAGACATCCCATGTTAAAAAATTTTAGTTTTGCCCCCGAAAACCAGAGGAAAATAAAGCGCTGATGCTAGGATTACTTCTCCTTACTGTCACGGGAAGCGCTCTTTCTAACTCTCAAATGTCAAAATGAGCATATTTGTTTACAAAAAATCAAAACAAAAACAAACTTCTGCAAAATTATTCTGGTCATCTGTTTCCATTCAACCCAATCAGCATAATCCTTACCATCTTGGTGGTGCTATCTGTGTTTCAGGGGCGGCGTTCTCACTTCCCCATAAGGATGTCCCTACTTATTTGGTTCTGTATACATTGGTTGAAGTTAGTGTTACTACAAATGTAAACAATGTGTTATTGTTTATGTAAACAATATTATTATGATGGATCAGTTTAGGTTATCAGTACCTTTTAAAGTAGATTAGGGCCTTAACATCCACTCTACTTTTCTCATTCTTTATAAATTATTACAACTAATTGGCTTCAGAGTCGGTAATAAAACAAGATGTACTACCCTTATGAAACATGATTCATGATTTATATTATATAATTATACAAAATGACAGTAACAAGAATACAAAGAAGGAGCCAAATGGCTGGACACCCTGATATATACAATGAAGCATGTATACTTTTTTTTAATTTGCAGTAGATCTTTCATTAAATGTTCTTGTTAGACATTAATAAACTAGATTATAATGTATACTAATAACAAAAAAATAAACTAGATGTAGTAAATATGAAAGGCCTCTTCAAGTAACCTTCTGTATTAATTTAATGAAAGATTTTGTTAATGCTCCTATATGGTACAAAATTATGAAATGTTTTGAGGGGTTTTTAAATTTTAATATAAACATGTATTTGTATTATTACATGTTTTTGTATCTTGATTAAAAAGTATTATAATAGCTTGTATTTGGTTATAGGTTAAAAAAATATTTCGTTAAAGTCATTTAATAACTTAAAATAATAAGAAAACTAGGTTTTTCGTGTTAATATTACATGTAGTTTCTTCCATGTCCAATCCCATTTGCGGCTGTTTTTTTCTCATTAAGTTTCTCAGAAAATCATTAAAAATTATATAACCCTCCAAGCTACACGACCATGGTCGAGTTAATGATAACTGATATTAATATATACATATGTGTAGCGTGTATGTATACAATATGCGTTTAGTTCACGTTTGAGGGTAATAATGTGGGCTGCTATATTCAACAGAAACAAAGCGCTATTTATTTACTGGTCCATTTTTCAGGTTACACAGTGATTTTCGTTTGGGTTTATTGACAATTCATGTCGATAATGCAGCTCTTATATCCATTAGCTCCTGCTATATACTTTAATTCGTTAAGGTTAGGTAATCTTACTCTGATAAAGGCATCCTATATCGTAAAAAGAGTGCATTCAAGGGTCTAGAGAGAAAGCTACTAAACAGCCCATGGTCGTTTTGGTGTCAATGACTTCTTATGGTGCCTAGATGATATGAAAAATATGGAAATTGCCTTATAACTCCGTAAAATTAAAATTAGACCATATTTACACCATTCTAAGACGTTATTTAGTTTTTAGCTAATTTTTTATTTTTTGCTCATTTTTGTTATTTTGATTTGTTTTTTGCTCCCGGTAATCCATATCCATATCCATATCCATATCCATATCCATATCCATATCTAAAATATATTACCATCACTGATTTACAAAAGTTTTTTTTACAAAACTGACAACTTAAATCCTGTGACAATTGACAGATAACAATATAATGTACAAATATATTAAACAATATATAGATAACAAATACATATGTACTCAATTTTGTGTATAAAAGTATGTAACACATTTAGGTGCTGTAATGGATGTGTATTACTAGTTATTGAAGAACCCGATTAATATTGTGACTTGTGGATGGTTAATTGTCAAAGCCTTTCCAATTCATGTGTTGTAAATATGTCCACATGTACATATGTAAATGTGTCCATTGAGTACGTAATTAAAATTTATATGAGTTAGATCTTTGAACCGATTCACAAAACTGTCTTTAAGTACAAGAGGATCACATCAGAGTATTGAGGACAGTCAATCAGCAGAGTACCGGTACGTCGTATTGGATACCGAGAAAGCTGATGGCAAACTGTTATTCCATTACTGTTTTCAAAGCATAATGAAACCCCCATTTTTTTTTCGCGTTTTAAACATACTGTTAATGTTGTAAAAGTAATGTTTGATGTTGATGTAATGATTCTGGGTTTATAGCTCAAAATGAACTGATTCTAACATTTTATTTACCTCTGAAGTACATTTTTGTAACACTGAAGTGTTATTTCTAAATTGTTCAACTTATTCTTTAAGGTGGTTTATGAACCGTTATATTTTAAAACTTTTATGCTGTACAGTGCACTCATTTGTTATATTCATGAGTAAATTTATTAAATTGTTAAGAATATGAATTAGTGTATTGTACAAGTTATACAGATTATAGAGAGAACGATTTTTCCCAAAAACGTCTATTCTTACCTTTAACATAATTCCAATCAGCAATAATGATTTTTTAGACTTCTGTTTAAACTTCCACACTGTAATTTCCTGTAATTTTTCTTTCACACTTAAGTCATTAAATTTCTATAATAATCACTTGTGTCAATGGTGAGTTACTTACATGTTTAGAGATTTATTCTTTTGTAATTTTCGATGTATAAAACAAAACTCCTTAAAAGATTCATTAGTTTTAAGTAGTTGACGTTGACATACGAGTAAACCGGTATTATCAATGTTTATAGCCAACAATAATGTGCCAACACATAATGTGTCAAGAAACAATGGTAACATATATCTGATTTTAAAACATAACCTGTTAAGAATAAATGAAGAAGTACTTCTAAGTGTGTAGATTTCTTAACTTTTTTTTAAACCATTCATTTTGATAAAATTTAGTAATTTTACAAATCTGTACTAACAATTTTGTCTAAATGACTAAGACATGGTCAGTAAAATGGTGATTTATATGGTTCATTAAGTTTTCTTTTCTTTTTTTAATATGAAACCTTAAGTGTTCCTAATGTGTTTGAAATTTTTCAACTCCAATTCTATTGTTTATGTTTCATTTTAATCAAAGTCCTGATTAAATATTAGTCGTGGAGTAATTGACGTCCTTAGGCTTTACCACTTTCAATTTGGAATTAATTTCTTTCAGTAGTGCTATTGGCTTACTTGGAAAAATACCGAGGGAATTTTCGTGATATTTGTTTATGTATATTTTTACAAATTAATTCCTTTAATTGTAATTTGTCAAAAATAACTGTTAGAGTAAATATTATCGGTAAACAGTTTTTGTTTTTGGATAACATTGTAATTTAATTTTAAATTGCAAATTACTGTAATGCACCTTCAAGCAGGTCAATAAGTTAAACAATTTACCCCATATACTTACAGTATGTTGTTCGATAACTAGGTTGTTATCTAATAAAGTAGCACCCCGAGATTAGTAACAATGGTATTTATTAAATTTTAACTGAATTAATAATATATAATAGTTAAATTATTTTAACCTTTATTAGTAAAGAATTCCAAATTAAAGTATGTCATCTCACATGTAGCTCAGTAATGTTCTCGTTAATGAATTCATATTGTGTTTTAGAGTAAAACTGTTTAGAATAAAATAGATTATGGAGAAAACAACGATGCGTTTCGTAGTAGTCAGAGCAGTGTAGATAGAGGCACTTCGACACGAGATAGACGAAATTCGTGTGATGTATCAATTTGCTATCAGATCTCTATTGTTACCGCGGAAGGACGCTTTTGGTCCTCTTAAAACAGATCGAGGGATTGTGTGCTTTTGAAATAAACTTGTAATGTATTGTAAAAATGTCTGAAGTTTTTCTGTTTGTTTTGATAAAAATTATAAGCTTATAAAATTTATGTTATTGTAACCAATATTGGTAAAATATTCCCATGTTTTGATCGCTTCAATGAGATACAGAGAGAGAACAAATTGCAATGATAGAACAAGCAAGTTTGGAAACTTCGGCCGATTCTCTTATTCCTTATTAAGTTTGTTTAGGGAATGGCTAAAACTTTGCTTATTGGAACTTTATATTTAGAAACATAAGCTTAACTAAAAAAAAATGCTTTTTATCATTCTGCACGAAATCAGCCTGTTTTTTGTTCTCTCAATAGTACCAAAACCGATTCTTTTTTGTCCAAGGACTGAAAAATCATCTGGAGATTTTTTAGGTCCTAGTACTGAAAAGTCAGCTGTTTGCTAAGTATATTATTATTGATTTATTAATGTTGAGGAGCAGAATTTTGAAATTCAGACGTTATAAAGAGCATTGTTTGTAAATAACAGAAATGTAAACACTGCTTATTACTTACTTTGTAAATATAACCTCAAAAATACAACTTAATAGTTAATATTTTTAACAATCAAAAGTCTAATTTTGCATTATGATAAAAAAACGTTGTTCATCACTCGGAGCAAAAGTGTCTTTTTGATGCTTAATCGTTTTTAAAAACTCGGCTGCGCCTCGTTTTAAAACACGATTGCGCACCAAAAAGACCCACTTTTGCTCCTAGTGATGAAAACTACTATTATAGTATTGTATTCTCTTTTTGTAATACTACTTATACCAAATTCAACAGATGACTGTTTTGCACCTGATATATTTGTAGATTGTGAACAAAGAGTACACTTTTGATTTATTAATGCCAAGACAATATCAAAGTAAGAAATGTTTATTCATAATAGAACGTTAAGAAGGAACATTCTTGTTTACTACAACAAAGAATGTAGTTAATATTTTTACGTCTTCAAAAATAACGTAGCAACCTACATAAAAAAAATTGCTTGATTTCTAATATTGTTTAGTTTAAAACTAACATAAATAATGAAATTATTGGCAGGTTTTAAATAAATAAATATAAGTAACATGCATATTTTTTCGTTTCCTATAAAAAACAAAAAACAAACATACTTGATAGTCATATATTTACAACTGTGCAGTATCAGTGATTATATGATAGGCCTAAGGTCATATCTGTCCACGAGCCCTAAAGCGACAGAGCCTTGTATATGAGCTCATTACCAACGGCAGATAGACGGGGTCTATTGTCTGGAGTTCAGTCTGTCCTTATTGGCTACGTCCCTGGGCCTCGTGCGAATGTATTATGATCGGGACAATATCATCTAGTTTTTAAGTTTTAATGCAATTAGTAAAATATCTACTACTAATCAGGACGATTAGTTAGTGAATAACATACATTTTAATAACTTAAAATAGAAGTCATTTATATAAAAAAACCTAAAGTATTCATTTAGGATGAGCCACATAATGTACATTTTATAATTTTTAATAAGAATTTTTTATATTAATATTTTCAGGCACTTTTTTTAATGAAATTTTAAAAACAAAATACAGATTTGCAAAAGATTTTATAGCTGTAATGGGCTAGCCAATACACCTTTTTGTGATTGTTTTACACTTTACTTTTAAGTTAAATTTAAATTGTTTACCAATACACGAGTGTTCATGAACAACATTGACATATTTAGTATTATTCATGTAATTCATTCATGTATTTAGTTTACAATAATAAAAAATGATGGTAAATTATAAAAGTAAAGGCAGTAAAAATTAATTTTATCAACAAAACTAAAAGGCTTCCAAATACAATTGTGTTTGATGGAAATAATGGCATGAACTTTAAATGTTACAACAAAAAAGTAAAGCAGCTACAGTTTTATAAAGTATTTTTAAAATATAAATGCTTCACCTGCATACACTATCAAGATTGTTTTAAAACCATAAAGGTCGGGTTAGTTTACATATTTAGACATTTCTGTTAAAGACTTTTTTTATTTGACATAAACATTTTATTGCATATACTATTCGATTATAGATTTTAAAACTATATTGTATGGTGCAGCTATGTAATTTTAACTGAATATTCTTTTTACATAGTTTTAATGAAAGGCTAATAATGAAATAGCGTCACAAATTAATATGAAGCCTAACCAACGAAACATTATTATTCTCTTTATTCTCGTTGTCATTTCCACGAAACATTATCATTATTCTTATTTTAATAAAAAAAAATTACATAACAATGAAATGTGAAAATGAATATATGTACCAATAAATAGATTTAAGTTTCTACGTTAGTAAACGATCTATTCCATATTGTAAGGCTGATGGCACTAAAAGACGGAAGAGGAGCTAAAGGACCCGTCGAGAGGTAATATACACTCCGATAGTGCATGGGTTGCCCTGTAAATAAAATGAGTTGACCTCAAGTGCGAATTCAGAAGTGACATCTGCATCGGAGTCAGCAAATACAGTATTGTCAAGAGTTCTTCTAGTATTCAAAATAAAATAAGAAATTCCCGGTTTTAAATTACTAACGAATTTATACATCTCAAAGGGTCAGAAGAGATTACTTTCATTTTGTAATTAGTTGAGTTGACCCTAAACACACAAGAACGTATCTATAGCAATAGCATTATGTTTACATACTATGCATAAATATCTAAATGCGGAAAGTAACAGTATCACATGCCCTAGACCATAACATAAATGAAAAAATAATTATAGTTGACGTTTTCTTGATACTTAGCGCTTATAAATCACATTCTTATATTAATGTGCCCCGTACATCTTTGGCAATCGAAAGTAGAGTGATAGTTTTTTATCTGACTAAGAAAAAATACAGTTTAAATAATAGATGAATAAATAAATAAATATTAATTATCAAAGGGCAAATGGGACCAGTTGCAAAACTATGCTCTTAAAGACGTTTGGCTCTTTTAAACATTAACTACCATTCGGTACCCTTTTGTCGAATTCTACCTTATGAATGCTACCTTACACATCATACGGAATTTCATAAAAATAGGAGAGGAAAAGAATCAACTCTCACATCCAGTTAGGTAATGTCTTGCCATGATTACTGTTCATCTTCTCCCCAATATTGGATAGTTGCTACAAAAGTACATACAAATCAGCTCTAATTTAATATAAAATATTTTTATTTCACTTAAAATGTTTGACAATTACAAACATTGTACAAACAAGTACAAGCAATTTATTATTTATTCTTGTCTACTAAACATATAATTGACTCAAGTATACCCACCTGTAATAATGAGAGTAAAAATGTATTAAAGTTAAAAATACTGAAAAATTAATTTGCTAAGATTTGTTCGATTTACTGTATGTTTATTGAATTATTTTTTATCGAATTATAAAGAGGAATAAATCAAGGTAGAGCACAAAAATAAAATATATTTGAGTTTATTTTTTTGAAGTTTTAGTAACCTTGAAAAACTAGGTAACTAAGACAAACGGACACAATCCACCCCACCCCCTCGAACTCATCCTTCGTTTAAACTGTTTGAAATGTTGTTTGTGTAAAAAAAAAGGGCCAAACGTGCTGCCTTGAACAACTCCGTAGTCTACTGCCCTTGTCTCATTGTTAACCCCACTTATAGCTGCGAATTTTTCATGAATTTAAAAATATTATCTAAAAATATTGTGCAAATTACCCGTAACCTTGACCCACTTTAATTTTTCCAGTAATTTTGCATATGCAATACATTCATTTAATTTTGTTTAAAAATGCTATGTATGTGGTTCAGTGAAGCCAAAAAAGATAAAGGTGACATAAGTAAATTTCTAATTTTAAAACATAAAGAATTAATTAAACCATTTCAATGAGTTCATCCTAATAATAGGCCGTTTATTTGTTAGTTCCAGGTATGTCTCGTGTGTTTACATCATAATACATGTCAGGTACAACATAAATGCATCATTGAAAACCTGAATCGTACAGAGACTCATTTACAGGACGCTTTTGAATCTGAGATGAAATGAAGTAAATTAGTACTTGAGTAAAGAAAGTTTGAACTCCCATGGAATATCTCCTATTTCTGATTGGATTTGTTTGTGAAAATGGTTTAACTTTCCTTATAAGAACTTAGTTTTTAGTTGGAAATTTGGGTTTACTCCAAATTACTAATTTGAACCTATATTTGAACCTTAGTCAAATTCAACAACTTTAAATGAAACTATTTACAGTGGTTTAGTTATACTGTTTACTAAAACTTGTATTTAAACTATTTATTGCCCTAACATGATAAAATTTAGCGTATACATTTACTCTAAATGAGTGGTAAAGATTATGTTGGTAAAAAATAATGTCGGTAAGAACACTCAGTGACTTGTAAGAAACTTATAATACAACGCATAATTTTTTTTAATTTATAATAAATCTTAAAGATTACCCATAATTTTTGACGGACTATCAGCTAGTATTTAGATAAATTTACTATGTGAGTGCTGTATTTTACAAAATGTAATTACTGTGGAAAGACTCCTGGGAATATCCGACTGGGCCCAGTGCATCAGAACAGACAGCGTAATCTGATTATTTGCTTGACACAACTCAACTTTTCAACCTGTCCAGTTTTCACCATCGTTGTTACTATAGCAAATGAATTATTTCTAAAAGTCAGGCGAATGATACTAAATTAGAATAACCTGCAAAATCTGAACGAAGGTTTCTTCTTTCAAAACGATGAAAACACTGGTTTTCTCAGCATTTAAAATTATAGATTTTAGGTCATTTCAACTGCAATGTTAATTACTTCATTTTAGTCTCCATCTTTTTCATCGTGACTTTCCCTTCACTCACAATTTACTTTCTTTTTTTTTTAATCCGATATGTAATGTTTTTACAATGACTATGGAGTTCTTTTTACGTACGTTGTGTGCGACTCACATGAGCCATACCCACTCATATTTTTTGTATTCTTTATTTCCGCCTGAACTCGCAGTACTTTGGGGGGAAGTCTCTTGTTATGGATCACCCGTACTGAGCGTTTCCGATTGTTATAAAATAAAGCTTTTTGTATTCTTCTTTCTACAATTCTTTTTTTCTGAGGTTGTCACTCGGCTTATGAGCCTAAAAACGTGGTACTCTCCAGAACCAGTGACTTGGTCAACTGCTGCGGATGCAACCTCCGACTTCGGATCAGTGCAGAAGAAACAGTGACCATTTTTGTCACAATATTTATTTATGGTCTTTTCCTGCCTCTCCGTATTTGTAACAAAAGCGGCCAATAATTTCCCACACACTCGTTGCGAAGGTGCATAGCTCAAGCACTTGAATTACTTTGAAGCACCTAAGACTATGGTCCTTAAACGAACCATACAGTTGAATATTCCCACTAGAAGATGACTAAGTTTAAGAAGCATGTGTGGTCTACCTCAGAAAGACCGAGGACCACCATCTATAATTACAAATTGTTTAGTCGGCTTTCAGAGACTTTGCATATTTCATAGGGGCCTCCAAAAATTTGTCTAAAGCCCCGGCGACCTGAGGTATCTCAGTCAGAGAATCGAAATCTCTCTGCTAGACAGAGGCTAGTTTGCCTTGGGTGTCGAAATTTCCCACCTATCCGACCACCACTTCGAAAACAGCGGTGAATAACTGCCTATATAGCCTTTATCCGGCCTGAAAAAGAATCAACTTAATTCTTTTATAGCTAACAATTGCTGTTCCACTTCTACTACCTTACAAAATTTTTATTTAAGGAATAAATCAATCATAAACCTTTTAAATTAAGGATACATTTCTGGTGTTACATTAATTGTTTATCAACTTCAACATATTTTTATAAAATTTTACCTTTAAAATACATGTTCTGTCATTGAATATAAATATATATTATTTTAAGTATATATATATATATATATATATATATATATATATTCCATATTCCATATACTTATTCCATTGAAATAGTAAAAAAATATTTTCCCACCTTACATTATTTCAACTTTACCTTTATTGTTCCTTAAACAACAGATGAAACAATAGAGTTCCGTAAATGTGAACATTCCAGGCAAAGTCATTAATACTTCAATCAATAGGATTGAGTTAAAACGGATCCCATAACAATGACAGGCTCTGGACTTTTGTCCTGTATCTATTGTGTTTTTCCAGATTTTTTTCAAACCCATGAAAGACATTTGAATATCAAGTACGTACTAATGTTTACATTCACTACAGCACATTAAATAAAAGATAATAAAGTATAACAAATACACCCTTGAAACAAATATAAATAAAGTATAAAAAATAGACAATTATAAATTAGCTGCTAATTTTTACTACAGAAAAACAAATCTACTGAGCAATAATTCATACAAACTTACATATACTGAACAAAGAAAATTGTAGGTTATAAAACAATATAATGGGCCTACATATCTTCAATATATTCGAAAATCTATGTCAAAACTAGATGAAGGCAATATTAAAAACTGTGATAAGAGAGCTTAGTTTACCTAGGATAAGGTATTTTAAATATACTTAGTATTTCAATTAGCTTATTTGTCAACTTTTGCCCATTGCCTTAAAACTTTGTGCCTATTACCTATTGCCTTTTTGCCTATTGTAGTTACCGTTTTGAGAAATTTGAGTTTAAAATTTTAAAATTAAAAATTAGAAATGTGAATTTTGAAAATTCACATCCAAAAAAATATTGTTTTCTGAAAATGAACATTTATGTAATAAAGACACATGACAAATATGAACTTAATACAATGATTCACTTCGAAAATAAAAATGATTTAGTGTAAAAAACAAATTGGTGGATAGCGGCTAAACAAACCCGAAATCGAAAACATTTTACTGAACATTTTCTTTTTGTGTGTATAATACGAATATGCATAGCCAGTCACGGTTTTTGTGACACTTTGTATATTGAGCAGGGACATCTCATCATGATGAGCCGAAACAGACTATTTTAATGTGTGTCAGTATGCATTCTAAGTTTTAACTTTACCTGTATCTTCTTCTGTAACCAATGACAGTTTATTGACATAAATAGGATTATTTTCAAATCTTAAATAAACTTGGAACTCAGCGTTCAAATTCAGTTTACAAATGAGAAAATAGGACAATTATTTATATTAATCATAAGTTCATAAAGAGTAAGCTTTTCTATGATTACTGTTAGTCTATAGGCCAATTTGTTTTAAAAAAGATATTCCTACTCAATGATGTCTCTACTCTGTTACAAAGTTACAAGGCACTTAGACAATTTAAGATAACTTTAATTCTAATATCAATTAATTATAAAAAATTGCCCCTCTTTTTTCTGTTAATGGCATTACATATCATAGATGTATCTTAAAGTTTTATTTCTAGTGATTTTTTTTAGTTTATGTTACAGCTATTCTGTTGTTTGACTTAATAAATAATTAAAGTACAGTAACACTGCCACGCCACATTTAATATTTGAATTCTTAATTCGATCAATTAGTTTCCCGACTTAATTAATATCCTACTTTGTTTACTGTGACAGCCAATTTAAGTTTGTCAAGTTGAGTCGTAGCCATTGGCCTTATAGCCTGAATATTGCATGACTTTGTCAAATAGCGTCTCCCTCGATTGATTAGGAGCCGGATTAAAATGCTTATATCATATATTAATTAAAGAAAGTCCACAGATAAATAAATATACTGCTTGAATATAGAACGTAAAAACAGTACCTTTAGTTTAGTTTTGTTTAACATTTTCAACTAATAGTCTACTATTAGCTCTTAAGGAAATTATTTTTTTAGTAATTTTTTTAATCAGTTATGCTCTTAGAGAAATATTTTCTCTTAGTTTACATTTTTTAATAAATCTCTTCTTACAATCATAAGCAGAATCCCCAAATGCTTCCTTTTAAAACACCTCTCCTCAAAACATCTATATGAGTTAACAATGGATGATATTGAAGTAAATCAGTTTGCATACGTTTCTGTTCAGATTGGTTGAGGAGTAACAATGGAATTCCACCGTAGATCTGCAGAGTAAACACAAGTCCCTAACGAACCTTACTTAGGCGAGTTGACCAGCAGGATAACCGGGCGTGTTGTTCAACTAACTTAAGCCTAATTTCAGTCAAATATGAAGTTTTCATACACTAGGCCTATCTAATTGATAAATATTTGGTTTTAATCTCAACATAATAAAACTCATAATAATTCAATGATAAAGTTTTTGTAAAAAATTAAAATCTTTTAGGACCAAAATCTTTTAAGTGACATTAATTACATCCGGTTTCTAAGAGGATATTTATACCTTCTTAAACTTTACAGAGAAATCTTCAATGCTAACAATCTATATTGGTAGGAGGCCCTTTAGTGGACAAAAGCACTCGTATAATTAACTCATCGGACACAACCTGGCATGCATGCAACAGTATTGTTCTCAAGCTTATGGGGATACTGTACTCGGAGAATCCTTTGAGAAAGGAAACCCTTACAGTCGACAGTATTGTTTTAACATAGGCTGTTATTCACCTTTATTAGACATTTCTTCTATTTATTAGAAACAAATCTTTGCTCCAAAAGCGCCTTATCCATCATTATTTGTTCAAAATCATGTCTAATCCAAAATTGCCCAAAAATTACAATCCACATATATAAATTTTAAATATAAATTGAATTTTTATTGATATTTAACAACCTTTTGTTGCTCTTTAATTAATAAATAAATATCAATCTTAAAAAAATATTGAAAGCAAATATTGAATACATATTTAATCTAAGTTTATTGTCCGTCCTGTTAAATTTGAAAAGTGGACTGAAACATTTTGGAAGTTACAACTCCATTGTTAAATAAATATTTTGAAATAAAATATGTTTTATTAAGGTCCGGATTTAATTTAATTTGAGTTTAGTTAACAGCTTAGCCAACGACTTTCCTAATTTCTCATACCCCATTAAAGTAGAAAAGCAATAAAAACAAATAAAAAACGTTTTTCGATGTTTGCAAGTTTTTTTTATTTGTACGATTATTTTAATGATTTTAAAATAATTTTTTTAAACGTATGTTTATTTAGTGTGGATAGTATTTATTTAATATCAAGTCTATTAAAAATTCAATAAGGTTCTTATTTTTTCAAAAATATTTCGAAAACACAAAAGACAAGAGACAATAGTGCTGCACCTGTCATTGTTATAAAATCCGTTTTACCCCAGTCCCATAGATTTGATGTTATTAATGACTTTGCCTGAAGCTTTCAAGTTTCAAAGATTTTATTCATGAAACCTGACATTGTTTATACAGAAAAAGTTTTCTACAAATAATATATGATTTTGTCTTGGATATTATTTTACTTATAGTTTTAAAGCTTTAGAACATAATGTTAACTTATCAAAATAATGATAATGTATCTTTTTGGAACTATAAAATCCAATTATATTCAGGATAATATTCAGGATTATATTCAGTGATGTGTTTTAGGTAATTATAACCTAAAATTTACATTCAATGTATCTAGTATATTTTGGAAAAAATTTACATTTGAGTTTTTTTACTATATATTTTGGCAATTTAATATTTATAAACACTCAGTAAATACAAATATTTAAAAATACGACAATACTTTCAACAAAAATGGTTAATTTAAAATATAACATTTTTTATCAGATAATTATTTTATGATACAAGAATAATATTGTAACTAATGTAACTTGTAGCTGCTCATAGGATTGTCATAAACACTCAGAAATAACAATTTTATGCTCTCACAAACCAATAAAATTATAACTAGTTTACTCTTATTTAAACTAAGTTGTTATTTTCCTTTATTTTTTGTTACATACATTAATATATGAGTTACAAACAAATATTGAAAAATTAACACGACATTTTTATTCAAATATAAATATTTTAATAAGTCAATCAATCGTTTGAACAGAGCATATTTAGTTTTATAGTAACAATTATTTTCATACAGAACAGTTTTATGTTTTATGATGTTGAAATTTATCAACCGGGTTTGAAATTAGTTAATTCAATAATTCAATGTAATTAGGTAATAAGAAGTGCTAAACTGAATATTGAAAGTAATACGAGTAGTGATGAAATAATAGAGTAAAAATCAATTGTGGCAGGCAAATACTTTATCACTTTTGCTTAACTTCGCACAATACATGAATTCTAGATATCTTTGAATGCGTTCCATAATTTCAATCTTCTGAGCAACATAGTCACAGATTCCCAGTTCGTAGAGTTCTATTGTGATCACCAACCCCGATATTAGAGGATCATTTTGATCCGATAAATATATTTGTATCCTACGTTTTTACTTGATAAAAAGGTTTAAATACCTGTTCCGTCAAATGGTCCTTTGATGTAGTTAAAGACTACAGCTGTTTCATGTTTTAAAAAACACATCTTCAGGTCAAATGTCGAAGTTAAAACTGATTTTCTTCTCCTAATGGATGTCGTTATATCAATTATATCAAAACGTTATTACGTTTTTATATCAAATTATTTTTCCATTGAATTATCAAGCCAAACAGGGGTTGAAGAAACTACTGTGATGGTTAATGTGTATCTGTGATACTATGTAATAGTTTGGTGGTTGTCTAATATGCTTATAAACTCGTATCTCACTATATAACCAGTGACATACATACACATTCAGCTGGTACTTGCTGGTCAACTTTACTAACTGAGGCTCGTTAGAAGACCCACGTGGTCGTTAGCAGCCGGTTGTTAAACAAATAACTGCACCTTCCTTGATTCTGCTTGGGTTCAAAGGCAGTGTTTAAATCAATTGAACGTAATGTCATATAAAATACTCTAAGAGTTAACAATGTGTTTTATGTGTGTTATTACAAAACTGGTCACCTTTTTGAATTGTGTAATTCAGTATAACGAATTAAAGGGTTCGTCATCTAAGTGAAATGTTTATTTTAAGCAGTTTAATATAATATCACTTATAACTTAACTAGAACAATAAACAATTACATTAAATGTAGTGGGTAATGTCCTTAAATGTACGGGAAAGGTTTAATCCGAATCTAGGAGTTTTTTGTCTAATTATCGTGAAATACTGCAACTGTTGTTTGAAAAATAAATATAAAACAGATGCAATTGAACTTCAAAACTGAATGCTGATAAATGTATGATAGTTCCTAGTAATTATAAATACTATATGCGCGGTGATTGAAAAGTCACTGACGATTTTTATTTTTGTTATTCTATGGTAGCTGTACCGGTGTACGTTACGTAGATAAAAAATAACAAACAAAAGGTAATTAAATAACATTAATGATGGTTAGCTTTTGTTAAAACTTCAGGCAACAACTGGGGTTGATAGATTAATGTATGTAGTTTATGCAAAATCTCGTATTTGGTTGTATAGGTGAAAACTGCATTATTGTGCGACGTTTGGAAATCAAATTTACGGTTTGAGTGATAATGAAGGAAATGAATGAAAATGACTAGCCGTAAAGAAAATATGGTCAATTTTTATGCTCTCCATTATCATTCAAACTGCAGAACCGATTTCCAAACGTCGTATACTAATTAGTTTTCGCCCATACCCTCGATATCAGATTTCGTATAAACTGCATTTCATCAATCTACTCCGGTTGTTGCCTGATGTTTCAACCTAAACCAGCATTAAAAGTCATCTTCACCCCTGTGCCAGTAGCAAATTGTTGCGTAGTCGACAATGTTAACCATACGGCTTTTAATGCAAAACACGGTATTTTTTTCCCTGTTTTTGACGCCGTTTTTCAACCGATTTTCTATAAACTTGGTAAGTGTTTAGTTGAATACTAGGCCCCCCCCATACCTCGAAATATTGAAAACTTAACAACTATTACTAAGGAAAATCGAGTTACTTTATAACGTCACAAAGAGTAATATTTGTTAAATTTTTAAAAGTTCGAGGTATGAGAGGCCTAATATAACTATTCAACTAAACACTTACCAAGAAACTCTGTTGAAAAATGGCGTCCAAAACAGGGGAATAAAATACCATGTTTTGCATTAAAAGCCGTATGGTTATCATTGCCGACTGCGCCACAATGGGCTAGTGGATCATAGGTGAAGTTGACTCTTAATGGTTAATTACCTTTCGTTTGCTTTTTGTGTTTTTTTATTTTCATAACATGTATAGTTTCCATGAATAACAAAAATAAAATTGTCAGTGACTTTCCAATCACCCTGTATATACATACACATAAGTATAACTTAAAATAATTCACTCTATACAGAGAGAGTTTTAATAAAATGTTTTATATTCTAACTTTTATATATATCTCTGTTATGTCTTATTGCACAGTAAAACATAGAATGTCTAATATTTCCTATTTTTTATGTTATGTTGTACCATGTTTCATCAAAACAGAATTTGTTGCCATATTATTGGTTTGGATATTTAGATACTACTTGTGTGCTTTTTTTACAGTAACTGATTTACAATTATATATAATATTCATTGTATTTACTAAATTATTTTATTTTAGAGATGTACCTTATGAGCGTCACATATCATAATAATACAGGAAAATGATATGTGAAAGCAGAGACAGCAAGAGTTGCCTTTTAAGGGAAATTGAACTTTCAAAAAATTTCGATAGTTATGAGACATTTAAAATCAATATTATAAGGTATTTCGAGAATTACCAAGAAAAAACTTTGTGGTAGAAACGGGTGGCTTTTCCAGTTAAATTCTAAGTTACAACAAGGAAAGTTAAAGCCATTTCCTCTGGCAAACACAATCAGAAAAGAAAAGAGAGTCGGCGAGTTTTGTGAACTCTTACTATCCCCTCTACTTCTCACATTGTACGCTGCTAGTTGACACTAAATTGACCGTTGGGACAGGCATATATTGAACATATTGATACTTTATAGCGTTACTAATTGTTTCTATTAATAATATTAACTATGTCACTCCCTAATACTTTGAATGAAAACTGCATGTTAATAAACACTGTCCCATTTCGTCAGTCATTGTTGAATTTGAATTTAAAAATAAAATTAAAATTTCAGAAGGGAGACAGGTTGTTTTATGGAGACAGCTATTTGTTTTCATGAAATGAATCATATGTCTGGTAAACTTACTAAATTTTGTGCTGTATTTAAAATACATGGAAACTTTAAAGTCCAATGGGACGAAGCACATTGAACTGAGGTGACAGAAATTATTCCAAGACGTCTACAGAGAATTCCCTTCAATTTGACACATCAATCATCGAAATCGGTTCATAAATAAAATAGTTGTGCTGCTCACAGAAATTCCTTACGGAATTAATAAGATAGATAATGAACAAGAAAATTAAAATACTCAAGCCATTTTGTTGTAGAGGTGAGTACATAATGTATGTAATACGAATCCAAAAAGTATAATCTCTCCTAACACATCAGGATTTATTAATAATCAACCAAACAGTATAATGAGTAGTTTTATAGTAAAATTTGTATTTTCTAAAGTTATTCATAAATTAAGTTAGGATAGTTTCTATAAACCATGTGAAATATTTAACATTTAAATATGTGTTAGCAGAAAATGGGATGGAGCTTCTAAATATTTTACTCGACCTCAAGTGATTTTTCACATAAAAATAATAAAGCATCAATACTACTGTAAAAATATTGGTAAGGAAAGTTTTGTATTATTTGTTAAAACAACAGCTAATCATGGCTGGGATTTACTTAGGGGAATGAGGTTTGGTCGTTATTTGATCAACTTTATTTGTATTTATATACTTTACCTGTAGATACCTGTAGATTCCTTAAATTGGACCTTTTAGTCGGAGTTGTCAGTATATACCTATTTTATGATGGAATCCCCATGTGTATATTTAAGTTGATTGGACTATTGATTATGGTTGGTCACAATCAACAGTTTGATTAAGATTAACTATCATTTTTGATTGTTTTTTATCAACTTATGGTTGATTATAATAAAATCAAGGAGTTAAATAAACATCAATAGCATTGATACGTGGTAATAACATATCGGTTGGAGAGGATCTTCTGGTTATGTCTGACTTTTAAAATCACATTCTAGGTTTAATCTCTGATAGATAATTTTAATAGACATAAACTTTAAAATTAGTGTTAACATTTCATCTCTACAGATATGTGGTATGTTTTCTTCTTTTACGTTGATCAAAAAACAAAAACATTACTAAACTTTCCATGAAATTTTTTTTATTATGCAGGTTGAAATAAAGTGCCTTCGAACAGTACTTGACATTATAACACCATCTATGCTATAATTAAACATGATTACGAGACAATAAATATATATATTTAAGTTGTAAATACAATGACGATCGAACCTTACAGGCCACACCGTCATCATTGGGCCCAATCCGAGGCTTTTAGTACGCCATAAGTATAAATTGAATAGTGTGTAAAAATTTTTTCTATTTCAACCTGCATTATCATAACATGTTAATGTGTCATGCTAATCAAGAACTTATTTTAAGTTTCCCCTCCCTCCTCAGTAGAATATGTAGGGAAAAATTAGTTTTTTGTGTAAAAATATCAACAAAAACCACACTTATTTATCTCCATTACGTATTTTATCTAATACTATTCGAGTGAACTAATAAACGTATATCCCGTAAACATTATAAACATTAACATTAAAACTCTTTTGGGAATTTTCAGCTTATTTAATTTATTTTAATTATTTAATTATAATTTATATTATAATTTATTTATAAATATATAATTTTAATTTATGTTTAATTATAAACATTTTAAAGTTGGGTGACAAAAACCAACCCTTCCGGAGCATTAATTGAGAGCCGTAATGAAATTATGGTCAATTTTATGACCATAAAATTGACAACATCTAAGTGTAAAAAGTCCATATTACCCAGTAATATGGTTCAAGTTAATGTTTTGTGTATGTTAAAAACCCATTTTAACTAGGTCCTGGTTAGTTAGGACCTATTAGCCCTTGTCCTATAACTAATTTTAACTCACAATATTGTGGCTATAATAGCATTTACCGGGTATCCTTATATAAAATACAGTATATTTCTGTGCAGAAAAAGATTAAAAATGTAAATAACGAAAACATCTTAAGTCCACCAATTATTTTCTTAAACAAAAAGGCTACAAGGGCAAAATTAAAAATTCCTTTGACGAAGAAAGAAAAGATTCTTGCTTTCTGTCCTAATTTGTCTGTGCGTTTAATACCTTTCTATATTTTATATTGAAACAAATATACAAGATAAAAAAACCTTGGAACGATATATTTTTAAGTATTTAAATAACAAAACTAAAACTTTGCAAATTGATTTTGAGTACTACTTACTAAAATACTTACATATTCTTGTACTTAGGTTCCTGTACAAGCACAAACTTCTTGGATCTAGTTGTTGATTCAAGTATAAATTTTTCTGAAAATATATCTAAGGTTTGTCGCAGAGTTAATAGTGGGATTTTTATTCTTCGTCGTTTATCTGTGTTTGCTGATGTCAGTGTTCTCCTGACAGCTTACTTCGGGTGCATTTATTCTCACCTCAGCTAGGCATTGTAATTTAGGGAGCCAAAACAACTCAATCAATCATATTTCGCCTTCAAAAAAAGCAATCAGATTAATTTTTTAAATGAGATCAACTGATTCATGTAGAGGCGTCTTTTTAAACAATAAACTACTCACATTCTTCTCACTGTACATTTATGAAAATCTTTCCTTTTACATTAAAAATAGTCATTTATTTCAATTTTGTAGTAATGACCTCTACAGACTTTTTTTTACAGAAAAGTTTTTCCCAAGACTTATTTTATGTTATTTGTATATTTTCATGACAAATAAACGTTCTTGATTCTTGATTCTTGTCCTTGGACCTCCAAGGGGTGACGGTCCAAAAGGAGTCAGAAGAAAATCTTAAATGTAAGCATAGGTCAAGTTTTTCCCAAGACTTATTTTAGGGACGTCCCAAGTGGAGGTCGTCATGGAAACTGCATTGGTCTAGGTTATATGACTCATCATTTAAAAATTCTTGCATTATGAGCAATTTGCCCCAAACCCGACTTCAAAAGGTCGAGTGGATCGGGAGTTATTGTTTTATTCAGCAATATGATATAAATGAAAAGATTATTTAATAGTTTGCCTGCCCCTTTTTTACTCGATCATCCTTTTGAGGTCGGGTTTCAGGCATTGTTCTTTATTTTTAGAGCCCTTTAATTTGATGTACATATTTACCAATGCTTACATTTAAGATTTTCTTCTGACTCCTTGTAGACCGTCTCCCCATGGAGGTCCAAGGAAGTAAGTAGTTTAGGAAGTAGAATTTGTCACTCAAAACCAATTTGCAAAGTTTTAATTTTATTACTTAAAGACTTTTAAAGATATTAAATCGTTTCCAGACTTTTTTCTACCCTGTATTTTCTGACGGTTTATAGTTTGATAAAATTAAAAAACCTACACATATCACATTTTTTTACGATTGTGAACGAATTTCTTAAACATTTATCATATTTATAATTAAATTATTAATTGTTATAAAAAAACTGCAATGTGTATATATAATACGTATGGGGGTTTTTTTTTTAGCGAGAGGCGGAAAAATGCATTACGCACACAGGTGGCCAGCCTGTAGTGTGGGGCTCCCCTAAAGACGGGTTTACCCACTAAAAAACCTCCTCTACTCTTTAGGAATCTAACCTGGAATTGTTTGTCACATTACGTCAGGCTAGGCCTAAATTTGGCTTACGCCCGTGGGGCTCGCTTCTTATCCAGCCGCATAATACGTATGCGTTAAGACCAAATCAATCAAAAGTATTAATTTTGTAGTTTGACTTTATGACTTTTGACACTTTCTGTAGGAATATAACTATTACAAATTTCAATAAACTGTGTTTACAAACATGCTTTGAACCAGCAACTACATGCTAAATTGATTTCTTTGATAACATACATTATAAAGCGTTTATTCACTTTGTGATGAGCTGTAATTTGGAGGTTATTTTTACAACAATAATTAACTACAGAATAAACTATAGATAGTTTTTAATATGAAACGTAAATTCCCAAGTATTTATAACAAACATTTTTTAAACTAAATATAGCTATACTATGGTGTCAGAATGCTTTCCACCAAGTTTATAGACTTAACCAACGCATTTTGCATTGTTGGTGCTTACGCTAAGGGAGTTTTCACATCGTAACTTTGCTGTTAATAGTTTAAAAGTACCGTAGGTAATTACAACACCACAAGAGCTGATATTTCATTAGGTTTGGAAAGGGCGTTCAAGTCAAAACTACTGTATATAGCCGTTTTATATTAGATCATACGTAAATTCATTATTACTACCTGACTAACTGAATTGGAAGAGAGATTGAAACAGTTCCATTTTTTAAATCTACTCTTATTCTGATAGAGTCGTATTATCGTAATTTTAGTTAAACCTAGAGCTACTTCATACAGATAAGACTAATTAGCGTATGAGTTAAAAGGAAATCCTTTATCCTTATCTTATACATGTTGTATAATCGATAGGAGTACTCCACCAAAATAAAAGGAAGTTGTGTTTTGAATGTATAGGATGTAACACAAGTTGTTTACGCAATTCTAGAAGTCGAAACCCCTACAACCATATACTTGATTGAAAGCTCTTGATGTGAAAACACCAGACATATTGACTATAGGTTACTCTCTTCAACCGTTAAATAAATAGAGACCTTTAACAATTGCTGTGGTGGCTACCAAGTTGGGTACATTCTTTATTTTTTGCAGTCTCTAGGGCCTCAAGGGTGCCTTTGATCTGAAATTTGATGGAAACTCGTTAGTGGGAATCAAATATTTTACAATATAATGAATACATTATTACATTTAGGAATTTTAATTTAAACAGAGCTTATCTTTAAAGTATTGAGGGAAGATTGGTGCTAAAAAACTAAAGGATATTATATACTTGAGGCGAATGAGAGCAGCAAATGAGCTCACTTGAATGGCAAAAAATTCCTTGGGTAAGTTAGCCTTGCAATTCCAGTACCTTTGCGAAGCATGGGTAAGTCAGCTAGTTTAATGTAAACTACAGACCCTAGCTGCTCCGCATCATTTAAGCTATGAGAGATAATGGGCAATTGGGCAATTATATTTTTATTTGGATTGTATAGGCCTATAAACAAAATTTTATAACGGTAGTGCAATTGTCAATAAACAAATAATTGAAGTGGTGTATTTATTGGTTATATAATAAAACAAACCAAATACACAGTTTATTTTACACACTTTAATACACACTTGATTTATACAAATTAAACAACCTATCATAAGTTTTTCCTTCGTTTTTAATAGCATAGTTTTATTTTTCCTTCCAAACAATTTTTCTTTGGCAATCGAACAAAATGTAAAGGTTGCATAGACCTATACGTTATCAAACTATTTTCCGTGGGATAGAGAAAAATACAAGCTAACCTTGGGAGAATGCCGGTTTTTGGGACATATACTCGTACTTTGACGATATTCCCTAGAGATTTATTTATTGTTATGTATTATTCCTGCATAAATTGGTGCAACTAATACAGGGTCTTATAAATGAGTACCAAACAACTTATTAATAGCGAACTTTTATCAAAATGATTTTTTGTGAAATTTTTTGTAAATCATATAAGGTATGTTTGAATATGTAGCCAGAGCGCAAAGACATACTTGTGTCACTATTCCACTTGTGAACTGTGAACTTGCTCGACCAAAACCATCATCCCTAGTTTGACATGTCCAGCTTCCTTGTCAATTATTGTATATATTACATGGTTTTGTTACATTGCTTCTACATTTTTTTTTTCATAAGAGACTTTTACTTTTTCTGTCAAATAAAAATTCAAGGAAGGAAAGTTTACAATTAAGAGCATATACTTCAAGTTATAGGTAGGGCCTTTCACCTATAATAATGAAAGAAGTGGAGGTTCCTGTGATCAAACCCATAATGTGTTAGATTATTGAATTCAATATGTTAGATTATTTAATATTTTGTAATTTCTTTATTTTAAATGTTGTCGGTTTCATGCTGGCGTTATCATCTGCGAAAAAGTGTGAACATTGTAAACATACATTGTTTCTGAGAATTCAAGCTGTCACCAAACCTGATATGGTTTGTTATGATGGGTCAAAACTTTGGAAATTGAATTTTATGTTTCCACTGGAAAAACCAGTTTTAAATCAAATTGTTAGGTTTTTTAAGGGATATAAAATAGCAGTAAAATATTGATAGCAAACAAAAATTATAAAATTGTATGTACCGCGCATTTCTTTTAAGAGAGCTCGGTTGAAGCTTAATAAAACACTCAATTTTTATGAGTTTTATTGTATATGACCTAATTAAAAAGCAGTGTATGACGTGTATCCATGTAAACAGAGAAACCCTCCCTAGATATTGTTACTACCTCTACATATTTCATTATGTTTCGAGAATACCAACTTTAACAAACTTGCTTGTGTTTATAAGAGAGAATTATAGCTTAAGTTAATATTCATAAAAGTATGTCAATTTAAACTTAAAAACTTGTAGATGCAAATCCGTTAGTGAGTAAACTTTGTTGTCATGAATACATTTGTATTGCCTTTCTTAATTACAAATTTTTTAATTTGTTACCTGCACTATTGCTGAAATATATTTCCGTTTAGTATATACCATATATGTTACTTGTTTTGTTATTGCAGACTTATGTATTTTTTAGATGTCTTGTCATAGAATATCTTTTTTATGTTCTGTGGTGTTGGAATGCTTTTTTGTAGGAGTGATTTAAAGTCAAATATTTTATAATTTTTTGTGTATTTTTTTGTACTAAAAGTTGTTATTAATATTTCTCAATTTTTGTATTCAATATTTTAGAAGATTGTCTGTTTATTTTATTTTATTTTATTTTTGCATTTTTATAACTTTATTGTAATGTGTCATGTTTTTATAATATTTGAAAGAACTCTGCCATCAATTTCCAAATTTCATACCTCTGCCATCAAAATAAATTAATATTCAAATTATAATAAAACTCCCAAACAGGCTATGCCTTGGAGAAAAGTCATGTATCGACTTGTACCGAAGGTCAGGCATAGCGTCTGATTATTAAAATAATTTGTAATAATTTTACCTTTGATGTTTTTATGTATACTTATTTTGATATGACTTATGTTTTTATTTTGATGTATACTTAATGTAATGTGTGTTACTTTATGGAGAAATAAATTCTTCTTATTCCTATTCTTAATCTTAATTTTGAAGCGTGGGATAAAATTCACCCTTTGAATATATACCAATGAACAATGACCAATAGATAAAGACATTCAATGGAGAATTAAAAAGTTATTTCAAACGATGGATGGATAAAAATATTTTAACAGAATGAGTTTGGGCAAAAATATATTGGTGGCAGCTGGAAATAGTGGTTCCAGTTTTACCCTTGATGGACTTTAAGAGGTGAAACGTTTCCTTCATTAAAAAGTTAGTACCGTTAAAAGTGGTGACATTAAAAGATAATTGTATGATTATAATGAGTCATAATAATATTATGACTGTGTAGATGTTATACATCACATAAAAAGATTTCACTTTTGTTTAATGTCACAGATAAAATCGTTAAATGACTAGTGAAAGGTAAGCACAGTTTTTATTTAATTTTATTTTTTATTTATTTATTTATTTATTTATTTTGTGCACCGAGATTTAGTTGCTTATCGATTTATAAAAGAATAACCAAATAAAAAAATACATTGTTTGTTGAAAACGGATTGTTTGAAAAGGAAAATAACTAATTTGAGGCAATTAATTTTGGAAAACATTCAACAATTAGTATAAGGTTTTTCTCATGTTTAGTTTAAGCAAACCTTATGTTTGCTTGTGTTATCACAAGCAAGGAATATAAGGTTTTAAAAGACGATAGTTGAAAGTGTAATCAAGCATACATCAATTTTTTAACTAAAATTACATAATTAGTATTAAGTTTTAATTGTCATTGTGTATTCAAGTGATATAAATTTAAAAGTCTTGTAAGCCGTGCATGTTTCAATGTCAATTGAAGACACGTTGCAGATACTTTTTTCGTATTTTCCATTCCACAGTTCTGTTTTTTAAGTGATGGATAACACTTGGGAATCGATTGCACTTTAAAATTAAGTGAAAGGAAGGGTTTTTAAATTAGATACAGGTCTATATGATGTATTTGAACTTTTTAAAAAAGGTTGAACTTTTCTTTTTTCAATGTTTATTAAATGCATACCGGTAAATTGAAATGTCACATATTTTTGTTTACATTATAAAACATTTGTATTTTATGTGAAAGCCAAGAGAGCAATTTAGAGAAACATTGGTATGCTATTATTATTAACTACCTCAGAAGTAAGTGTTGAGTAGTTCAGTAACGTTGAACTGTTCCAGGTGAATATATGGTTGAGAGGGTCTTAATAACAACCTTGTCGGCGAACTGCTAGAACTCACTGAATGTTCAAAACCAACTTAGATTAACTTTTGGTTTTGCCTCCATCCCACTATACATACCACTCACCACTCACTGCATCCCCATCCATCAGTATCAGACGGAAGAGAAACTTAACACGTTCTATAGTTTTAAACCTACACTGTAGTCAAATGTATTTAATAAACCTTTTATTTATTTATTTTTGTTTGAGATGTTTATGTAAGCTATGCTTCTTTAAATTTAACAATTTTCCTCTAGCGACTGATATTGTTCAAATTGCTGAAGAGATCACAATAAAATATGTTTGGTCGTAACATGTTGTCAGAGGAATCTACAAACATTGTAACCAATGAAATTTTTTAACATTACATTTTTATAGATATATTAAATAGAATAGTCAGTCTAAAAATTAACCTTAATTTTCGACTGGAGGTTAGCTAATAAATGATGATTTAACCAAATATTTAAATATGAAAAATATTTCTTATTTTCATCCTTACCCACTCATGTGTAACTGTTTAATAATAAATAAACCATTTTACCAAGGAATGTTTTTATATGAAATAGTAGTTTTCATCACTAGGAACAAAAGTGGGTCTTTTTGGTGCGCAATCGTGTTTTTAAAAACGATTAAGCATCAAAGTCGTATTTTCGAGGTTATATTTACAAAGTAATTAATATGTAGTGTTTACATTTCTGTTATTTAGCCTACAAACAATGCTCTTTATATCATTCGAATTTCAAAATTCTGCTCCTCAACATTAATAAATCAATAATAACATACTTAGCAAACAGCTGGCTTTTCATTCTTAGGACCAAAATGAAAAAAAAATTCTCCAGCTGATTTTTCAGTCCTAGGACAAAAAAAGAATCGGTTTTGGTACTCTTGAGAGAACAAAAAACAGGCTGATTTCGTGCAGAATGATAAAAAATACAGTTAAGATTTACAAATCGTATCATACTTAATGTGGTTCAGGTTAAGTGTTTAGGCAAGAATATTAGGTACAGTAAGTTCAAAGCCTGAGTGTTACCAACTTGGTCTGAGTCCGTAAATTAACTCTCATCTTCCATCAACAACCAAATCCCTTACTGCTATTGCGATTTAAGTAGATATGCTGAAACATCCAGTGCTCCTGGTATCCATTAAGAGCATGTAAAAGTAGAAAGTAAGATTATTTTCTATGCGTAAAAAATAATGATAGAATGTTTACAAGATTGCTATATGTGATTTGGGGACCAAATCGGCAATAATTAAAAATTTAATTATTTAGACGGTTATTGTTATGCTGTAAAGGTAGATTTGTAGCACATTTAGATAATACTATTTAGCAAACGTAAATATTATAAACGATGAAATGCTCAATAGTTGCATAAACAGCTTACTAACTTATCAACTTTAAAGAAGATAAAGCTATAGTTAGTTGTGATGCAAAACACGAACGATGATGAGATAGAGCAGGCCGCCTTTAAGCGCAGCTCAAGACTGCAGAGGTCTCCGACCTTGAACACTGGAACGCCGACGAAGGGTATTAAAACCACCCCCCCGCCGATGCCATTCAAGGCTCTTGGTGGTGTCGGATCGTCGTCCAAAACCGGACAGAAGAAGGAGGAGATCGGTATGGCGATGGAGGTGGCCGAGCCGGCAACACCATTAGCCAATATCCAAGGGATTCCTCCCAGGAAGAGCCCTCTTCGTGCGGCATTCGAGCTGCAAATGCTTCGTCAGCAGCAGGACGACGCCCACGAGGAGGAAGACTCACTTCTGAAGAAGATGAAAGCTCTTTTGAAGGAGATGGCCAAGGCCCTCTTAATTCAAAAGAACGTGAACAAGGCGATAAAAGAGGGGATCCCGAAACTCGAAGATGCTCTAGAAGAAATCGAGGAATGCCGGAAAATCAGGCTAAAGGCAGTGAAGCAGGAGCGCGATGTCACGAACCGAGTCATCTCTGCTTCGCCTCAAGCTCACCTGGCTGAGTCCCAGACTCAAGCCAGAAAGCGAAAGAAGAGGCAGAGCGGTTCTTCGCCTGGAAGCCCTGAGCTTGTCGAGGTGGACTCGGTGCCGAGACCGGTTTTTGTCACTGCGGCATCGCAGACATCTCCTGTCCAGGCTACTGAATCCGCCCCGGGCGCTGCCGTGATTCCAGCGGCTACTCCTGCAGAGTTTCCTGCTCCGGCGGCTAATCCTGCCTTGGCAGCAAACTCTGCCTCAACACCTTTGGGGGGCTGGAAGACGCGCCTGTCTAAGAAAGAAAGGAGGAGGCAGAAGCAAGCGGAGGCGGCTTCGAAAAGTGCGTCGAGGGTGGAGCGGACGCAAGTCTCGAAACCGGTTGGGGAGGCCTCTGGCAAGTCTGTCAGAAAGCCTAAACAACCCAGGCCTAAGAAGCCCAGGACAGAGGCAATCTTGATCAAGCCTTTAGGGGGGCGATCTTTTGCCGATGTTCTGGGTCAGATTAGATCGCAGGCCAAACCGGAGGAGACCGACACCGTTATCAAGTCTATTCGGCGAACCCAGAACGGGGATGTCCTCCTCGAACTGGGAAGTCGAGTGACAAGATCGGTTTTGCCGCTTCCCTCAAGACTGCACTTGGGGACAAAGGCTCAATCAAGGCCCTAGAACCGAAGTGTTCGGTCGAGATTCGGGACCTTGATGCCCTCTCCACCGAAGAGGAGGTGACCCGTGCGATCCAGGTGGCACTCCCGGAGATACCAGCTGATGGAGTGAGGGTATGGCTAACAAAGCCCAACCGAAGTCAACTCCGGATGGCTGTTGCTGAAATGGGCGAAAAGCACGCCAATAAGCTGCTTAGCCTTCAGCACCTCAGAGTCGGTTGGGTCAGTTGCAGGCTCAAACGGAGGGTGGTAGTTTCGAGATGCTTTCGCTGTCTCGGTTTCGGCCACTCCTCCCGAAACTGTAAAGGGCCCGACAGGAGTGCCAACTGCTTCCAGTGTGGAAGCCAGGGCCACAAACGCAAGGAATGTTCCTCGAGCCCCTCCTGCTTCCTCTGCAAGGATTCAGGCTCCAGTGCCCTCGGTCACTTACCCGGGTCTGGTCAGTGCGGTGCCTTCAGAGCCGCACTTGAACTGGCAAAAGGCAGCGGCCGGTAATTCGCATCCTCCAGGCCAACCTTCATAGATCCTGGGGAGCTGATAACCTTCTAGATCAGCTCGCCCTAGAACTTGGTGCTGACGCGCTCCTTATCAGCGAACAGTATCGGGACAGAGACCCAAACATTTGGATCTCGGACAGCCTCGGTACTGCTGCATTTTGGGCACGTAATACACGAGATGTCTTGGTGCGGAGTCACGGGCGCGGCCGAGGATTCGTCTGGGTTCGGTGTGGGGACGTGACTATCTTCAGTTGCTACCTCACACCCAACGAGGCCGTCCAGGACTTCCGCGACAAGATAGATAACCTAGAGGAGTGCGTTCTCGGCACCACCGGGCATGTCGTCGTTGGTGGCGATTTCAATGCCAGGGCCGTCGATTGGGGAATGCCCTCTACCAACTCCCGGGGGAAATACATCCTGGATTTCATCGCCAGGGCCGGTCTTGTCGTCCTCAACCAGGGCGACACACCTACTTTTCGGCGCCCCGGGCAGAGAGGCACGATCCCCGATGTCACCTTTGCGTCTGAGTCGCTCCTTCCGAGGATCTCTGGCTGGAGGGTTGTGGAGGACTACACGGGTAGCGACCACCAATACGTCGTGTTTGACCTGCATGATCAGGCAAATCGTCGAGTTTCCGCATCTCGGGAAGGGCCACGCCGGTGGAACACCAACAAACTGGACGTGGTCAAGTTCACCGAAGTCATCTCTCGGGGAGCGCAGGGGAATCCTGGTGAGGCTGGGGCCGAGGCACTAGTAACATCCACGATGGAACTGATCGTCTCGGCCTGCGACCAGTCTATGCCGCGAAGGAAACCCCGACGCGACAAACAACCCGTTTACTGGTGGACTGAAGAGATTGCGGAACTCAGAAGAACATGTTTAAGAACTAGACGAGCCGCCACAAGAGCGAGAATCCCCGCAGACAGAGTTCGTAAGTCGGAGGCCTATAAAGCTGCGAGAAAATCTCTCCGCCAGGCGATCAACAGGAGCAAGGCGAATAGCTGGAGGAGACTTCGTGACGACGTTGATTCCGACCCCTGGGGCCTGGGTTACAAACTTGTAACACAGAAACTCGGCGCCCGCTCTCCACCTTCCATCATGGAGGGCGCCACCATGGGGAGGATCGTCGCTGCGTTGTTTCCTGAACATCCACAGCGACCGCCGGTTGACTTCGGACGGGTAGAGGACGTTCCACTCTTCACTTTCGAGGAGCTAGAAACCTCCGTTCTCTTCCTGAAGAGCAACAAGGCTCCTGGCCCGGACGGGATTCCCAGTGAGGCTTTAAAGAAAGCATTTTTAATCAACGCTGACTTGTTGATGAGAATGTACAATGCCTGTTTGGTAGAAGGGGTGTTTCCGGCTCCCTGGAAAACAGCCAGGCTTGTACTGATCAGCAAGGGCAAAGGTGATCCCGAGCTGCCGTCGTCCCACAGGCCTCTCTGCATGTTGGACACGGCTGGAAAGCTGTTCGAGAAGCTGATCCGTTCCCGCCTGACTTCTGCCGTGGAAGCTGCCGGGGACTTATGCCCCCGTCAGTACGGCTTCAGAAAGGGACGGTCAACGATCGACGCTGTCACCGAAGTTCAGAGAGCTGTGGAGAGAGCCGAGAGCCACAACCATTTCTCCCGCCGAGTAGTGCTTCTTGTTACGCTTGATGTCAAGAATGCCTTCAACTCTGCGAGGTGGGTCGATATGCTGGATGCGCTTCGCAACACCTTTCGTATTCCTGCATATCTGTTGCGGCTCATCGAGGATTATCTACGCTCTCGAAGCCTGATTTATGACACGAGGGACGGAACGCGGACGATGGAAGTCACTTCTGGTGCCGCACAAGGTTCAATACTCGGCCCGGATCTCTGGAACGTTGCCTATGACAGCCTCCTGAGGTCCGAGATGCCTGAGGAAACCACTTTGGTTGGGTACGCCGATGACGTCGCAGCTCTCATTGCTGCACGCAACGTTGAGCTGGCCCAACTGAAGTTGAACCGAGTTATGCGGGTGGTCAACAACTGGATGTCCGATCACGGTCTCTCACTTGCTCTCAGTAAGACGGAGATCGTGATTCTCACGAAGAAGAGGATCGACACCGTCGTCCCGTTTCGAGTGGGAAGGGAGGTGGTCACATCAACTCGTGCCGCCAAATACCTCGGGGTTATGGTGGACACCAAGTTAAGCTGGAGGGATCAGATCTTCCGTACGGCGGACAAGGCCGCTAAGGTAGTGACTTACCTTAGTAGGCTGATGGCCAATGTCGGGGGTCCCCGATCCAGCAGAAGACGTCTGTTGATGTCCGCGGTCCAGTCCGTGCTTCTTTACGGGGCAGAGGTGTGGGCAGGCGCTCTAGATAAGGAGTGCTACAGGTTGCGACTCGCCCGGGTTCAGCGTCAAGCTGCGCTCCGAGTGTGTTCCGCCTACCGGACAGTGTCCGAGCCTGCCGTCCTGGTGGTCGCCGGAGTCATCCCTGTCAAGCTCTTGGCAGGGGAGAGGAAAGCGATTTATCAGAGACAAGGCGAGATCGGCAAGGACACGGCAAGAACAGAAGAGCGCTCCCGAACCTTCCAGCAGTGGCAACACAGCTGGGAGCACGACACCCGAGGACGATGGACTGCGCGACTTATCAAGCAGGTCCAACCATGGGTGGAACGGCGGCATGGGGAGGTGGACTACTACCTGACCCAATTTTTCACAGGTCACGGCTATTTTCGGTCGTACCTGAACCGGATGGGAAAGACCGGTTCACCGGACTGCATTTATTGCCCGGTTGTTCCCGACGATGCGGAACACACATTCTTCCGCTGTCCCCGTTGGGAAGGGCCCCGCCTGGAGGCCACACAAATCTTTGGTGTATTTTCGGTGGACTCGGTCTGCCAAAAGATTTTGGAGGATGAGGGCAACTGGGATTGTTTGTCACAGTTCGTCCGGGGCATCCTCCTGGAAAAGAAAACCGATCTGGACCGCGAAGTGGCCCAGATCCCTTGATCGAGCGGCTGGATAAGGAGCGAGCCCCACGGGCGTAAGCCAAATTTAGGCCTAGCCTGACGTAATGTGACAAACAATTCCAGGTTAGATTCCTAAAGAGTAGAGGAGGTTTTTTAGTGGGTAAACCCGTTTTTTGGGGAGCCCCACACTACAGGCTGGCCACCTGTGTGCGTAATGCATTTTTCCGCCTCTCCCTCAAAAAAAAAAAAAAAAAAAAAAAAAAAATAGTTAGTTGTGAACAGTTTACATCCCAAGTACGAAGGGTTAGAAATGATCATCTTACTTACAATTGGGGACCTAAAAAATTACCTTTTCATTTATATTTAGTAGTGTGTGAGTTAGAATTACCTCTTACTCAAAATTCCTTTACCGTAAGATGCCTTTACAAACACAAAAATCAATATAAAAGCGCTTACAGTAGATAATGGCTCTTTTTATTAATTTTATTAAAGGCCAAGTTTTACATTACTTGTATTATTGTTCATATTGTGTATATGACATGAAACTTTGTTAAATTGTTTTTTTTTTTTGTGAAACGATTCAATATTTAATTTTTTTATATTTATTTTGTTTAAAAACTTGCTATTGGCACCGTAAGAAATAGGCAAATATCTGAATCACTGTCAATTATGATACAAGCGGTGGGTTATCAAAAATGTAAGAAATCCTTAATGGAAATAGGACATGTTACCATAAAAAATCGGATGGTTGAAAAATGGAGCCGAAATAAAGATATATTACTCAAACATTGGCTTATTTTTGAAGTTAAATTATAAACTTCAAATTAAAGTTAAATAAAGTTAAATTGTGAATTCAAATCACGGTTTTAATTCTCAATTAAATTTATAACAACTGTTTTCTGTGATTATTAGGGGAAAACGGTGAATAAATTGTTTATTCGGTAAATTGTTAATATAAAATTGCCTTTTTATATAATACAAATATTTTATCCACGCAATTCATGTTACTTAATTTAAGTTTTTTAGACAGTGTTCTCAGGAAGTTCTATATCACATGAACTTTCAAAGTTCTTGACAGTCTTCAGGCAAAGTTTGATGAGGTCTCACACATAAGTCACATCATATGAACAAGGTTTGTGCTTGGTTTTTCTAAGGATTTGAGTTGTTATTCTTTCTTAATTATATTTCCGACTCATTGTGTAGACGATATTAGGAGTTGCCTCACTAAGCATATTAAAACTAGAAATGTACAAGAAGTATGTAATCCTGATATTTATCTAATGAAAATTGTTTTAGTTACCAGGGCTGCTTAAAATATTCCTAATGACATAATTCCTATTGATAATATTTTTCTTATAGTAATTTTATTAAGAGTACTGTAACAATAAATTTTACATTATCAGAAGGTAAAGAATTTCATAATGATTTCTTATACCTAACATTTTCATAATTAAGTTTATAATTTATTAGATTTTTATTTATTCGCTTATCAGAGTGTAGGTTCAGTCCGTTATGTACCATGAAGTCTATGAATAAATTAGCCTACGTTATCAAATGTTACAATTTATACGATGTGTAATTAAATTATAATGACATTGCCAATCATTGCAATAATCTGTTTACATAATTGGACACTTTAAAAATAGAAAACACACGTGACAAACTAAATATAGTTACCTAATTATTTGGATGTACAAACAAAATCCAACTAATTATTGGCAAATAAAAACGATAAATTCAAACATGCTTTTGCTTTGACCTTCTCCACTGATTGATATGGGTAATTAATTAAAATATTATGATAATATTAATTAAAACTATATGTAAATTACAAATTATGGGTTTGTTAAAACATAAATATTAAATAAACATAAAAAATAAAATTAATTCAGTTTAGTTTTTTTAACAATAAATGTTTTATATTTCGTTTTGAAAATTGAGTAAAATACCTAACAAATTATAATAATTATAAGTAACGAAATAACTCCTGTTAGATTAATAATACGAGAAATTCGAACTTTTTACTTAATAATTAAGCCACCAAAAAAACGATTTCTATTTAAAGTAAAAAAAAATCCACATAAAAAATATTAAAATATTGTCTACAGAAATCATCACTTTAAAAGACTGTTTCAAAATAAAACCGGAAATGGCCATTACAAACCCTTTTAAATCTCTTTAGAATACTGGTGTTTGATGTCATTGAAAATTAAACTGGGTTCCTTCTTTGTGTGGCTTTAAGAAGGAAGAGTACATTATCACGTAACCTCTTCTTGAAACTGGTGATATATAAAATTACACGTCCATGCTTACAATTCTTTTTCTATTTTTATCAATGTTCCAATTTACATACTAAGACTAAGCCATGCCATTTATTCATTTTAATTCATGTTATTTCTAAGATTTAATTTATATTGATTTTCATTTGTTACCAGAGGTAACAATATAGTGTTCATTTTTTTATGCTCACCATTGGGATCTCGCAAACTATAAAAGTTACAGCAAAGGTCAAATTAGCAAAGTAGTGCGGAATTATAAGCTGAACAAAATGATGTGTAAAAATCCCAGATATTTCTACTGGTTCGTTCGCTGTGCTCGAAAAACTGTTTTTTGCTCAAAACTTCTTTTGCGTATAACTTTGTTATTTGTTGAAATACAAAAAAACTTTTTAGATAAAACTTTACTGAAATTTTACGTAGATTCTGAATATTAAAACAAAATTTTTTTACTTCAAACGGTTTTTGAGAAAAACAGCTGATTTACACCATTGTTGCACCGCATGTTAGATGCATCCTCATTATTAGCATTTCAGGGTTGCTTATTAATCACATTTTTTAAAATTAAATAATTATTATGATAAATAAATATGCCATATTTGGTATTTTCGTGATCAGAAAAAATATTTCTTTTTTATGATGATGAAAAAAATACATACTTGTATTAAAAATAATCAACTTGTCTAAAATATCTCAAAAACCGTTTGAAGTAAAAAAATTTGTTTTAATATTCAGAATCTACGTAAAATTTCAGTAAAGTTTTATCTAAAAAGTTTTTTTGTATTTCAACAAATAACAAAGTTATACGCAAAAGAAGTTTTGAGCAAAAAACAGTTTTTTGAGCACAGCGAACGAACCAGTAGAAATATCTGGGATTTTTACACATCATTTTGTTCAGCTTATAATTCCGCACTACTTTGCTAATTTGACCTTTGCTGTAACTTTTATAGTTTGCGAGATCCCAATGGTGAGCATAAAAAATGAACACACTGTATATACCAGAGGTAGATATAGAATTAGATTTTAGAGTATTTCGTACGGATGATGCCTCAAAATAGAATAATAATATTCAACGTTCCAGAAACCTCTAAACTTTGTAAACATTCCTGTTTAAATGGTCTTGGAGTGACGGAAGTGTTTAATAACAAATAGCTAACGTCAACAGTTGGCTCCAACGAACCCTTGTTAAGGATGCTGACCTTAAGTGAAACTGTGAAGACCGTTTTGACTTTAATGTTATTTATAATTTTTATTTTAACGTTATTTCAACAAAATTTTTACTC
>CM061532.1:113326975-113352474 GCA_030545055.2 Neoaliturus tenellus
AATTCCCGCGAAAATATGAAAAATTACTTAATTACTTAAAATTACTGTAATTAATTTTGATACGGCACTATATAAAAACTAATGTTTAAAACTTATCTCCATAAAAAACAAAGTGTTTTTAATAAACATTAAACATTCCCCAAAAGAGGGATATTTTCATATAAGCCCCCACCAGAGGCACTGGCAGGTCATAACAGTGTTTAGTTAATTATTCTCGCTTGATTACGTTTAATTGTCTTTGTTGGAGTTCATTTATACTTGGAAATTGAATTAGCCAATTTAGGAATATTGTAACACACAAATCAGTATAAAACCAATTAAACATAAACTGGTTATCAACCAAACAGTTTTTTTATGTACGTACATAGACATAAAACTAAATTTGATTAAATTTGCAAAGGGCAGAAAAAGATTTACCATAGTTAAAAACTATTTTGAAATTTGCATTTAACTTTGTGTCTAAATGGTAAAACTAATCAAACATTTTTAAATACTTTGTAAAGCTTCTATACTTGTTATTCAATTATTCATACACTATATTGACTTGGTAAATTTAAGCTTTAAATTTTAATATTATTTTTAGAAGTCTGAATTCTAAAAAGATCTCTGATTTTTATCTTATAATTATGTAATATGTGTACACTGACTAAAAACCTTTTCCTCCTAACACTTGGTTTTGAGAAAACATGAAATATTCTCAGCAACGAGAAGAGTAACGGGACAAGTTTACACATAGCAATGCAAAGATTTATAGCCCGAGTGTGGCTGATCCCTGCGTCAGCCGCCCTGCAGCTGAAAATCACGCCCCATACATCGATACGTACAGTGACATTTGAAGGTAAATCAAGGCTATACTTGATTTACAGATTCTTGCACATATGACTTTGGTTGTATTTGTTACTCTTTATTGTTAACCAAATTATAAAATAAAAAATTTATCACAAAAATTAAAATGTTCTTGTGTACATATAAAACGTATAATAACATACCTGAAATAACTAAATAAAACTAGTATACAAGGTGTGGCAAAAAATAACAGGATTTATTTGTCTTTGTCAACGGACAAACTGTTCACCAAGGTCAAACATTATTTTGTTGTCTCCCCTAACATCTATTTTTAACATCATCCTTGCCAGTAATAATGAATTAGAACGTTGACATCTCGGTTAAAGTACGAATTTTGTTTGTTACAAGCTTACCACCTGTCAGGATAAAAGTATTGATTCTTAGTTGTCATAGAAACTGTTATAAATTAATGTTTTTAGTATATCACAGCATTAAATGATTTAATAATTATTTAATATTTGAACAAATATTAACACAAAATCATAAGCAAATAATTATTTTATTTTTATTATTTCAACAATAATGAAATAGCATTCACTAAAAACAGTACGATATGGAGAAAACTATTTAGGGTATGCTTTTCATCGTCTGATTCATTGCCTTTGAAAATTAATATATGGTCATAAGATTTATTACTTTTTACTTTTTTATCATGTGTTAGATTTAATTTTTTTATATAATAAATATCAGAATTTTTCCATCCTTGAAGGTTTAATTGTGTTAAATCAAAAGATCAACTCATATTATCATATGTATCATGGTTTCTTTCAAAGTATTTAAGCCTCACAAAGGCAATTAAACGTAATCAAGCTTAAAGAATTAACAGAGAGTAATTGGATCCATGGCCCGCTGCGGGCGAGACCTTCACAACTCCTGGACAACGGACCGCTACACACTATAATGGGCGAGAGAAATTCTCTAAACAAGTTGAAATTGTTTATAGTAATTCCCCTTTTGAATCGGTTTTGGATTGTATGGAGAGTATACCATTATACTTGACCTATACCTTTTTAAACTTTGAAATTTGTTTCTAAACTTAACAATTAGGGTGCTAGGAGCCCTCACTTTTAGTATTTTAAGAATAACATCGGGCAATTCTTCATTACCTGGATCACCGAAACCATTCAGTAGAATAAAAAAATACTAAAGAATAAAAATGTCTTAAAATCATGTTTGAAAAACGATTATTTCACAAAACATCACATTTATATAAACTTGATTTATTTGTCCCCCATTTTAGAAATAAGTTTATTGATTTCATCAGCGAAATGATCATGAAACGAAATTTTTATTTTTGAGTGTTAGGTAATTAATTTAACTGAAAGGATATATAGACAATGAAAGTTTGACCAATTTTATTCTTATAGGACTAAAAATAACCTACTATCGCTCCTATCTCCATAATTGTTAGAGAAGGAATTTTTAGAGAAATTACTACATACGATTGGATATTATTAAAATTTTTCGACTTGCCCTCAAAACCTCAATTTTGGGGGATGAAAATTTTGACACATTTAAAGTTTCCTCTTTTGGTCACTAAGACATCTTGACAAGTGATACTTGATGTGTCTTTCATCACTGGCAGATATAGTCGGATAAATTGCATCAATTACGTACATACTAAATACAAATAACGATTCACTAACTAAATTTTAAAAAATTAAAAAAATACTTAAAACACTTTGTTTGCGTAAAATCCAAAAATATGTTTCTTATGGTATTCTAACGTGACGTTGTGCAGTATAGCAAAGATTGCTGCCGTGTATTTACAACAGGAAATACTTATATGGTATAAATATCTTACCTACTTATTGTTGTTTATTTTACATCGAACAGATTAATTACTTATGATATTAAATCAAATTTATTCATCATGAAAAATAATGTTTCATTGTACTTTATATTCTTAATTAATTATAAATTAATAAAAGATTTTAGTTTTTTTTTCAAGGCTAAGATTATTTCCTTTCCATATCCAGCCTTAAAATATATCCAGGAAGAGAATGTTTAGAGATTAAAGTAGGAATAAGCTTGAATCAGAAGCGTATGCCAAGAGCTAAAAACGATATTTATATCCCCTTGTCTGGCTAAGATTGCCAAGCATAATCCTACAATGGATTATAATATATTTTCTGAGGATAGAAGTGAACTACATATTAAAAAGAAAGGTTTCTTACAAATATCCTTATCATCTAATGTACTTTTAACATTTTGTTATACATTAAAATATTAATCCTTTTTGTTGTGATTATTTTTAAATAAAACTATTAAATTAACTAAATTTTTTATAGAAATGTTGTGTGTGGAATGGGGTTTGATTTCAAATCGAACTCCACTATATGAGAAAACATATATTTGTTACTTTCAAGAACAAGGAGATGCTCTTGATGTCGTAACGGCAACGGCCCTCAAGTTCTGACTAGAGACAAGTTTTAATCAAGTTGAAGTGTCGAACTCCCTCTGGGGGCTATATAACAACTTGATTAGTAATATACCTCCAAATAATGGCATTATAGCATCATTTAACGCAATTTAATATAACATTAACAAATTATTGTGATTTTGTGTCTATCTAAGTAAGTAAGGTTAATGTTCATAAAACGTCTTGTTGCTAAATAAAGTTATTTTGTTAGCACAGTTAAAGACGACAAGAGTACCTGGGAGCCGAGCATTGCTTGGCAAACTTGAATGATTCTTCATAGTAGTAATATCATTACAAATGGTGTGCTAGAATGCCAAATGCAAAAGGGCTTGTGTCTGTCTATTAAAGAAGATCTCGTTCACTCCGCTAACTCGCCTTCACGACTTGCTAGTTCACTTTGTTTACTCCCATTTAAAATGTTTAATGTAGGCTATTGTAGTATAGGATATTTTAATCCATTATAAAATACGTTACACAGTACAACCCATAAAAGATTTAACTATCCTAACATCCTTATTTTCCTATTCAATTTAACTATAATTCAAAGTAATAACACGAAAATAGTTTCAGAAGCGGTCTTTGAGAAACGGATGGTCTCTCTTGAGGCCTTCGCTTGTAATTAGATATCATTCGACCAAAAACCGTCACATAGAGCGTAATACTGTATATTTATTTATGATTAAAGATATACAGTATAAATCAATTAAAGTGAGAAAAATACAAATAAGAGATTTGCGTAATACAAACGTACGAAAAAACTATCACTATAGGGATTTAAGGGCATAAACCCGAATGAAATGGAATGATATAGAATAGGTGGGGTAATATAAGAAAATTCCTAAGTTATGTGTAAAAATATGGAAGTGAGAGATAAAAAGCTGGCGTTCTGGCAAGAGGGCCAAGCATGTATAAGTTAGAGAGCAATCTACTTAAAATTAGACATTTCAATATGATATACTGTTAATGAATAAATATTATTACAAATATCAATAAAAGTTTTGTAAATTTTTGTTCATAGGAGAGATATGTTCAATAAATTTAGAAATAACCCCATCACTTTGACACTCGCCCTTTCAAGCAATAGACTGGTTTATAAGATATCCTTTAACACACAGATTGGCAAGTAGGTGGAAAAAAGTAAGGCAAATACCGTTAACCTTTTCGTAGATTTAATGAATCGTTATTTGATTTGTGAACTGAGATTTAAAGTACAAATAATACCAACCGCAAACAAACGACGTGGGGTGATTAACTGAGCACAGTTGCAAACTAGGATTTCAGTTAGCAGGGAGACATACCAGTGTCAGGCGATATTCTGATTGGCTCACTACAAAATGCCACACGATTAGTTGCTACTTAAAAATAGTCTTACTTGGTACTATTTTTGTTTTATTTTACAATATGCAAAACTGTGCTTTTACAGCACATGTTGCATGAAGGAAATTTCGTGTTAAATTTTAACTATAAACTTAATTGTTAAATAATAGGCTTATTTTATAACATTTTGAACTCAAATTTATTAAACGTATTAACAGTAATGTAACCAGAATATATTCAGATTAAATAAGCTTGAATCAGAAGCGTTTGCCAAAAGCTAAGAAACCATATTTATTGCCATCGCAGCTGGCTGGGCTTCCCCAGCATAATCTTATAACGGATAACGACATATTGCCTATAGTAGGCCTACTGCGCAGAGGAATCAGTTCTGTTTTACATTTTTCTTTATTTACAGATAACCTCTTTTAAGTTTATATTGTGGGCAATAGTCATAAAACTGCTCCGTTGTAAGAAATAATGTGGTGGAGTACAACTAACAGAAACCTTTGTTTCTTATTTGGACATAATTTTGTGGACAAAATTAAGGATATGTAAATTTGTATTTATTAAGAATAATTCGACAGTCAACTTTAAGAATTTCTTGAAATTCTGTTCTAGTTAAAATCATAAAGATTGATAATATGCAAATCGTGTGCAAATAGAGTTATCCTAGATTCTTAACGTCTGACTCCGCGTTACGTAATACTCTTAGAGAACAGCTATTGTTCCCCTTGTTGTGCTTTGCTTAAATTGAGTTTTTATTTCATATTTCTTTCATTACAATACTTGATTAAAATATGAATTATTTCATCGTGGCGCTAATACTGAGGCGTCCTACATTTCTCCAGTGATCAAACAGTGAGCAATGAAATTATAAAAGCTAACCTTACAAATACTACAAAACTCTATACATGGCTACCGTTTAAAAAAAGGATGCTTCTACCAAAAAAATATAAAGGTCACTTATAGTTAAAACTTACCAATGAATTATAACTACACTTAACATTGCTGTTAAAGTGACGTTTATAAACATTGTACATTTTTATTGTATATAATTAGTTATTTTATAAATAATTACTAAATTTATAAAATTCACTGGTTGATAAATGGTTGTTAATCTGAAATTTGTTAAAAGAGATGTTTTAAGTTCTTTAACGAAACCCTCTTTTCAGAATAATTTCAATATTAATGGCTTGACTTATTAGAAGAGTATATTAGACAATAATGTTTATTTACATTAATCTGTAAAATCTATTTAGTATTTAATAACACAACGTATACAAAACTTTAATACATTAAACATTAATTTAAAATTTAAACAGAAAAAGTAATAATTCATTAAACGTTTTGAGTTGAATATAAGCACCATGTGTTGTTTAAAGACGAGTCTCAAAATACTCAAGAACAAGACATTCTTATACTGTAAATGAATGTACAGTGATTGCCGTATTTATTTAAATTTACCCAATTAATATATAAGATCTGTCACATAGGGACAATTTGTGACATATAATTTTTTATGTTGGTAATAAAGTTTCTTAATGCACAAGTAAACTATTTATACATGTTTATTCTAATTTTGAACCCAAACCGTGCTCTGTGCACATAAAAAGTGCCCACGTATGAAAGTATGTGCATTCAAATTGCAGGTTAATTTGTTGCTGTACAATATTACTTATGTGAATTATACCATAACAAAAGAAATACTTTTCCATTGTTAAGATTACAACAGGAAGGGGACCATCCATTAATAATGTCAATATGCATAAAAATTGAAGAAAGGTAATGATTCATTATTTAAATCTGTATAAATTTTACGATATTGTCACTGAGACTACATTTATTCAATCCATGAAATTTCTATTATTATATTATTCTATGAATTCTCTATTATTCAATCCATGAAAGGAAAGAAAACTGTCGATTCACAACATTTATCGACATGGCTAATCAAGCAATGTTCTGATTACATAAATTGAACCACTATCAAAATTAATAAATGCAAGCTTTTTTGAAGGTGTCTTTCCAGAACTATTAAAAACTGCTCGAGTGGTCCCTGTGTTCAAAAAAGGGGATCCACTTGCAGCAACCAATTACAGACCAGTATCAATTTTACCAGCCTTCAGTAAAATTTACGAAAAACTTTTTTTTGAATAGATTACTAGATTTTCTAAAGAAAAAAATATAATATCCGACAAACAGTTTGGCTTTTTACAAGGAAATTCAACAATTGATGCAATTGTTGATTTAATGAATTTTGTTGTAGACGGTTTGAAAAAACGTAACACAACTATTGGAGTATTTTTAGACCTATCAAAGGCGTTTGACTGTGTCGAGCATGACATACTTTTAGACTTATTAAATGATATAGGAATAAGAGGTATACCCAATAAGTGGCTTGACTCTTATATCCACAATAGAAAGCAACAAGTTGATATAAATGGCGTATTATCAGATTCCAGTGAACTTAAATATGGTGTCCCTCAAGGATCAATCCTTGGACCCATTTTATTTTTACTCTATGTTAATAGTTGCGAATCATCAATAAAATTTAGCCATTTAACACAATTTGCGGATGACACAACTTTAATTATAACGCATAACAACAATAAAAACTGTTTAGAAATAGATTTATTTAACGATTTAAATACATGTGTTCAATTTTTCTCTGAAATTAATCTTAAAATAAATCTTCAGAAATCAAATTATGTCAATTTTTGGCTTGCCTATCAGCTAAAAATGGACCAAATGTATTTATAGATGATTATCAATTAGAGGAGGTTGATTGTGTTAAATTCTTGGGAATACATCTTGATAGAGGGTTAACTTGCATTTATCACATAGACCATGTATCCTTTAAAGTGGCATCCAGCATTTATGTTCTCAGACATCTGGCTAAATATTTTGATGACAAAATTCTATTAACGGCTTACTATGGTCTTATATAACTCACATGTCTTAAGGAATTATAATATGGGGCAGTTGTGCTGAAATGCATTTAAAAAAGTTATTCACTGTTCAAAAAAAAAAAAAAAAAAAAAGCTTTACGGATCATCTTCAAATTAAAACGAAATCAATCCTGTAAAGACATTTTCAAAGGCATGCAACTACTCACACTTCCCTGCATTTATATTTTAGAAACAGTTCTTTTTTCTCTATATAAATGCAAGCTACAGAAAGGAAATGAAATCCATAATTATAATGCCAGATTTAATAATTTATTTAGGCCTGAACATCATAGACTTAACATTCATCAAAATTTACCATCTCATGCCGGTGCTAAATTGTTTAATCTTTTACCGGAAAATATAAAACAAACAAAAAATTTACGCCCTTTGAAGAATAAATTAAAATCTTTTCTAATTTCTCAATCATTTTACAGTGTTTGTGAATTTATGGACCACGTTCAAAATTCCACCTAATCAAATGAAAATCATCTATAAAAAATAATTAAATAAAAATTAACCACATTAAAGGTTAGACTAGGTTTGTACTGTTTATTTTTAATTGTTTTTATATACTTCTACTATTTTATAATTTATGTTTAGACAAAATTTTACGTGTCATATACATTGCTACCAACAATAACTTGTTTTATTGGCAATAAATTGAATTGAATTGAATTTCAATCTTAAACTAGGCAGTAATGTATGTAGTTGGAGAATAACTATGTAATAATTTACGTTCATAAAAAAATTATTACATCTTGATTAAAGCACATTAATAATTCTCACCCCCTCCCCCTCACCCTTTTCTTACCCTTATACGGTATATTGCCAATACTGAAGTTTTAATATGATAGTCATTTTAAATTGTTGATCAATACATCCATTTTTTGTGATATTAAGACATGTAGAATTCAAACATAAACTATTGTTTTGAAAATATTTTAGTAGAGCTTTTATTTCGAACCCATTTACAAAATTAGTATTTTCTCTCTAAGAGTATCAAGTTTACATGGAGTCTACAATAATAAACCCTACTCTAACTTAGCATTTGAAACTAAAATTAGTTTCAATTAACAGGTGTATCCAAGTACCCTTGGAGTATCAAAATGTTTTGAGATGACAAATCGCTTCTTGTTTTTTTGTGACACCCGGTGTGAAAACAAAACAAAGAGTCTATAACAAATTAATGGAAAGCCACTTAAATAGACCTACGTCGCCGCATATTGTTTGATACTAAGATTATAATCAATACGTAGTAATTAATTGGTGTTTGATACTTCCAAGAACCCAGAGAAGCTCTTGATACAATAACACCAAACTGCACGATGACTAGACGCAAGTTTTAATCAAGTTTAACTCATACCGGGGGCAATATAACAACCTGATTAGAATATACACATCCCTTTCCTGTAGCTCATTGCAAGATCGGCTCTGTGCTTACAGTCAATAACAATTGCAACTGATATATGATGCCAAATGATAAAAATCATACGTTACGTAATTTTTTTACTTGAAGACCAGTCGGTTATCTCTTTGGTTAAATTTATTGTTTTGTTTCCTTTATTTTAACTATGTTCTTCGAGATCTGTGTGCATACATACAAATATAGAAAGTATAGATAAGAGTATAGGAGTATAGGATAAATTAATTAATTGTCAGATAGTTTGTTTATAAATTAGGTAACTCAAGTAAAAGTAAGGTCCAAGAAAAAAACTAAAATAATGTAATTTACAACAAGTTTAAAAGGGATGTGTATAGTTTAGGGGAGTTAGTTCGCTATAAACTGCGATCAAAGAAATAATAATATAGCCTTAGCTTATTCAAGTAAAACACATAGGACTTTAAACAAATTTCAGATTAATTAAAATATGTAGTTAAATTTCACGGGTGACATATTTTTATAAGATTGCATGTAAAAGTCATTTGAGATGTTATAGTTTTTTTTTGCAATTTTAATAAAAATATTTTAAATTTAAAAATTGTTTGATCTTTTTTAACCATCAAAGCTTACACTAATCCTTCTGGATATGTATTTTTATATGAAAATACTTCCCCTGTAGTAATACTTATATAATAATTACATTAATCCTATTTTAATATATATTACTGTATGATAAACTTATATGAATGTTTTATTGAAAGATATATCTTCTTTTCAGAAGATGAAGAATTGTCTGTGATCGTTCGAGGGCAGAAAGGAGACCGCGGACCAATGGTAAGAGATGCATGTATAGCTATCAATTGATTTATTAATGTTATTGTCACACGGTAAATTTAAATTATAGACCTTTCCATTCACTTTTATTTGTAACAAAAGTAGAAATTCATGTGAATAGCAAATAAATTATAAAACCCCACTTTATATTTATATTTTATGGGAGAATATTACCCTTGAAAATAATACTATTTTTTTGTATAGGCAGAAAATGTTTTTAATTTTTTAATCAGCGTGATTGTATACATTATTTTGGATTCAATTCAAATTACTTTTAATTTTATCAAATCAACAATAAACTGTAATAAGGACAATCCCTATAAGCGTATGTGTTGTTAAAATTATCATTTTGTAGTAGTATAATTTTTTCTTGTCCATTTATATACAAAACGTCCGAGCATCAAGATGTGCCGTGATGGTAGCCCTGAATATGCATGCATGTTGCATATGTATAAACATGTTTACTTCTTATCTCGACGCTGACGCCGACGACGCGACGACCGGACCTCCAGCAACGTTCATGCCGGGAAAACAATCCCCTTTAATTTAATTAATTGATTATTCTAATAATATGTATAAGGAAAAACAATTAATGGTTGATTCTAAATAATTGAATATTCCAAAATGTTTCCAACCTCCAATTCCATTTACGTTAACCAAAAAAATAGATGAATAAACAAATGAAGGTGTGTATGTAACATATACTGTAACTAATATGTCAACAGTATTTAGAACCGTAAGTGTTTTGAAGAATGAGGTGGTACATAATTTGAGCTACTTTGTGCGTATTAACTTAACATATGGAAATTATTTTCATTTTCTGATTTACCAAAAAATTATTACAGGCATTTTAATTTTTAATTCAGTTATAAACAAACAAAACGTTCCTGAGATAAATAGTGTTCTTAGTACTATTTTTATTTATTAGATTAAACAAATTTGAATAAATAAAAATAGTCAATCCTCCTGTGATTCTTTTTTTTTACATTAATTATGTAACACTAACCGACCGAAATGCTAACTTTGTGTTTGACAGCACAACCTTCCATTTGCAGGGCCCCACTGGGGAGTCCGCTGTTGGAGTGCCGGGCCCCCCAGGACCGGCCGGCGTTGTGGATGGCCAGGTCAGACTTTTTTTATAAACATTATAGGTAGTTATTTATTCTACCCAGTTACAAGAACATTTATTGTATTATTTACCTTGTATCTTGACTTTTGTTCTTGCAGATGATTATAAGTTTCCGATGTACATTTCGCCAAGATTGTGTGGCATCATCACGGGAAATTTCACTGATCACATTTGTTACACTACTGAAAGTTACACTAAAATATTTACAAATATATACAAGTATTTTGTGGACCAAATGTGATCAGTGAACTTTCCCGTGATGATGCCACACAATCGTGGCGAAATGTACATCGGAAACTTATAATCATCTGCAAGAACAAAAGGCAAGATACAAGGTAAATAATTATAGGTCGATTTTGACAATATTGTGTACTTTGTATTGCAGTAAATAAAATATTTTGCACCAACACCTGGAAGGGACATTGCTGGTTCAAGATTCTGTTTTATGATGTACATGAAATCGAGGTTACAGAAATGTTCTATTTCTATGGAACGCCCTTTAGGCTGAATTTCAAACGGGGTTTTTACTCAAGGTCTGTAAAGGAAGAAGCATAACTTCTTCCCAGGTCAGCTGAATACCTTTTTTTTGTTCCGGATATGAATCGTCAAAACTAAAACGGAAGTCAAGTTACGTTATAATATTTACCGTTACACAGCTGATTGAAAAAGATAATGAAGCAGTCTTGCCAAGGGTACCATATTTATCGTAATTATACCATATTACTCTATTTTAAATTTGGATTATTAGTTGATAACTAACCACTAAGACCAAATTACAGATTATCAATCAAGGTAAATCTAAACCCATAAATTCTACCTTAGTTTGCAATGAAATTCCTTATCTTAGTCGAGACAAACAATTTCCAACTTAAACGAGAACGATTGTTGTTTAATGCAGCGTTGACAACACTTGCAGGTAGCAAAGTGTAAAATGTTGAATTTTTAACACTTTTTTAACCGACAAAACCTCTGTGGCGACATCCACGGATGTCGCAGAAAGTGACACCATTACTCTTAAGGGATGTAGCTCACCTGGCCCTGGTCTACAGTCACCTTGGTTTTTACTATACTACAGTGCAAAATGTATTTTACCGTTACCCTATCGTATGGAATCATGTATGGACCAAAATAAATGACTAATAAAATCATGCATTGAACATACAAATTAACGCCCAAGCACCGCTTGCTTGTAAAAAAGTGTTCGCTTAAAACATGTTGGCAACACTGGCTGTAAAAAGATTGAATGTTTTCGGCCATATGGCTTGTGTACCAATACAGTGCAATCCAAACGCACCACCACATTAAAAATTCTAGTTTCCGTCACATTGTTTTGAAGAGCAATACGCTCAAATTCAAGAACTATCACCATTGACAACGCACGGAAGGAGAACTCATCAAAGGGTAGAAGAGGGCTGATTGTGGCAGGGGAAGCTTCTTGTCATTCTTCTTAAATCTACCACTTTTCATCACCCCCGTATCAATGCCTAAAATGCGATGTACTGAAAGATAGCATAGAGGGACTTTTCGGCCACCCTTTATGTGTATTTTTTAATTCGAAGATTCAAATCAATGATCCTCGGTTATTGAAACTCCCTCTACTTAAACGACATTTAAAAATATGCTTACAATGTTCCTTGGGGCCGATTTAGTGGAATGTAATTTTAGGACTAAGGGTTTGTCTTGGAACTACGTACTACACCTTACCTGCTTCACCCGGTATATTAAGTTTGCTATCGTTTTATTAAGAGGGAGGGATACATTAGAAGAAACTTAAAACCATTCTTTAAATATCATAGAGAAATGTCATTCTCACTTAGGAGTCGATTGTCTTACATTGACTTTAAAATTAGTTTACTAAGTATATGGGGAGATGCCCAGAGAAACTGGAACTATCTAAGAAAGTAATGAAAGAGATATTATACGCATTTAATTATAAAGGTATACCACTTTTTAACTTTGCTTTAACTTGCTTTTAGCCTAATGTTATTTTCCTAATTTATACTTATTTAATACGCTAAGGGTTTTATGTTTAGAAAACTAATCCTAAAATGATCAACCGATTTTCAATTTTTGGTGTCGTTGGATAGGGCTTGATGGGTTGTAGTTGTTTCCGCCAAAAATTTATGAGAATCGGATTTAAAATAAATGCGCTAGCTACAAATTAAATTTAAAACATTCCCATTAGAACAACATTGAGATTGGTTTGAACATTTTAAACTTCTGTTAACGTACAGCTGTAGTTTTTGGAGATCACTGATATTCACAATATTGGATTGGCCGGATGTCATTGATTTATAACTAAATGTAACTTTTGTGTTGTATCAAAATAAATTACTCGATGTCGAGCAACACGTGCACTAGTGTTGAATAAATACTGTTGTATTAAAGGTAACTTTTTAAACCACAAAACATTATCCAATTAAATATACAGACCATCCAAGAGTTGAGTAGGAAGATTATATTGAACTGAATTAAAGTCCAACCACTCCGAAGGGTTTTCAGTGACTGAATAAATTGCAGGTATTAAAATTGTAGAGAAGATATCATTGGATTCATTAGGGGTTGGCACGTTTTTGATTGCTGGTTGAAATCCTTTTATCCTTTATTGATTCCGACTTACTGTTTTTCTTATTTGAGTTTTTAAACACTAACATTTAGTTTTTAAGTAATTTTGGTTCATGATTGTAGTAAGGGAAACTATGCTTCTTGGAAGTAATATTGAACGTAAAATGTCATATCACCTAAAATAAATATTTATTATTATCAACAAACCGAATACTATGATCTTAACTAGTAATAGTTTTTCGCAATTTACCTTTTTTCGGCTGTCTACTATTAATTAATTGTTAACAGGAATGTTAATAATTAGTTACAAAAATAAGTGGATATTTCTATCTTTAAAAAAATCAACCATCCCATTGAGAGTATGTATTTTAATAATCTTGTACTATTGACCATATACATGGATGGACTTTTCACGTGCGTCTTTGGAACCGTTTTACAAATGCGCCACTTAGTGAGTTGTCATTACAGTACACTGTCGAAGTAGACTGATTCATCTATTGTTATACTATGTTAATAATAGATAATAATGTTAAAAACACATGCACCTTCTTGAAATAGTTTTTATGAGTTTTTTAGATTGTTGCTATTACGAAGCAATTTATGCATCAAACCCTAAAAATGTTATGACAAGACCTCATGGAAAAATAAAAGTATTGATTTTATATACTATATGAATGATTTTAGACAATGACGTAACAAAATCCTAATTAGTTCTTACAATCAATATAATCCTCATTTTTTTCTTTAATAATCCTCATTATTGTTTTATTCAAGGATCTTTGATTTGGATAATAATTAGAAACAATTATTGTAAGATCAAATTTAACATCGTAAAATGTATTAAATTATATAGCTATTTTGGCATGAAATTCTATTACACTATTCGATAAAAAAGTTAAATAAAAAAATCATCCGAATGTAGTTGTTTTTAAGTGATGTTATTTTTAATAACGTCATTAGCAGTTACAATAAATAACTTAGCTAATAGGTAAATAAAATAACTTGAACAAAAGAATTCTATGTATTATTAAAGTTTAAAAGAACTATTCTTATTATTTAGAACAGTGTCTGTATGTTTATACGGAAAGTAGTAAAACTAATTTTCACAAAATCATATTACTGTAGTCCTTTCAATAAAATATTGGATAATGAGAAAGCACATTAATGTAGTAAAACATAGCGTTTAAAGACGACATTATTAATTTATAATGTAATGCTTGAATGGATCAACATAAAAAATAATATTAATGTTTATGACATAAATTTTTAATTGTGAGGAAAATCATAAACATGGAGCTGCACATATTTTTTAGTTAATGTCTTTACTCTCTCATTGATACGATTAATAGTTTACATTTACCATCCAGAATTTTAGGCCATTCAAATCAGTTTAGATAATTTACTAAATGTGTTGTCTTTGCAAATAAAAACGTAAAAATCACACAAAATTGGATTTCTTTAAATAACTAAAAAGTAAGATATTTAACTAATTGCATCATAACATTTCTAATGAGATTGAAAAATACATATTTTTTGTTAAAAAAATTACAAAAAATATTTTTTTAACCAAAGGTAAAGACAACTTTGGCACTTGGATCGAACAAAACAGAACGATTTTGTAGACCTCTTAACCTTGAAGCCATTGTGCTCCATTCATTCCATTGTTTGATATTTTTCTATGTTTGAAACACAACGGCATTGTCCTTGTACTGCTTTCAAAAGGTTTTATTTTTTATTTCATACTTGTTATAGAACTAGAAAAATGTATATACTCTATAGATCTGTCGTCTCCATCAAACATCAATTTCAAAAAGCTTTCATAGTACAGGTCAAGAAGAATATAAAATATGTGTACATAATCTACATCACACCAATTCTATCATTTTAAGGTAAATCAATCAGCTGCTATGCAATCAGGTTGAATCCAACCAAAATAGTAAAAAAATACAAATTTTTTTTTTGTAAAGTGTTTATTTTTATATGTTCAAGGGATTCAAAATCTTTGCAATATTATATCTTACAATTCGCTTTCATTACACCCTCTTCCATACTACCTCGAAAGGTTATCACCCAAATATATATGATTGCACTTGGTAGAAAATGATGTGAGTTTTTAAGTGATGAACTCACTTAAAAACTCACATAGTAAAACTCACATAGTAAAAGTGATGAACTCACTTAAAAACTCACATAGTAAAAGTGATGAACTCACTTAAAAACTCACATAGTAAAACTCACATAGTAAAAGTGATGAACTCACTTAAAAACTCACATAGTAAAACTCACATAGTAAAAGTGATGAACTCACTTAAAAACTCACATAGTAAAACTCACATAGTAAAAGTGATGAACTCACTTAAAAACTCACATAGTAAAACTCACATAGTAAAAGTGATGAACTCACTTAAAAACTCAACATGATGTACAAAACATAATGCACAAAATAACATGATAACTTTAAATTTTTTAATCTGCCAAACTTATAACTTATACTAGTATATAGTTAAGCAATCAGAAATTCAAATGATATGTCACACTCTAAAATAATCAATTAATAATCTTTTAGTGTTATAGTTAAAGAACTTTATTCAATCCGAAGATCTTCTAGCAATAAGGGAAAATTATGTGTTTTGTGGATGGTTGCCTACTCGACCAAATGCAGGACACCTCATACGGAACTAACTCCCCCCCTGTCCGCCCCTTCTTCTAATAACGCATTTCCTTAGCCGAGGAGAACTCGCAACACCAAGAGTCTTGATGTGGACTTCAAAAGCAACCTCACAACTTGAACCATCATAGCAATAAGTTGAAAATGATCCCACTCAGCTGTGAACCTTATAAGTTTACTGTGATCAGGACAATTATTTCTCTTTTTTGAGGGGATATGACATAAGGTACTATTAGTCCTGTAATTAGTGAAGCAAATAGAAAACATGAGTATTTTTATTTGCCATGTTTGTTTCTATTTATTTATTTTTATTGCGCAGGTGCATGACATTTTTACCTTAAGAGACCATAACAGTAACTAATAATTTTAATAAAAACGTTACCAAATTTAGTACGACTTAAAACACTCTACACTTTACACAGAGGACAAAAATAAATAACAAAACTTAAAGAATGCTATGCTTGTCTCCATAGCATTTTGCTGACAACCCTCTTGGTAAAGGCATGGCGTTACGGAAAGTGTCGTTTCTCCTGGATTTTATCAGACATGCACTTCACATCAAAGGTTAGCAAACATTCTTGTAATGAGCAGGGGACACTAAATTTTTACTTAAGATAAATATCATACTCCCTTTGCATTTTTTTACGAACAGAGTTAGCTTATAACATGTTTCCCTAATTTTAAAAAAGATTTCAGACTTTTTACTACATTAAATTTTTACACAGAGTACACTAAATTATGCAGAACATAGTAAATGCATAAAAAACATAACTATATTCATAACAAATAAAATGTTTACTATGCAATATAGAGAGAATTAAAAGGAATTTTAACTTACGAGGTGGCCCGTGCGCAAATTGCGCATTTTATGATTCTGTATGAGTGAAACCATTGAATACGTAGTGTACAAATTCAATGTTGAAACTCACCTAGAGTACGTGAATGTTGATTATGAAGTGACTGAGATCTATTTTTGTTTACTATCTGGCTTTTAAAATTCATCTGAAGGTAATCAGCTGTTAAATTACAATTCACATTAAAGAACTTGCAATAAAAGTTGGTCAACATTTTAAAGCGCCCTCTAGAAATAAATTAAAGGCGAGGGGGGCGAAGCCCGAAACGATATGTCCTTTTTAATTACGATTCGTCACTGCGCTATATCCTAAGCTTTAAAATGACACCTCAATCTTAAAAATCGGTTCTGTAGGTCGGGAGGAAAAGGGACGTAACAGACGAAACCCTTATAGAAATAAGAAGATAGATACTTTTCCTTTTTAGTTTTATCATTGCTTTTTATTTATTGTGAAAAATGTTAAATTTTTCTTCGAACTTTTTCAATATGTTTTCATGTCAACCTCTCCTTTATTTTTCGCCTATTTAACATAATTACATTCAACAGTGTTTAAAATGTGCTAATCAAATGATAATTTAGATGTATTTTGCTACCCTAAAAGTTTAATCCAGAGAAAAGCCGCTCAAAAGAGATTCATTGAAAAAATCATGGTTACTGCCTAACAAAATAGCTGTGGTTTACTTACCTTCAGGTTTTAAAGAACGAAATACATTTGCTATTGTATTATTCAATTTCAATTTCAAATTTACAAAACATAACTCAGATTTAAAAAGTAAAACGTTAAAATCTTACGTTATTAAAAACATTCCCATTGTCATTAAAATATACCTAGTTTTCCTACTTGACATACATGTTTCTCATAATTATTTCACTGTCCTATTGCAACGATGCGGTTTGTTTGAGCAAATTATTTGAAACAGCTCCGCTTCCACATTTTAAAACACAGACTTTTCAGTCAGAGGGTTTGAACAATCATATTATAGTGAGCAACAAAAGGTAATATATACTACTTTTTAGTTTATTTTTCGATTATATTGATACTTAATTGCATAGTATATGCATTTAGGGATATTACTTGAAGTAACTAATTATGTAATATGAACTGTAATCCAAAACTGTAACTTTATTACTCGTTATAATCCGAGTAATATAGCAGCATAAAAAGGCTACAATATGGTTTTAAATTACCTTCGTCTCAAGTTCGTGTTTGGTTAGAAAAAACCTAAAATATTTTTTAGTGTTGTTTCTTAGCAATTTTTTTTCTTACATTGAGCTCAAAGGCCCCTTTTATACATCGCGTCTTTCGACGCGCGTACAGTAAATTTATTACAGATAGGAGCGAGCATTTATACAACGCGCCTGACGGGTCACTCGCCGCGCCGACCGCTCCAAGGTACCTTTTATACAGCGTTTCGGGTGAAGTGCGGCGTGCGAGCGCCCGACGAACGCCCAACGCACGTCGCTCGATGAGATGTATAAAAGGGGCCTTTAACGATCAAATAGGTGGTGTTATGGAAGAGTGAGTGTATTTTAATAAAATTGTATTAAAACAAATTCCATATTGACAGTAAGATATTTTTACGCGATCTCAAGCCTTATACCCACAAGACCAATTTTTATGAAATTTCATTTCAAATTTCCGATCAGGTTATAAATAAGAACTATTATACGTGTTGCTCGAAATCGAGCAATTTATTTAAATACAGTACAAATGTTACTTTAGCTCTAAATCAATTACATCCGACCAATCCAATAATGTGAATACCTTTAATCGCCAATAACTACACGTATTTACAGCTGATTATTAACAGGTGTTTCAAATGCTTTATTCGTCCCCAATGTTATTTAAATGGGAAATTTTGAGATTTCAATGTTGGATAGCGCCTTTATTTTCAGTCGAATTCTCATCAATTTTTGGCGGAAACAACTACAGACCAAGCCGTATCCAACGACACCAAAAACTTGAAAATCGGTTGAAAATTGTAGGAGGAGTTCTCAAGACAAAAAACCCCTTAGCGTATTAAATAAGTATAGATTTCCTAGATAGGTAAACTTTTATCTACATTATGTTCAACACTTGAGACTTTGTAAACCTTTAACACGAATTTGGTGAAACCATCTGGGAGGCGGAGCTCCCATTGAGACGTAGGCGAGTAAAATGTATAGGCCCTATTATCCTTGAGTTTATTAGTTTTTAAGTAAAAGTCAATGTAATTGATAAGTTGATGTAACCATCAATGAAATTTTAACCTGAAAAATGAAAAGTGGGAAGAAGTAAGGACTGTTTGAGAGGGATAGCGAAGTGGATAAGGGAACAGTGTAGAACGGAGTTCGTTTCCTGTTAAGTTATTTTTAACATATTTATTTGTTAATAAAAACCCACACGGATTCATAAAACATCACGAGGAAATGTTAGTGACAAAACTGTTTGTGTTTTAAGAGCTCAAATAACATCGTTGCCGCTCGAGAACTGTAGATGGCCGCACAAAGCGTTAGCTCAGTGCGGCCAAAAATTTCGGGAGCGGCAATGACTATTATTAGTGCTAGTAATACACACAAGATTTTCCGACCTCCATAATTGCAACAGATTTAATTTTTTACTGTAGAAGAATATCATTTAGCTATTTTTGTTTTTTGTTCGGAGACACCAACAACTAGCAAACATAACCTGAACTAAAATACGACAATAACTAAACGACAACAATGACCAACAGCTGTGGTATGGTTTGTAACAACAGCTTAAATAGCTATTTAATTTGGCGAGCGGGTATGTATACATTGACGATCTAGAGCGGGAATGAAATGAAAGCGGATATGAAATTTTTGCGTGCTGTTTACAGGTGTGGCAATGTGATCATTTCCATAAACTAATAGGTTTCGTTTTAATTATACATTCTGAGAATTAAAAGTGCAAAAGGGAGAAGGGAGGTGGTGTGGGACGATGCAGTAGTGTTGTACGGTGAAAAACAATAATGTCACATGCGTTCATGTGTTATTCATTTAACACTTGAAATGTTTCACGCTGGTCTCGCCCAAGGGTAAACGCTACTGGCTTTCTTTGGCTTATTAATATTGTAAAAATGTTTATTCATTATCTCTTTCATTGTCATTTTGGTAGTATTTTAGAACATATATGGTTCGTTTACATTGCCTTCATATAAGCCTAAAGCATTACTTTATTATGAATTAATATCACACTCTCTTTCTCAGATGATTTTATATGTATTTTATTGAAATTTTAAAACATTATAGCCCGGACACCTCTATGAATTGTATGCTCGTTCGTATTTATTTATTTTACGTAAGGATCGATCCGCTCTCTACTACAAATGTGGGGATGCAGGACACGATCATAAAACTTGTGTCAAAACGGTTCACTGCTTACTCTGCTCAAGTGGATAAAACCAAATACCACCAACTAAACCAACTAATGAATTTTGTAAATATAAGTCGGAGGGTGTAGCCGCAGCACTCAACCATGTCGCTTGTTCCGGGCGTTCCACGTTTTATGCTTGAATTGTAATAGGCTAAGCAAGCAAAGCGGCAACCATCGAAAAAAACGAAGACTGCAAGGAAGCAGATTATGAAATAGTGCTGCCTTTTAACAACTGAAAAGGAACAAATTTGGTGACACTCAAACAGGGGGCTCCTTCTGAAGTGTAGTGATAAACGCTTCCGGGGGGATATAGGCCTGGAAAAGGTGTGGGTTTAGTGGGTATGTCAGTGCATAAAATTTTGTGTGTGTATATATACATATATGTATATATATATATATATATTGAAATATGTAAAAAATAATAACCATAAGTACCCTTTTAGAAACATTAATTTTTATTACACTGACATGTTTCGACTTCAAGTCATTTTCAAAGTGCTTTTTGTACTTAACCAAATAATTTATAATTTAATAACAAAATTCATACGATATTATATAATTGTTAAACTCGCCTACGGCTCGATGGGGGCTCCGCCCCCATGCCCCCTTAGGGGTATCCCTAAATTCGTAAATTAATAAAAAATGTCAAGTATGAAATTGGTTAGTTTTGCGGAAGAACTGAACAGCCAAGACAGTAACAAAACCGTTTAATACACACAATTCACAATCGATAGCTAGAAAAGCTTTTAAAATCTCCTATGAATCGGTTTTAATAACTCTTCGTAGTTAAAATTTGTTAAAATATTTCGAGTGTGATACAATAATTATTTATTCTTTGTGTTATGCTGAATGGAGGGTCCACTCCCTAATTTGTTGCCCCAATTCCGTAATTTCGGAAAAAACTTGATGCAGTGAACGGGCTTGTTGAGGGTTATTAACTCCAATGTGTTCGCTGAATTAGTTTGTAAATAAAAAAGTCGAGTGTTAAACAGGTTAGCTTTACCAATGAAGTGCACAACCAAAACAGTAACAAAAGGCTAATGCACACTTCTCACAATCAATAATAATTAAAGCTTTTAAATTCATCAAAAATTGTTGCAATAAATCAGTGAAAACAATAACATAACATTAAAATGAAATAATATAAAATCTGATAAACGAGATAGAAATCACAAAAGACTAGAAAGTTTTAAAATGATTCCCTAAATTCCGAGGAGGAACTTACTAAAAGTATGTAAATTAGTAACACCAGCCCCGACAATAGCTGAATTCATATTTTTAATTGTCTCTTAAAAGAAGGTAAGGTCCCCAATTTCAAGTTTTCGGTAACTATTCTGGTCCTGTAATAAATCTGTTTTGAGAGCTAATGTGTAGAGATACGGCAAAATGTTCTGAAAACTGTAAGCCAGTCATATTCAGCAACATTTTTCGATAGGACCAATCGTTTTGTCAGTAGAGTGGAAAAACTGAAAACGCGATTGCAAAAAATTAGACTGGATATATACGCAATTGGTGCGATGTACGACAAAAAGTCACAGGAAAAAAATCGTAGTTCATCCAATTCAGTACCGTGGTAGTCTCAAATCTATGAAAGGCCTAACCATTTAGCCTCTAGAGCTAAAATATACTAAAATTATGATTTCTTTATAGTTGGCCAAAAGCCACTACTTATTTATCACAAAACTGGGAAAAAGTGAAAAATGTTTTTTGAGAGTGAACGGAAAGAGATAGGCTACGGCAAAGTATGGTAGAATCAAAATTGTAGATATTAAAAAGACCTATAAAAGTTGTCATTTAAACATTTTCGTAGGACAAACCATTTAGTCGCTAGGGCCCTAAATCTAAATATAAATTTCACAAAATCAGTTTGGAGGGTAACGGTGCGATGTACGACAAAAAGTAAAAGGACCAAAATTGTAGATCATCCAATTTCCTATCGTAATATGCTTTCATATTTCAGATAAGACTAACCGTTAGGTCACTAGAGCTGAAATACTAAAATTACGATTTATCTAGTGGACCAGAACCGGTGTTTTCCCACTACTTACGTTCACAAAATCCGGAAAAAGTGAAAAATGAATTTTGTGAGTAAACGAGTAGAGATACGGCAAAATATACGGGAAAAGAAATTGTAGATATTATAAAGACCTATCGAAATGAACCTTAAAAAAATTTTACAACCATCGGTTTAGGCACTAGAGCCCGAAAAACGAAAAACGGCATTTCATTAAAAACGCTCTGGAGGCTTAACGGTGCGAGATACGATAAAAAGTCACAGGATCGAAATTGTAGAAAATTAAATTCCCTATTGTAGTATTGTTCTCAGATTTTAGATAGGACAAAGCGTTTGGCCGCTAGAGCCAAAAAGTAAAATTACAATTTTGAAAATCCGCCATTTTGAATTTTTTTGTAGGTTAAAACTAAAAATTTGCAAGTTTAAAATTTTACACTTAGCATTGACCGTTCAAGCTAGACGTATGCAAAATTTCAAGTCTCTAGCTTAAATAGTTACGTCAGACATTCGTATCCCATATAAGTCAGTCAGTCAGTCAGTTACACATAGGGCTGTATGGTTTATTAGATTAACTTTGGTGGTGAAATTGGTTTTTGTCTTTCTTTATATCTAATATTTTTTCGAATATGGGATTTTTTGCAGGGAACTGGATTGCATTAAGTAGGTTATCTCTGTCATTCAGGTAGCTTTGATAAATGTGTATTTCTTCTTTAATATCCATTTTATTGCCTTTTCCCATAAAATCCAGAATGGTCATGTTATCTTTGTAACTTTTATAAGAATGGTCTGTTTTGAGTATGTGGTCAGCATAGGTGGATTTCTGAGTGGTTACGTTGTTTGACTTTATAGCTTGAATGTGCTCGTTGTACCTTTTTCGAAAGCTCCTACCTGTTTGACCTATGTAGTACTTTGAGCACTCATTACATTTTATTTTATAGATACCAGATTTTCATAATCGTTTGAATAATTACGTTTGTTGTCTTTGTTTGCTAGTTTGTTTATTAGGTCGAATGAGTTGTTTCTGGTTCTATATGAAAGTTTGTAATTTGAATTTATAAAGGTTTTTCGAATTGCTTTATTGAGTGCTGAACTGTATGGTACGCATAAATATTCAGATTTTGGGTTTGCTCCTTGAATGTTAGCTTGCAGTATTTCTTTATGTTTCTTCTTTCTTATCATGTTATCTATCATTTTAGTTTGATATCCATTATTTTTTGCAATACTTTTGATTATCTTTTCTTCTTTTTCATAGTCTTGTTTGTTCATTGGAATTTTTATCAAACGGTTAATCAGTGAATGGAAAGTGGACATTTTGTGCTGCCATGGATGGTTTGATTTTGCTGGTATGATGAGGTCTGTATGGGTAGGTTTTCTATATATTTTAAAAGCAACCTTGTTATTTTCTTTCCGAATTGTTAAGTCTAAATAATTTATTTCTGTGTTTTGAACTTCCATGGTAAATTTAATGGTGTCCGAAATGCTATTTAAGTAAGTCAATAGATCATCAGGTTCATGGTCATCATCATTTTCAAAAATACAAAGTATATCATCTACATACCTTCGCCAAAAGATAATTTTATTCTTTAAAGGATTTGAATTATTTATTATTTTTGTTGACTCTAAATTTTGCATGTACAGGTTAGCCATTATACCAGACAAGGGCGAGCCCATAGCAAGTCCATCTTTTTGTTTATAAAACTGTGAATTGAATCTGAAATAATTTTGATATAAAGCTACTTTTGTCAATGATATGATGTCTTTGATGTTTTCAGGCGTAGATTTGGGTTTTTTGTTAGGTTATCTTTAAGTATGGTTATGGTTTCATTAACAGGTATATTTGAATACATATTAGTGACATCAAAAGAAATGAATATTGCGTTTTCTGGTAAATCTAAATTTTTGATGTTATCTATTAGTTCTAAGCTGTTAGAGAGGCTACAATTATTTTCTATGTGTAAATTATATTTTATCTTATCATTTAAAAATTTTGAAAGATTATAACATGACGCATTACGATAATTTACCACAGGTCTGATGGGTACATTCATTTTATGGGTTTTTGGTTGTCCTTTAAGTGTAGGAGCTTGAGGTTTAATCATCTTCAGCTTATGTTTTTCTTTATCTGGTATTATTTTCGTCTTTGATATAGCATTATTTGTTTGTTTTTGAAACTCAAGAGTTGGATCAGTTCTGAGTTTTTGAAATGAATTGTTGTTCAGAAACTCTTCAACTTTCTCTTCATAGCTGTTCTTCTTCATTATTACTGTGGTATTGCTTTTATCTGCTTTTGTTATTAGTGCTTCATTATCTTTTAGTTTTTTAGCAATATTTTTTATTGTATGCATCTCTTTCTTCGCATTATTTACGTTTCTATTTCTTTTGGAGTTGATTTTAGTTTTGTTGAGTTCGTGGATGAAATTATGTCTTATTTTCTCTTGTTCTTCTTTGCATTTGTTTCTAATGGAAGCTTCTAAATCTATTAGTTGATTTTCAATCACATTTGTTTGAAAATCTAGGTTGACATTATACTTAATAGACTTACTCAACATTTCAGTTTCTTCTTCGTTGAAGTCAATATTGGTCATGTTTTGTATAGTAGGTGGAAAGAGTATATTTTCTTCGTTATCTTGGTTAGGTTTTTGTTTCTTTATTAGCGTCTGAATCTTTTTCGTTTGTTTCAGTTTCTTTTTGGCCAAAATTGGTTTACACCAGCTATTTATATCTTGAGCAAATTCTTCTACTGAATCAGGGTGGAATTTTTCATTTATTTGGGTTTGTATTGATTCAATGTTCTTCTTAATGGTGTTCAGTTTGGCATAGAGGAAATTAACCTCTTCTTTCACCCAAATTTTCCTTGCTGTTGCAATTGCTTTCAGGGCGGCTGGTGTTTTTAGTTTTGTTTTTAATTGTACATAATTGGGAGTAGGCCTAATATTTTCTCTTAAACATCTCTTGTTTGAACTTGATATCTTCTTTTATAGATTCATGTTTTAAAGTTAGGAATTTGAGTTTGCGAATTATTCGTTGGTGGTAAGCCATTTGTATTGCACAGATTGCGCAGATAAGGGCTACTGTAATTATTTTGAAATATGTAAAAAATAATAACCATAAGTACCCTTTTAGAAAAATTAATTTTTATTGCACTG